>JACBWW010000005.1:43026294-43354257 GCA_020086605.1 Lanius collurio
CCCTCCCCCCACCGCCCCGGTGCCCCCTCGTCAGCCCAGCTCGGGCCGGCGCTCCCCGGAGCGACCGCCCCGACAGCGCCCGTCCCCTCGGGCGGGGGCTGCACTTCAAAGGCGGCGGCCCGCGGGCAGACGTCGGGGGAATGACTGTGGGGCGTGCGGAGCGGGGCTGGCTGCACGCACACGAACCCCGCCGACAGGTGATGGCCTCTGCCCCTCACCAGCTGCCCGAAGAGCCACCTGCCCGCCGGCGGCCGGCTGGAGTGCTCGCTGTTAAGGCCAGCCTGAGGGAGTGAGATAGGACCAACCACTCTGCACACTGCTTGGCCCGCACGGAAGCCTCCTTGGAGTTCCCAAAGCCCTGCTGCGTCCCATGACCCAAGTTTTAGAAGTCATCTCTATGCATAGATACAAGTGCCTAATAAACAGCATCTGCTCTCCAAACCATCCCGAGCTCACCCAGGAGGCTCGGTGGGAAGAAGTGGATCAGAGCCCTCAGGCTCTTTGCGTCACACCTGAAAGGACAAAAGGTGCCCCAGGCCTGCAGCTTCTGGTTTGCTCAAGCAGGCTCGTAGGGAACGGGCTCCTTGGCAGCCCTGCCGTGATTCAGGATTACAGATAGGACTGGGGCTGAAAAAGTCACTCCTGCATGCTAAAAACTGCTGGCTACATTTCAGCTCTTCTACCTTACTTACAGAAGACAACCTAATAAAGATCTCGCAGGAGTGAAGCATATATCCTCCTCACCTAGGAGACTTCTTGAAATAAGAATCAGTGCCAATGTTTCAGCCAACACGAAAGATGTGCTAAGAGCACACATTGAGGGAATAGCATCAAGCAAAATATTTGTTTAATGAACTACTCAGCCATGGAGTTAGTTTTAAAGCAATTAAGTATAGTCCTAACTTCAGACATGTTGAAGCCAGCATTACTGAACTGCAAAAAAAGATATTTACTGGAATTACTTTTTGTAGGGTCAACATAGTTCAGGTTTCCTAATTCTGCAACTGACTTCCCCTCTGCTGCACTGTAAGGAAATCTGGGTAAACTGCTGAGCTGTTTTGATCTGAGCAATGTTGTATCCAGCATTGAAGCAGCCAGCCTCCCAAAACAAGTCCCAGTGTTTTGTAGAAACCTGTGAGCATGGCACTCGAGTCAGTAAAAGCTGCCTTGTTCTAGAGGAACAAGGAAAGTGGGCTGATATAAATGTTACTTAGTCCAGGGTGGGAAAGCTTTCAGATTTTCTCATTAGAAGATAATACCATGGGGAAAGGGAAGTAATATTGGAAAAGATGTATTAGACATATACTAAAGCACATACTGAAAATTAAGCTGGCATCAAAACTGAGTAATGTTTTACGTTAGAATTCACTCCAGATAAAAATGGAGTATCACAAAAAGCAGTTTTAAAAACTAACTTTGAAAAGCTGCTTTGGTAACATCATCTTATTTCTAAAATTAACACAAAGACAATTACTCCAGCAAGTATAATGGCTTCTAGGCTAATCATTAAAGCAAAGAACAGCAAAAACATTTCCAGGAACCCAATGTAGATGCCCTACACTTATCACATAAACTGAATTTTCACAACTGGCTGTGTATTACATATTATTTTCTCCTGGAATACCCACAAAACTACAATTATCTTATTATTTACATAACTCGGATTTTAGAGGAGAACTGTTTGATATCAAGAAGAAAAGACATAATACTGAACACATAATTAACAAAAGAAGGCTATAGTCAGAAGAATCTGAATTGACTGTACCACTCCTTGCAAATTTGTTTCCTGCAGCACGTCTGCCTGAGAAGTACTTGAAACTTCAGCCTCAGGTGATGAGAGTGATGCTCAGCTGTAGGAGCACCTGTAAGTCACGTACAGATGAGAACTCGGTAGGACCATGCGTATTGGCAGAAATATGCAAGCTCAAGGACAAGAGGTGTCAAGAAAACAAACTCCATCTTTGTAACACAGTGTGCTTACCAGAATTTGAAAAGACAATTGTTTGAAGAAAGGCTAAAGACTGTAAACCCTAGCTCAGAATGGATCCCATACACAGAGACGTATCTGTGTCAAATCAGATGCAACATGTTTCTGAGCTGTGATGTTGCTGACCCCACTCAGGATGCATTTCCTTCCCTTTTACTCTGCAGGCTGGAAGGCAGGCTCCTCATTGATCCACGTTAGCTTTGTTGTTGTTTTTTGTTCGTTTGTTTTTGTAGGAGGGTGTTTAGTTTTTTTTTAGCTTGAAATCTGCATCAGTTTTCTGAATCCTTTTGTCTACCTCATTACTTGCTATTATTCATGTTCACTTGTACTTGTATGAAACAAACAACCTAGGACAGATACAGAGCCTGTTTCCAAGACCCCTACTTCACTGTATGCTCTGTTTCCTTAGACGTCTAATGCCTAAATCATGTCTGGAGAAGAATCAAAGCCTAAGATTTTGTCTTTACTGGCCAAGAATAACAGTTCCTCTCTTCCTCTCACATTGTCCATTCCATACCCTATTAAACACAGAAAGAAAGGAGTAGTTTAGCACCTTCTTCTTCCATAGTCACAGGAACAGGGATTTAAACCTCACACTTAGTAAGATGTAGCATATGGTTTCACCACCTAGGTGAGAAGTTATTACACTATCTTGCAAAAGACAATTATCACCAAAGCAACTGCCTCTTCTGGCTGTGTTTTCAAAGACAAGAACAAATCAGGCTACCCAGTCTGATCTCAAGCAGCAGGATAAAGGGTTAAAGCTACAGCTATTTATGTCAAATCTTGCAGACATGCTTTTATGACAGCAGTAATTGGTGTCCAATTTCCAGCTGAGTTTGAGAAATCCTACATATTCCCTAGTACCTGTTTTTGGCATCTCCTCTCTTCCAACAGACACTAGACCTAATATCTAACTCTTACTAGTCACTAAACACAGTGGGGAGGTTCCCACTCACTAAACCCTGGTGCACCAACTGTGTTTGAGAATCCAAACATCCCAGATGCGCTTCCTGCAGACCAAGACCACCTTCACACAGTCCTGCAGGGAATCCTTTATCATATAAAGGATTATGTATGTATAGTCTGCTTCCCTCTCTGCTCAGCTCTCCCAAAGCTGGAGGTGGAATAGCAAAATCTTTTCAGGGCACTTGCCCTTGCAGGTGGTCATAAAACTTCCTTTGGACCACAGCTGCATTTCAGAGTGGACACAAAACTAGAGGGACTCTTTTCCTTCACAAATACACCTTGCAATGCTTATCCCTATTTGTACATTACCTCATAAACAATACACAAGTATTAAATTTTATAATAGAAAATAAAAAATTCCACATTATTCCTGAACTGAGGATGCTCAGTTCTAGAACTGTGTTTTCAGACATTCCACAATTAATGCACACAGCAATAGGCAGAGCAGAGTACTGAATGACTGGAATGGCATAACTGAGAGTTGATTTACCAGCTTATCTGTAAAATGACTTGTATTAGGCTGTAACAGGACCCAGATTACAGCTGACAGTGGGATAAGAACTGTCCAAAGGCAAGGCAAAATGAGGGCTGCTGTCCCAAAGAGTAAATGCAGAATTTCAAGGAACACTTGAGAATTGAGGCAGCCATGTAGTAATTTTACATTATTTTCACATGTGGTAAAACAAATGTTATTTCAATACTGAGAGAAAAGCTGAGCTTTCACCCTTTACAAGAAGCTAGTAAAGCACAGTGTCTTTTCAGTGAGGCTATGTAGCCAGGGACTACTGTGGCAGCAAACACACAGCAAGTGCTAATGCAAGGGTACATTTTCAGAAAAGACACCACACAATTTATGTTATTAAGCAAAATGTATTGTCAGAGGTTTGTTACAAAAATAGAAACAGGGAAAAACATCCTGCCTAGCTACAGGTGCTTTCATTTAAGGTAACACCAAAGCAGGCAACCAAGTCTATTAATATTCAGGTCAGCTCTCATGCACCCACCATGACCTCACTGCTTTCTTGACTCAGCAGAAAAAAGGGTTTATGAAAAAAATATGGAAACACCCCTCAAATTTTTTTGAAAGATACTATCAGTTAAACCTGTGCAAATATCTGTAGAATAATCTCTCCCATGCTTCCACACTGAAGTACGGAAAATGCACATTTCTACTTTTGTAAAGAGGGGAAAAAAGGCTCCAAAACAACCAGGCAATTACTTTGACATTATTGAGAGTATAAAGAGCTCTGAATTCTTACTTCTGGAGACATACTCAGAATAAATTAACTGTTCAACATGAATACAAAAGTAATTTTGGTTCCACCAGTATTAGTGGAGATTTAACTTTTTTCAACTCTTTCCCACACCACAGGCACATGTGACCAAAAGCTGACCCAAGAGCCTGAAAGATCAGGAGATGAAAGCATGAAATTTTTCATTCTTTCCCTGTATTTCAAAACATTACCAGTGAGAGAACTGTACTTAAAGTTGATCAACACAGACTCCCACAGGCCCTGAAAGCATATAACGTGAAACAATCCAAAAGCATTCACAAGGATTTGCCATCTACTAGAATTTCCAGATATACTATTTAGACTTATTTTTTACAAAAACCCTTTGTTCTTTCCGAGAATAGAGTTCTACACAGCAGATACTACACAAAAATTTAAATCTGAGTAACAAAAGATTATTTTTATGTGAACGAGTCTGGGACTCCAAAGAGTTGGGAGTGTTATAATGCAACTCAGTCAAATGTGTGTGACCATCCACAATAGGCAAGTACAAAAATGATGAGGATTATACTCTGTGACAGGGAAACCTGACAGAGGATCCAAATAATGGACATGACAGAAGAAGTGAATGGAGGCAAAATACAAAGTCTGTGTGTATCTCTAAGGAATCTCTAATGAAGGGAACATTTCCCTGTGGCCCAATATCAAGGTTTCTGTGTAATGTATTACAGCATGTGTGTATCGTGTTGAATGCATGTTGCATGTCTGAAAACACCCAGCCTCATTTCAGCTGTGAGGGAACAGTGCATACCACCCTGCACTCCTTCCCACGTCAGTCACGCTCTACAGCAAAAAAACTGTGTAAAGCACTCAGAGTTCCTTCTCAAGGAGAAATATCAGAACTATCAGTGCATTCATAGCTACCCATTTCTTATTCCATGCTATTTTCTAAGGTAAATTTTTAAGGATAAAGAGCAGTGCAGAGGATCATTCATTGTAATCTTTTAATTTTCTACCCAACTATCTACTAATACTAGCAGAAGAAATGTTTCAAATTTGAGTAGATAACAGTAAATAATAAACAAGAGTTATTTGCTTTTGTTCGGTGTCTTGAAGTAAGAAACATATGCGAGTTCTTTTGTTCTGTCATTAAACCCAGCACTTGTTGTTATAGGCTCCAAGGCTTCCACCCACAGTCTTTGGACCTGACTGGAGATAACACTCCACCACAATTTTAAATATTTCAGAAAGGGGTGGGGAACAAAAACAAAGATGCATTCAACTACCTCTTCAAAATGTGTGTATGCAGGTATGAAAAATCTGTAACTTTTCCTGGAGAGTTTATATGAATAAAAAAAATCTCAAGTGTCACAAAATCTCTGAAAACACATTCTGTACTACTTCACGAAGGATGGAGTATTTTTTAAAAATATATGCTCTCTTTTTTAATATGGTATGTTACTATGCCTTATACTACTTGATAAGCTGTGTTTAAATTCTAAGCTAAACAAATTCTATTTCCAGAGCAATCACAACTACCACTATGAAGACTGTATTTTGAAGAAGAGTTAAACAACACCAAGTTAGAAATATATTTTGTTCCTAGTGCATATAACTATTAAGTATGATGAGACAGTATATTGGGAGAGATTTACAAGAATAAATCCAGAAATTTTGAGCTTAAACAATCCCTTTAATATAACAAACATATCAAACTTTCAAATATGAACTGGAACCAACTAACAAATAAACTCAAAACAACTTTCTGAATACCAAAAAAGTTTTATGCAAAACAGTGCACATTTATTTGAGGTATTGTATCCATGAAAACAAAACAAAACAAACAATCTACATTTAAAAAGATTTTTTACTTAGCAAGGCAAAAGAAGTTAGGTGGTACACAAGGAGTAAACCAATGTACACAGTGTAAAAATAAGGACTGCTAATACCAGCCAACCCAAGACTGAAATATCCCAATATATTAAAGAAAAATAAACCAGAGGCATGCAAAATATTGTTTGTTAAAATACTCTCAAATCCATGTGGCTAAAGTCAAAGTCACAAGCTAGTGAGGTGGATTTAGAAATGCCATTTTAATTTCTTTATTTTCCTTAGATTGATTGTCATTTAGTTTTCCACTGATAAAAAAGCTTTCAGCCTTCTTTAACCCACTGGGAACTGAATTTTTAAGACTCCACACGTGCTGCAAAGGAGGTTTAAGTAATTGTGTTTTTATAATCTAGTGTGATATACAACCTCACTCAAATGCCACAAGCAAATGGTGATCTGTTACCATTGTGGGAGGCAAAAGCTTGGAAAACAGTCAGGTTGCTCTAGGTGGAATTGAAAGATTTTTGAATTTCTCCTCACGAGAACAGTGACAAACTCCATAGTAAATCTGGTAAGCCACTTAACATTTTATTTGCAATACAGAACATTTTGGCAACCAAGATGCATTAGAGGAATCCGGATAGTGACCTGCAACGGCATGTGCTTTTCAGAAAAATTAAGTTTTGTTTCAGGTATGCATCAGGAACATCAACAGCACAAGACTTTTCTCATTCAAGCAACTGGAGTGATGCCATCTGTCTTAGATGCACTTACAGGTCTTTCTTACCTTCTGCTTGATTTAAACTTTGCTGAAAAGAGACAGATTAAAAATAATTTAAGTTTGGCAAGATCAGAAACCATTGAGTCCAGAAGCTGCATTTTGCCCCTCTGCAGTCACACCTGATTTGTCCACCATACACCTAAGTTGCAGTCCCATCAATACTACCCCACACCACACCTGAGCTTCTGCTGCCAGAAGTCAAGGCAGTGCAGCCTAGTTCTGCTCCCTTTGGTGTGACAGCTGAGCTGTGCAGCAAACCCAGCAGAAAACATCTCCTGCAATCAACTGATTTATTCTTGGGAGCCGAATCTACTGTGTGCTCAGTACCTCATGTTCTTTCCACCCAGAGGTAAACAGAAGATGGTGAGGATGTGTGTTTTAGACCACAAGTCTGTTAGAAATGCAGCAGGACTACTATGGCTCATTACACAGGGAAGCACAACAAGGACAGGCCATGCATGGTGGTCTCTTGAATTCAACACAGAGATCAGTTGAGCAATCTCTGGAGGAGTACAGGGTGAGGGTGGGAATGAGTAAGTGGTTTCACAGAGTAGAGGAAAGAAAGATTATAACCAGGTCAAAACTGCCTTTTTTAAAATTAATACAAGACTGAAAAACTGTTTTTGAAAACCAAGTCACAATAATTTAAACAATAATTTATTTTCTCCCAGGACCACTGCTTATAAAAAGGATAACTTTCATTTTTAGTGAATTTTGCTCGAGACAGATGTTAGGCACAGAGCATATGAACACCTGTCCAACAACTTAAATTGGGAGTACAGACTCCCAGTTCTACCAGAAATAATTACTGTGTATTTTATGGGTATTATAGCCATGCACATAAGAAACTCAATCAAACAGCTAATTGAACTTTTGCTTAATATGTTTTTTTAATTATTTTGTAATTCAGTTTGAATTTTATAGTAGCCTGTTTTTAGCCTAGGCTGTTTGTTGGTTTTTTTATCTTCATGTATCACCAGTATTGCAACATTTATAATCTGGAATTGCAAAAGCATGTTTTAAGAGCAAACAAAATAAAATTACTTCTATAAATTATGTATATAGCCCCCCCGCCACACACTCACACAGACCTCCCTCCTATAATTTTCTTACTGTATTTCAGTTTGATCATCACATGCAAAACTATCTGAATCTTATTTCCCAAGTAACAATAAAATTGAAGCTAATAACAACCTGAGCTTTGTCAACCAAAGTGCAAAGGAAAACTTTACAAAACAAAATTCTACTATTTTGAAGAAGTTCAAGGAATGCTGCCAATTGTAACTTTATGCTGTACTAAAGATTTCGGTAAATTCTCTTGCACAATAAATACCAACAAACAGAATTGTGCTGGTACAATTTCAAAACACAGTTCTTGTATGGCAATCCAGAGCCACCTACCTGAAGCTGCTCAAATTCTTTCATCAGATGATCATATTCTTTTCGAAGGCCTTCAGACTGCTTTTTAACGGCAGCCACTTCAGTTTTTGCCTTATGGAAAGCTGTAAAATATCAGAATTGGTGTGTTAATAATTACTTGTATTTCTGCAGTTTCTCAGAGCCCTAGATGTGCATTAGGGCTCCATTGCAGTAGACAGTACTTCCTCTAAAAAAGCTTAGAATTTAAGACACAGCATCACAGATGGACAGAGAAAGAGAAGTTGAGGACAGGGAGCGGAAAGAGAATGGCCAATGTTCAGAAAGATCAGCACAGGGAACAGGAAGGGCCTGTAAGAAAGGCAGGGGTGAGACCAATAAACTGCTGAAAGAGGTAACTAGTTAGGGATGACTACAGTGTTATGTCACATTGCAGGAGACAGTTTCAGAAAAAAAAAAAACCCTCTACAACTCCAAAATCAAAACTCTCAGACCTCTTGAAACAAAGAGGGAACTCAAACACCGGGCAAGATTTTCACACAGCAACTGAGACCATGGAAAAAACATGGTTAAGGAGGAAGATAATACATGATTACAGGAGCACAGATTTCACCTTTTTACACTGTTCTGTATTTTACCATGCATGAGTTAATTGATTAGCAGCACTAGTTTATGGATAAAAAGGCAGAAATGGGATGACAGACAACTCTGAACAGTTTTTTAACACGTGAAAAAAGTAAGTATTATTCTACTCCATCTCAACACAAACTCAAGATCACATATATGCTGCAGTACCAAACAGCCTAGGGGCTATTTTACAATGCAGGGTAAAAACAGCACAAAGTGTCATAAAGCCATTAGTCCTAAGTTGTTACATAAGGTCATTTAGACATTTTCATATTCCTCTGCTATGGGTATCTCAGGGACTGTTACAGTTCTCTGATGTAGCACCACAGGCATAGTCTAAATTTTGATCTATTCATGTGAAAACAAAGAAATGTTGTTAATGACCTAATAAGGCTGCCTCACATGGCCACTTAAAAACCCAAACAACCAAATCTAATGGTACAAATAAAAAAAGAATATTTGCAAATTTCCTTGTTCCAAAAGTGTGAATCTATCCTTTGACTGTGAACTTCCTGAGAGAGACTCTTCTTTCCCAGAGACCTCCATGGCACTCAAGAATTACAGCACCTCTAAAAGCCTGTTCTCAAAAGATGAGGAGCTAGATGTGGCTTTTAAGCACTGAGCTAACAAGCAGCTTGGTATGAACCAGATTTCTCTTTGGATGCTAGTTCTTGAAAAATCAGGAAATGAGATTTGACCACTCTCCTACAGGCAAAAATGAGAACTCTCTCCCCCAAAATTTCTGCTATTTTTAAGTAATTAATTAGAATGCATAGATGAAAGATTGGAACTCTGCAAATGGTATTCCTGTAACAGGACTTTTACCTACCCTGAAATTCTGATTTACTGGAGTTCATAACACGTCCATCTATTGATTCCAACATGATTAAAAATTCATCCCTTCTCTTTAAAATCCTTTCTTTCATTTCCATACTCTTCCAGTTATCCTTCATCCTTTAAGTCACTCTTGACAAATTTTCTGAAGGTTTTGGTATTTGGAATAACTTGTGTATTTCCATACATCTGACAAATCAAACCCCATTGCATTTACTCTCTCTCTGATCTTAGTACTGTTTAAAATACTCAATAGCAAAACTTGGAAACCAGTAAAACAAACTTGTGACAATTTGATAAACTCCCAAATTTTAAGTTGTAGACAAAAAAACATATGTATGCTATTTCACTTCTCCAAGAATCTGATTATAAAGATAAATCTTGCTTTTGCTTGAACATTTTTATACATAGTGTAGTAAAAATTAATAATACCTAATTTCTGAAGAAGTTGAAACTCAGTGTTATTGATCTAATACTATTTAGTTATTTATAAGCACAGGCACAGTGCTTTAGTTGCAACTAAAAACTACTTTATCTTTAAAACATGAACAAAATATCTAAAAGTATCTACAAATCAAGAAAGCAAACAAGGTACTGCATTGTTATAATGTTTTGACCAAAACAGATGTATGACAGAAATACCTCACCTAACCCTAGAAGAAGAAAAAGCAAAGAACAGATTGTCCTTTCCACCTGTGTTGTCTGTGGACAAAAAATCCCCAAAACATCAACAAACCACCAAATCCAGACTCCTTCCTCTTGGGGCCACACAATTAAAAGGAGCATCACATCTTTGACAATGTGAATTCCTCAGCACACCAATTTCCCTGGATGCCTTGTGAGGCACCAGAGTGTCCACACAGCAGTGCCCAACTCCTCTGTGGTTGCACGAGCACTGCAGTGTAGCTGAGTCCATCAGGTACAGTTTGTCATATGGATCCTATCATATGAACACGGATCCAGCAGGGAACAGGAGATCCTTTGTGCGCATAATACACTCAGTTATTATTTCTGGCTTCCATCTGGCCGGTTACTTTGCCTCACAGGAGTACAACAGCTGGACTCTCAGCAAGCAAGCCCCCACAGCTGACACCTCCCACCAAGTCAATGCCTGAGCGGGCAGGAGGTGAGGATGCTGCTTCTACTTTAAAGCACCCAGTGAGAGGAATAATCAGTAAGTTCCAAACTCAGAATCTAGCCTCAGTACTATGAGAGGTAGGCTATCCTTTTTTATCCCTTCTCCTTCCCTTCAAAGAAAAATCAACAAACTATTCCTAGGGCAGTGTTTCAATGGAAGACATTTATGGAGAACTTTATCCCTTTACACTTGTGTGTGACTGAAGGTCTAGAAATTAATGTAACATGTATGGTCTGAGAAAAGTAGAGAACTTGTCCTTATTTCACCACATTCTCTGAATCCTATTCCAGGAGAGACAGTTTACTTCAGATTGGTCTGAATTCTAAGGATGAAGAATAAAACTGCTCTGAGGAGCTACATTATCACAGCCCAGTAGCTGTAGCATTTCTATGATCTTCTCATTTCAACGAGGATGGAGAACCTAACACTAAAACCAAAACCAAACAGCAAAAAAAGCAACCAATAATTCTTTGGGCATTTCCTTGCACGACTACTAGTCTTGGTCTGACTAAATCACTTGACTTACAGTGCTTGCTACTAAGGAAACGATCAGGAACTTACATTAGCATTGCTCACAATACAAGCCTACAACCCAAATGATTTGGACTAGTTGAACAGTAAAAAAGAGCCCTCTCTTAAAAGAATTTTCAAGTTAAAAAAGAGCTATTCACATTTAAGAATTTAGGCACTGACGGCACAAGAGATTTGCCAACAAATACGCTGTAAGGCTGGGAACACAACTCCAGTCAAGCAATTCCATACTAATTCTGAATTCTCTTCTCAAGATATAATGGTCAGAATTTAAAATGAGAAGGCAGGGCCTAAAATTTACAGATTTGCTTCAAGTACCTTTTGCAACCTCAAAAGAAATTTCGTTACAAATGGGATGTTATAACATCTTTGTATGGCATAAACAACCTTGTATAATAAACACAGTATAATAAGCATTGTATAATGCTTGCTGTATGCAGCCTTCCCTTCCAATCAATAAATGTATTGACTCTTGCTGCATGTGACACCTGCAATGGCTCCTACCCTTGGTTATCATCTTACAGTTTCGTAAAAAGTAAGGTTAAGTAAGACAAACTTTGTTTCTCAACTTCCCTCCGCCATTGGCTAAATAACAAGACTGTGGCCAATTCTTTTAACTTGATTGATTTTAAAAACTGGAGTGCATCAGTGAAGTGCAACACAGTTTTCACACATGGGACTAGCCTACCCAGCAACACTAAGGCCAAACTGAACTCTCCCTTGCAGCAATAATTTTATGAAATGTATTCCCAATGTCTGCATTTTTAGTAACTTTCTATCAAGTAATAATCCTCACATTTAAGTGAGAGCTGTAAATCTGTACATGTATACTTTCTAGAAGAGCCAACAGTTAGCTTAAAAGCTATTTCAAAACCAGCCCTCCACAGGAACTGTTGCTTTATTCCTGTCTCCTACAACACCATGCAACCATGAAAACAAAGAACACTCCTGACAGTCTCTACACAAAACAAACCTCTTTAAAGGATACATTAGGTTCCATTAGAATTTCCTCCTGCCTCACTATATGCCTATGACAACAATATATAAGCAGAGTATTTTCAGGAGATGTTGAACTGAAGTTCAAAAGCACATAAATGACTGATGAGCCAGCACAAATTCCATGAAGCCCTGTTCCTGCCCCCCAAAAAAGACTGCTGTAAAGATACAAGGCTTTATGATACTTCTTTCACCTCTAACCTCATGCCTAGTTGCAGATAATTTGTTTTATTGTGGTTTTTTGAATGGATTTCAAAACCATCAAAATGAAACAATATCATGGCATGTCTTCTTCCCCCAAAAAATTCCTACTGGTCCTAGGCCAGTAGCCATACTGAGAATCTCTAATTATCTGAATTAATATTTTATAGAAACATGTCGAATGTGTAGCAGGAGAAACATTCTCAGATCTATACTGAGTACTGCTAAAAGTATGTACATTTAATTCTAGATATCAATGAGACATTTTTGTAATATATAAGTGTATCAATAAAATACCATCTCAGAAGGTTTCTGAACAGTCATGTTATTACATGTCTAGGTATGCTAAAAATGGATTTAGGCTCTAAAAGTGCTAGCCCTACTGCTGGGTGCCTATAAAGCCCTGACAACAATATGTGGGTTGGCAATAAAGTAGTGATGAACTAGGAACTTCTTTGCTTCATTTCCAAAATAAAGCACAAAAAGGCATCAAGGGGAGTAGAAAAATCTAGCCTGAAAAGAAAATTAATTTGGCCAAAAAACTTCTAAATAATTTCCAATCTTTCCTCAGATTTTACTAATTTCACTGCTCAGTCTTGTATTTTGATTCTTCCTCCCCACCTGTTCAAAGCACAGGAGTAGAAAAATGTCTCAACTTAGGATTTCACCATTAAGCAAGGAAAAAAAATAGTAGTCTTGTGTTTTCTCTAAAAGGTAGAAAGCTGAAAAACTAGAGATGAGTCTCCTGAAAGTCTGCAATAAACTGTCTACACTATAATTTTCATCAGAATTTCAGAAAAAGGAGACATACAGTATTTCCTCTGCCAGTTGTAAAAACAGTTATAAAAACTTCATGGAAAATTTGCATGACCTTTGAAGTCATAGCACATCTGATACTAAACTGTTCTCTTAAATGTGAAGAAGGTGTACATTTAGGACTCCTCCTGGCTGCCACTATACTGAGTTAACCTGCCTTTCAATTCATGGCCTACTCTAAAATACTACATCACCATATATCACCATGCATCAGCAGCTTAATGAGTGTCCCAGACCAGAGCAACAGATAATTGAAATTGCTTTCGAAAAAAAAAAAAACAAAACAAAGTTTTTACCTTCAAGCAGCAAAAAAAACCCAAACACAAACCCACAACCAAGCAAAAACAAAATCCAAATACTTCAGCTGAAAAACAAACAAGAAGAAAACATCCAAAATCAAAACCAGTCAAGTTTTTATTTTTATACTAGTTTTGCTTTGTTTCATTATTAGGTGACACCCTTTACACTCTTCAGTCCTCCCCCATAATTTCATGGATTGGACTTTGTGGACACAAAGAAAAAGTTACTTTAGTCATATGAGCTCAGTAGCATGAAACAAATTGTTTAGAAAAGGCAAAACAAGCTTTTCAATCTCAACTTTCATTTTGTGTAATGCATTGCTCACACTTACTGAAAATGAAAGTCAACATTCACCTGCCCAGAAAAAGGTGGGCAGGTGAATGTTCCTGCATCACCAGCTGCAGGAACTTCAAAACAAAACAGTAAATTTGATTCACACTCTCTAACACTCCATAGAAAGCTGTGTCTCCAGATGTAGTTGTTCTTATTAAGTACTTCAAACTTTCTGGCTATCAATTTGCTCAAAATAACATATAAGAAAACTTACAAAAAGGTAAGACAGACATACCTCACCACCACCTAGCTGCCCATGGTAATTCCCATACCACCCACAGGGTTTTTGGCAACGAGGGGGGTGGCAACAGGAGAAGGGCTGTAAATATTTTCCTATTCACTCCTTAGAAAGACCTTCTTTCCCACTTTTGTCCTAACAAAAGATTCAAGCATGCCTTAATTTATACATCTCTTGAATGGACAACATCCCATGGGGAGAATGAAGCTGAAGCAGCATGAGGTAAATCTATTTATTCCTTAGCTTTCTCTAGCATTCCTGACTGAAAAGCTTACATTATATTAGTGTTACATACCACCAGTTAGTTTGAATAAAACATATGCATTTAAATTTTCCATTGATCCTGTCACTTCAAAGACTTGTTTTCCCCCCTTTCTTCAAGAAAACAGCAGGAGAGGGAAAACCCACCATCAAACATGCCTGAGAACGTGAACTAATGAGACTCTCTATTTAAGCATTCTTGTTGCTTCAAGCCCAGCTGAAAACAGCTGGTTTACATTTTTTACTTGAATTCCCAGTGGACAGTGAAAACGGATTCATGAAATATTTGCTGTTATTCTTACAGTGTTGTAGCAGGCAATATGAAAGCGAGGCTATGTTTTGATGATAACATGCTATCTCGTAGCAAGAAAATTTGTATTTTTGTTACAGTCTGGACATCTGATTAATGTTCACAAGATCACAGGCAGTGTTATCTTAAAAACAGTGATTTCAGATGAGCAGGTGTTCACAGGCTCACACACCTTGAGAGATCCCAGTAAGACAGAACCAAACAGGTAAAATCTGCTTCTATCTCAATTTGGGCTGCCTGTAAAGCAGTTTTGACAACCTAAACCTGAAACACGGAAGCTGCTAACAAAAGTATTATGTTACAAATTGCAAGATATGTTTCCTTGTAAACAAAAAAAAATATTAAAAAAGCTAATATCTTAATACCTCAGCTGCACAACATACATAAATTTAGAATACTAGTCAAGGACTTTTCTGCTGACAGAAACCCTGTGTTAGTAAAAAACCTCAACCACAATACTTCCCCATTTTATACAGGGAGAGTGGCTGCTATGTATGATACGAAAGATCAAACTGATGCTATAAGCAACCTGCAAATGATTCCATATCCTGGTTGTGTCATTGATGAAGACAAGTCAACACCACTTAAATATATCAGTCCAATTTGTTAATAATTACAACTTAACTAAGGTGTTCCAGTTCCACCTTATATATTTTCATAATGAACACATTTACTAAAACATTGGGATGGCAATGGCATGCTCTGTCAGTTCCTAGTCAAATGTAAAGAAACCCCATGCCAAGTGTTCTGGAAACAGATGAAGTTAGTTCATGCTATACCTAGAATATTTTTTTGACATTCAGTGTTGAAATAATATTTTTCCTATTTGCAAAGAAGTCCTAACTAATACTTACCATCTGATGTCTTCTGTAGCTCTGCTTTCAAATGTTCAACTTCCTCTTTCAACTTTTCCTCAGTTGCATCTGCTGACTCCTTCTTTTTACCATGTCCTTTTCCACTCAAGGCCTATTAAAAACCACAGTTGCTATAATTAGTTTTATTTTCATTAGTCTTGATATTAATGCAAAATATCCAGGGAATGTCAGCCCCAATCTTCCAAAGCATTAGGTTTTATCAAATGTCAACCTGATACAGGCAGATAGTCATTCTAGAAAAAAATCCTCCCAAATTAAAAAAAAAAAAAGGAAATAAACAAACTCAGTGTTTTAAGTAATGGCATACTTGTAATATGCATTATCTCCTTTGTAAGGGTACTCTGCACGTCTGCATCAAGTGTGCAACTTTCACTTCGGTTATAAATGGATTTTTCAGAAGATACACACTGGGACTGTCAGTGACAGAACACTGCCATGTTTACATACAGCTGGTTCTAATAGTTTCTTCTATTTCTCTCCTTGTAGGTTTGCAGCTACTTCAATCTTCAGAATAGTTCCAATATCCAGATTCTATTTGCAGTGAAACTCAAAACGAAAACTAGGAAAGGATTCAGGAAGAGCCCTGTAAACACTTGACACAAGAGCAATATATTCCCTGTACTCCAAAAATGTTGGCACTACTATTCTTATGCATGCTCTTAAGGCGTAAGATTAGATCCCATAACAAGACCCTTTTCTCATAAAGCTTCTACTGTCTAACCATCTGTGTAATAGTGAAAAGTGGTAAATGCTTAATGAGAAGTAAAACAACAGAGACAAACAGCTGTTAGGTGAACTAGCAATATCAGAGCTTACCAGGCCACAGGCAGGAGCAAAGGGGAAAGTTTACTTTAGGAAGAAGAAAAAGAACTGTTTATAAAGACTAGTAAACAATACAAGGAAAAAGAGCTGAAAAAAATTTTCCATAAGCTATTTAATTAAAGAGCTGAGATGATATTTAACTGCTCATAATGAATGCATGGCCAATTGTCTTCTTTGCTTTGTGCTCACCTCTATTAATATGCAAATAGCTATTTCTGTAAACTTTTATCTCAAGTCCTGTGCTCCATGGAACCTCTGAACAGGTGACAGTGCAGACCTTGTACACCAGAGTAAACTCACAGTATTTATACTTGCAGCCAGTGCCTTATGTGCAATTGCTCTCACTTCTCTCTGACGGTGAAATGAAGCACACTTGTAAATAAACACAAATGAGGGGGCCAAGCCACAGAGAAGTCTAAGACAGGATGCCTATAAAGTCCTGAACACTTCCCATGTCCATCACAACAGAGATCCAGCCACAGCACGTTG
Organism: Lanius collurio; assembly: GCA_020086605.1. Taxonomy (NCBI): domain Eukaryota; kingdom Metazoa; phylum Chordata; class Aves; order Passeriformes; family Laniidae; genus Lanius; species Lanius collurio. Next base: position 43,043,242 of record JACBWW010000005.1, read on the forward strand.
CCTGTACCTGTGGCTACCCGTTTTTAAAACCCATGCAATCAAACACACAAATAAAAACAGACAGGAGTACAGTTTCCAACTTCTGGCTATCACTTGCAAGTGGCTAAGAGAATGTGTTGCTAAGAGAATGTGAAAGCAGAACAAAAAAGAGGACTTTTAGGCAAAATCCCAACAGGACAGAGAAGAAAAAAAAACGTACCCATAGGCAGTAAAGAGACAAATTCCATGGCTGAGGGAAGGAATTTAGATCATTTTGACAAAGTAACAAATCTCAAAATTTTGGAATAATTTTATGCTTGGGAAACACCTAACACAGACTAGTGATCCTTGTTGTACAACACCTCTTAAACTACTGTATCCCTTTTGTCCAGAGTCTTCTATGAAGATTTATTACAAAAAAATTACAGTGCCAGTAACCACAGACACTGCTTTAGACAAACTGGAAGGAAACCTGTACACACCCACAGGGAATTTTGTTTTGACAATGTGCTGGACTCTAAAAGTCTTTGTATGTCTAGATGTCTGAACTTTAGCTTATGGTTCAGTCTCTTCAAACCAAAGTCAAACTAATCAGTTACAAGAAAAGATTTCCTACATTTATTTTAATTATCTTTGATGACTTTCCTTCCTGAATACAATTATGTATTGAACCACAGCTTAACCATTCTTTGCATAAAAATAACATCTCTTTTGTCCACTCGTGGTTTTTTTTAAGTAAGAAAATTTTGGTAGTATTCTCATTAATACTACAACAGTGTCCTACTAAGAAGGGGAAGTATTATGAAGTTGGCTGACCCACCATAAAAAGACACAATACAAAATACATTAAATATGAAAGATTCATTTTTCAAATTAGAAAATACATGTCAAGACTGGAGAAAATCCTATTAAGAAACAGTCAGCATGAAAACAGTTATTTAGCAGGCTTTTCATCCTGGACTGCTACAGCCTTGACCTAAACAGGCAATTGTTTGGGATAAAAGGAATAAAATTAGTGTCTCCCTCTACTTTGCTATGACTAAATTCAAAGAGATATATTAAGAATCTACTACTACTTTGATGAAGTTTGTACTGAAAGACAGAACTTCATTTACTTGGTTTACTTCAGTTTCCTTTGTTAGTAAAATGCTACTGTAGTTTGGTTTCAGTATTCTGAATTACATACTGTAAAAATATTTTTCTTTCTTTTTCAACCAAAAGAAAAAAAAATGAACAAGCATTCTGTAGCAAACCATCTTCAGAGTACACTGTACTAACTACTTGCTGTATAAGAAAATTACTAATGAAGCTCAACGGTACCTCCTGCAGCCTTTCGTTCTCGGCCATGTATTTTTTGGCTGCTTCAGTAGCATCATTTACTTGTGTCTCCAGAGCTGCATGAGATGCCATCTCTTTTGCCAACTGAGTAAGAAGGGTAACAGTACGTCTCAATACACTGGTGAAGAAAAACAGTGAACAGAACTGTAATTTACAGAATAAATAATAAAAAAAACCAAACCACAAGTGAAAACCAAAACAACAAAAATCAAACCAAACAACAATATCCAAGTAACCAAAACAAGCCCTTTTCTCTCTCTGCCCTAGATGTAAAAATAAAACCAGAAAAGGGCTGTTTAAGCACCGTAAGGGAAACATTCAGGCTCATCAATGACAAATAACAGTAACAGGAGAGACTGAAAATATTTTCATCCATTGACATTCTGATTTTCACTTGATGCGGAACCTCCCTCCCCCTAAATACCCACAGCCATTAAGGGGTCAGAGATCTGATTGCTTAAAGGCTTTTTAAATACTGTTAAATGACCCAGTAATTTCAACAGGATTGATCTCCAAATGCAAGAGCCAAACAACAAGTTATGGTAATGAGTACAGTGAAAAAAAACTCCTCACAATTTCATAAACAGCCTTGCAAGAATAAAATTAGCAATGTGAGCATATTAATCTTCAAAGTACTGTCAATACAGTTAAATCAGAACATGTGCAGATGTCAGCACTCATATGGAACTTCAATTCTAAGCTTTGCAAATACCTCCCTTGATTTGATCTAGCGATTGCTTCTTTGCATCACTACTTTCATTATTCATCTTGAAGTCTTTCAAATGTTGCTGAATCAAGGTAACACAACACTGCGTTAAATTAATGCCTATAATGTAACTATGCAGCTGCTCTTCAAAGAAATTTGAAAATCCAAGTCATTGGCTTTTTCATAACTGGGAGAGTATTAATAGACGTTTTCAAGTTAAGCCTCCCTCCACTCCCTTGCTTTTTCATAGAAAGCTCCTTTTCTTACTATTTTGGAGGTTAATAAAGAAGTTAAGGTCTTCCTGTCACTACTTTTCCAAAGGTTAGCAAGTTTTGCTATTGCTTATTTACTTACAGATGCAGGAATGATTAAAACATCACAACTAACAGCAAATCACAGAATCATGTAGGTCGAAGGAAGCTTCCATCCCACGCAAAGTAGGACAGGTTGAGCAGATTGCTCAGAAGCTTGTCCAGTTGAGCTCCTACCATCTTTGGAGATGGGAGATTCCACCATCCTTCAGGGTCCTTGTTCTAGTGCTTAACTGCTCTTGACAGTAGCAGTACTTTCTTACCGCAAGTCAGAACATCTCAGATTCCTGTTAACCCTTGTCATTCCTTTTTGGATCCACTGAGACAAACTAGATCCATCTTTTCTGCTACTAGACAGACATAGAAACCAATGGGATTTTCCCTTCAAAGTCTCTTCTTTTCTGGCTGAAAGCCATGCTCCTTCATCATCTCCTCACAGGTCACGTATTTCAGCCTCCAACTTTCTCTGTACCCCACTGCAGTACTCCAGTATTTTGGGGAATTAAAACTGGACATAGTCCTGCAGCTGCAGCACCACATATGTCAGAGGAGAACAACCATTTTCCTTGACCTGCTGACTACATCCTTGCTATCACAGCTCAATACACGATTGGCTGTCCACCAGGATCCTCAGGTTTTTTACCTACAAATCTGTTTCCTGTTATCCACCCACGCAGCCAGTCCCCAGCTCGGATGCTGTATATGATTATCCTGTAAAATACCAGACTTTGCATTTGTCTTTGTTTAGCTTCATGAGATTTCTGTCAGCACATTTCTTCAACCTTTCTGGCTCCCTCTGAAAAACAGCACTGCTTTCCAAGATGTCAGCCACTCTGATTTGGCACTGTGAGCAGCTTGCTGAGAGCACACTCAATCCTATCAATGCTGTTAATAAAGACATTAAACAATACCAAGACCACTACCAATCCCTGAGGGGCACCAGCTGAAATTTACATCATTATTATCCTTTGAGCCCAAAGGCCCAGGGAATTTTCCACCTGCTTTTTTTCTCCATTTCTCCAGCCTATGTCCCTCTACAGTTAGACTCTCAGGATACCAAAAGGCACTATGTCAAAGGCCTTGCAAAGGGGATATACTGTTCTTTATCCACACAGCCATTCATCTCACTGCAGAAGGCAACAGGGATGGTCAGGCATCATCTTCCCTAAGTAAGTCCGTGATGGCTGTTTCAAGTCATCGTGTTCTTTATGTCCCTGAAGATGTCTTTGAGCCAGATTTGCTTCATAACCTTTCCAGGGAGGCAGTCTCCAGTTTCCTATATCCTGTTTTTTATCCTTCTGGAAGACAGGTGCAACGTTTGCCTTTCTGCAATTCTCCCCAGAATTGTGATCCTTCAAACTAAGCCTTGCAATGACATTGGCCAACTCCGTCTGCCATCCTACAATGCCACAGACCTCTGTATGCCCAACTGACCTAAGTACTCCCTAGCTGCATCTTCCACTACTGAGACTGATGTTATATTCCCTGCTGACTCTCCTAGAAGGCCCCAGTGAGCAGTGGGCTCATGTTTTCTTGAGATTTTCTTTAGTTTTCAGCCCTTCTTATCCCTCTCTGGTACAGCATGGGCTAACAGAGAACCAGGTCAAACTATCAGATGGGTGTGTCTGTCCTACCCAGGGGACAGTCTTTAGAGTCTATGACCCTCCTCCTTTCTGTGCAGTTTGCAGATGAGAACTCAGCTGGCCCAAATACCTTCACTGACAGGTACTTTTCCTCACCCGTGCCCAATGCTCTACAACCGCTCAACCCTACAACTGCTTGCCAGAAGTGACAAGCTCCCAGCCTCCTCCATTTAATGAATCTCCATTTATCAGTCTTGTGGAATTCTCCTGTTGGCTGATGTGCTAAAATGAACCAAAACGGACACAAAGAATGAACTAGGGGCATCCAATTACCCACTCACACTAGATGGGGTCTCACATTGGTTGGGTGATGGCAGAGCAGTGCACCATAAGGAAATCCAAGGAACACCTTTCCTCCACTTCTCTGACAGACATTACGCCTGTTTTGTGGATAAGCAAAACAGCTCTAATAAGAAAAGTCCTTTGATCTAGCCACTACTGGAAGAATGCTTATTTCTCCTAAATCTTGGTGAAAGGCCAGCAGCTCAAAAAAACCTCAAGCAAACCTCTTCAAGAGCAGAGCTTTTATACAAAATAAAATCTACTGGGGCCACTTTACAAGTTTTCTTCCTTGGAAGCTGAATGTAAGTAAGATCCTGAGAGACCACCTTCCATTTCTTGTGTAGGACACGATCCAGCTATTCCTCTCGGAGCAGAGTTTAAAAACATTTGTGCGTATTTACTTAACCTTTCTGTAGGAGGATGAAGAACTTGATGCAGTCCTATCACTACTGAGCGAGGCTACAGCCACAATGTTTTTTCCAAGGTTTTTCTGCTAAAGCCTCATATACATTTTTCCTTGACACTTCTTTGTGCTCCATGCTCTGTTAAAATGGCCACGCAACACTCTAACAAGAAGTTTGTCACGAGTCTGTCATTTTCTTGTTCTCTGCTCCTCTTGAGTATTGAGGCAATGTCAAGCAGCTCACTGAAGGAACTCCTAAGAGGACCAACACTCCTTGTCCACTCACCACAGAAATGCACAAATAGGAAATCATCAGACCAACAGGTCTGTTTCCATTTGTTCACATTAGCGGTATTCAGTGACTTCATGTGCTCCCTGTCCAACTGATACGCTCTGCAGGTTGTTGCAGCTACTGATTCGCAGGTAGTTTTGGCTGCTACAGGTGGGCAGTACAGAACTGCCCTTCCCTTTACCCTGTTTTGTTAGCTGTACTTAAACATCCTGAAAAGGATACCAGACTTAAGATTATAACACTATAGTAGGCAAGTTGGCACAAAGCATTTGACCTGCAATACATTTGAAACTTTCCTAGGAAGCCAGTTTATTATCCTACAGTTCTTAACTTCATGCTTGAGGTGAAGTGGCTCAGGTCAGGCTCAAGCTTTGCTTCTTAACACAGCAGAGTGCAATGACACCAGCTTGCCCGGTATTAATATTATTTTAACAGTACTTTAGTTTTGAGGGTTTTTTTATTCCAGTTTTCCATGTGCAAAACAAAGGGTGTAAGTTTAAAGAAGGAAACAAGTATTCCCCAAAGAAACCTCTGCAAAATACATGTTTTCTCCAGCATTCAAAATGTTTCTCTCCATGTGTTGCTTGCATATCCTTCCAATTTTTAAACATTTGTAAGGTATTATTTTCCCTGATCTTACTTGCCTTGTAGCCAACCTGGTCATAACTAATTCTTTAATCTCCTGAAATTGTCCTTCTGATCTTTACTTTACAATTACTTTCTACAACAGTTCTTGTAACAAACATACTATGTAAACATTAGAAAAATGTTATACTTACAGCCAAAGAAATAAGGAAAAACCTGAGAGATACAGGTTTCTTTGCGATCGAAAGAGTTTCATCTGAATATGATCAAAGGCACTGCTGTTGACATTTGCAGCCTTTTCATTCACATGAACAGATGAGTATTTCCTGACTTCTCTAATAGCATCTGCAAACAAAAACAGTATGTTCTTATTCACATCTGCTGGTGTGCATGTATGGTAAACCAGATACAGTACTAGAAATAGGTATTTGGACTTTCTGCTCAGCAAACAGTAATAGGACCAATAGTGACACCAATTATGTTATCCATACATTTTAAAGACTGGTCTTGATAAATCATGAAGTGCTCTTATTCCCAGAAATAAGACAAACCATTGCCCAAAATATGCTTGAACATGCATTTCAAATGCTTGTACCCAGCCACCAGGGATCAGGCCAAAGCAACTCACTCCACAGATGTTACCAAAGACCCTACAGTGTCAAAATGTCACTGCTGACAACTGAGCTAAAATTGCCCAGCAGACAAACAGCGAGAAAAGAGAAAGAGAAGCAAAAAGAAGTAGTATTTTCTCAAGTATTTGCTTCACACAGGGTTTAAGATATGCATGTGTTTTAGTAATGACAGAAGTGTCTACTTTATGCTCCAATCATAGAGGGAGAAAATTATTTCTTTAGCCTCCATCAAAATAGGAATACTACAGTAACACAGCAGTAGTAACATCAGTAGTAACTACTAATTGTAACAAATTCATAAAAAGAATGGAGGAGGAAAGCTACAACTCCACTTTCTTTCATTTGCCTTTCATACATCTTTCAGCTTCCTTTCATCCATGACATACTCCTGATAAGTCTGGAAAAGGGCCAGTACACTGCAAACACCTTTCAAAGGACAAAATAAATAATTGGGACTTATAGCCACATAAACCCCGAAAGTTAAGAGTTCATATTACAATCCTTAAACGTAAGGTCATCAGACATTCCTACAGACAACACAGCATCTTAAATCTCTTCCTGCACAAACACAAATACACACATTTCATGACACAGCATCAGTTCATGCAGAGTATTTTGGCCAGATGTTATTAAATTGCTGCTGCATCTGTCTAAGAAAGCAAAATCAACTCCAAAAAAACCCATGTGTGAATATAATCACTTATGATGGTCTCCTTCATATGTCTGAGTTATTTAGGTGGTATAAAACCACTCAAGTGAAGATTCAAACAATGCATTCAAGACTATGAGCAAACAAATGCATGTCCCTGTGCTAGAGGAAGATTCTAGGTCCACCACAACATGCAGTAACCTATCACTTCACCCTATGGGGCAGGTACCTCCTCACTGCTTCCCTTCAGCCCAATTCTATCTTTCCCCATAACCAATGACCATCACTAACTCAAAAGCAAGCTCTGGTCAAAGTTTTCAACAGTAGTTCAAGAGAGTAAATGAAATTCATTAGTTCCCAATCTCAAGCCATTTACTGAAGATCTACTTTTAAGGATAATACTAAGTATAATCTTAAAAAAAATAATTTAAAAGTTTATTGCATTTCTGGTACTTTAAATATTAAGAATATAATACTGTAGCCTGGTCTGACATTGTTATATATGTAAGTGCATCTGCATGTTTCCCTCAGTAAAAAAATAAATCCATGCATTTTTTCTTTCTATTTCAAGTAGCTTGGAGTTAAGTAGCATGTATATTGTAAGGCATTGGAAACACTTATCCATGGAGAACTATCTAATATCTCTCTGAAACACAGGAGAACTACTTTCATCACTGGAATACAAGAGATGCTTACCACACAAAGCAGTCAGGGCAGGTATTATAAGAAACCTGTTAGGTATATGGTAACCATTAAAGCTTTACTCTTACTTCATAGACCTGAGGACAAGCTCATAACAAATGTAGCCAACAGCTGTTTTGTATCTGTGCTGAGCAAAAGTATTCCATTAGCCCAGTGCTTTGATATATTCTGGTCTTCTGTTTCAACAGCAACCAAAACAAAGAGTGCCATCTACTGCATGAGGTGCAGTTCAGCCAAATTCTGGTGTCAACCAAGTTCATTAACCTGTGTGAGAAAGGGAAACTAAGCAGCAGCCTAGACTAAGCTCCATTTTTCCTTCTCATTCACTCAGTATATTACAGTTGCATTTAGATTCCCAATGTGGATGCAGTATTAGCCCTCTCCTCTTTCATTCTATGGTATAACTTTTCAATAAATCAGCTGACTTACACTAAGCTTGAATCCCTTCCATTAATTTACTGATATAAACTCAATGTACCAAGTTTCTTTTACCCACTTGTTATGAAATTATCTAACACTTACCAAGAAACAAGACGATCAACAGAACTATTATTGTAAGGAACATCTTGTTCCAAAATACTGCCATTTTGCTCCACAGAGGAAACATAAAAATCTTCTGCCATCTGTAAAATAGAACTGTGTTATTCAAAAATAATTAAGCACTAAAAGAAAAGCATTACAACCTCACAGAAGAGAGCCTTGTTATTGATAAGAGACTTGTATAAGGTCTCTAAACAGCTCCTCTAATTGCAATATAATTTAGGTATACATTAACTTTTCCAGTAATCCAACTTCTCTTTTTTGTTGTTGATACAGGCAAAAACGGTTCATCTTGCAAATTTCTTGCACAGTAGCAGGTACTCTGCAGATGTGTTTTATTTTAGCTTATACTTTGGCTAGCATTATGCTGTGGTCAGTCCTGACTATAACAAGGGATGGAGTAAAGTCTGTAAAACCCATTCCATTATTTTTATCCACTAATACCCCATGTTGCCAAATAAAATTAAAAGCTTCCAGAAATTCTCTACCATCCTTCTTCAGAAGGCTTATCTTTTATGTTGGTGAGTCTGCATAACTCAGAAGTACAAAGAACTGTTACGACATTCTCACTTGTAACGACAACAAAAAAAGACAAATCTTGTGTTTGTATTTTGTTAAGGGTTAAAACTTCTTTCCCAAGCATAAATTTGCTGACTACAGAAGTGAGTTCTGGTGAGACCAATGCTGATGCAGACAATTTTTTTTAAACAATTAGTTGTCTGTTTAATATTGCTGCATGGTGGGCCATGGCAGAAGTCACACTTGCAGCACAAAGAACATCTAATGTGCTTAAATGAACTGAAACAAGTGATAAGAGCACCTACTTGTCTTTTGCTGCAAGTTAGAATCAGTGCCACTGCACAAATGAAATAATACCTAGTCATGCCATAGGGATATAGCACAGACATGTTGCTCACCATCTTATTATAGGAGGTAAAATTTCCTACTTTTGTTACGACTATTTACACTTCCTAGAGACTGTTAAGATCTGCCCTCGAACAGCAGTTTCCAACCTACTACGAATTTAATTTAAATCAGACTGTTGCATGATCTCTATGGTTCTTTTCAGTTCTCCACCAGAAAGAATTAACACGTTTTAGCATTGTGCATTTAAGTCTTTTAGTATGAGTTCCTTACAGCAGACAGCCACAGTCTGTATCAAACAAAAAGCTGACTTCGAGCTACGACTCAAAGCCAACTCACTAACTCCTTAAACATCCAATTTTCCAAGCTCCATACTGATCTCCACTTAAGAAGTGATTCCTTGAGGTATGGCCTTAGATAAACTACACTGCCAAGTTATAATCATGCTAAAAATACTGATCTCTTTACTGGAAAATCTTCCTGTGTTTTATTTTCCCTTTTATTTTTCCTCAGCAAGTATTGACATTCACATTTACTAAAACTCCACATTCTTTTGGTGTCAGATGTCATATAAATATCATCCTTCCAAACTGTAATACTACCCACCATTTTAGATGTACTACGCCTAGTAAAACAGATCTCTTCATGTACCTGCAGTTTTATACTGTTTATTTACTTGTTCCCCAGGAACTTAGAAACTTGTTAGCAAAACTGAAAAACATTATTTAAAAAAAATGTGCACACACAAGAGAGACAACAAATCCATTTGAAGACTGACACGAGTCAATCCAAACTTCAAGAACAGCAGTTTCACACCTGTCAGTAACCATGCATGCCTTACTTCTGACAGAACCAGCTCCCAGGCCACCAAGATGTGTCAGGCAGAGCTGCTGCCCTCTGGTACTGTCACAGCAGCTAAAGCTAATTTTTAACCCCACAAGATTCCCATAAGTTTTGTTAAGAAGATAATTGCATAGATCACATAAGGCATAAAGTGATTTCACTCTTTTAGAAACCAATGTTCAGAGGAATAGCTGAATGCTCCAAACAAAGCACACAAATTAATCCTTTCTATATAATTAAAAGCACTGTGTTTAATGTTTAAAAAATTTTGGTACAGCTGCAGATTATAAATTTGCTTTTCAGCCTCAAACACTGGATTCTATTTGGATTGTACGTGAAACATATTTCAATACTCCCAAAGTATTCTGCTTGTGACATCAGTCTGAAGAAATTCCTGCAACTAGTTTCCTCACATAAGCCATTAATAATCTGATGATTATGACTCCCATAATACTCCTCTCCTCTCACATAGTTGCACTTTTGCTTAGAAAACAGTAAGAAATACAACTCAATAGTCTATGTAGAAATGCTGAACTTGCAAGCCAACTTGTAAAAAACCAGAACCTGAATTAGATTTTAGAAGTTTCAGCTTCTCAAACTGAGGAAACACGCCTAACCATTGGTACCAGCTGTGGAGGAGCCAGTCATTTTCAAGACTCCTCCACAGGTTTAAGTAATTAAACCAGAGTTCCCACAACAACTCTTGTTCCTTAAGAGGAAAGTAAAACCTACATAATTCGAAATATATCTAAAGACACAGGAAACAAACATGCAAGAGTTTTCACAGAATACTGCTGACAGAGCAGCATATATAAAAAAAAAAAGCTTAAAGTTTCATCCTGCTTGTTGTTTTGGGGGGTTGTGGGGTTTTTGTGGTTTTGGTTCTTAAGACTTCCTGATATTCTGAAAAGAAATTTTAAGTCTACTTCTCTTGTCTCCTGCAGAGAAACTAGCTTTATTTCCTCCTGAGAAATATTACCAAATTTGAAGAGCTACTTGCAGGAAAGGAGATAATGCTGTAAGTCAAGCCTTTGCATACAGTAAGTGTAATAAATGCATTTTTTTTCTTTCCCTTACTATGTGCATTTATTTTCAAGAATTTACTATTTTCTTAATGTTTGTGTTGTGTTCCAGAAGTAGTACTCTTTTCTTATCTATATATAAGTTTACAGAGGCCCTTATTCCAGTAGTCCTGAACTTTCTACTTCAAACTTAGGTTCAGTTTTTTTTAAACAAGTGACCACAAATTTCTTGCGGGCCTTACACACAGTTTGAGCTTGCTTCGAGTATCTGACGTCTCATCTGTTCAGCACCCACAATGCCTAGTGTACACCAAAACATAAAGTTGCACCTCACAAATGTGACAAACAACTGCTGAAAAAACCTGCAATCTCCTCTCATTTATTATTGCCAGATGCCTTCCTGTACGCTGCCCACTCCAGAACTCTGGGAGAAGCCGTCCCACCTGCTGAAGCAAAGCAGGGAGCTGCTCTGGGCACGCCGAGACAGCTGCGCTCGGATGAATCAGCACTGCGCAGAAAACACAAAGCTCCTTAAAGAGGCTTGCGATTCTTGCAGCTCCTGATACTCAAGTCCCAAACAGCAGTCCTTCGGCTTTGTTCACAACTAGTTTAGGATGCAGCAAAACTCCGTGTTTATGAAAACAGAGGCGTAAAATACCAAACTGGTAAGAAGAGCGAGCTGTGTTGCTCAGCACACCGAAGTCCTCCTACCTCAGCGGAGAAATGAATGGCACGCAAAGCACGAGAATTACTCCGATTTCACCGTAGAGGAAGGTAGCCACTGCCGTCCACTGGAAAGTCATCGTCTCGGCGGCCTGCGGAGGAAGGGGCGGCCCAGGCGGGCGGCTCTGACTTCCCCTGCCGAACGACACACGGGACGGGGAGGTGGGGACCGGGACAGCCCGGGGCGGCGCTGGCCCGGTGGGCAGGGTCCCCGCAGGGTCCCCGGCAGAGCCCCCGCGAGGCGGCCGCGGGCCCGCGAGTTCCTGCCGCCGCCTCCCGCCCCCAGCACTGCCAGCGGCCGCCCCATCCTCCCGCCCGCCCGGCCTTCGAACCTCGTCAGCGCCGGCGCCCGGCAGAGCTGATGGCGGCCAAGGAGCGGCAGCGAGCCCTCACCGGTCGCAGTCTCTCCCGGCGGCGCAGGGCGGAGGAAAGAGGTGACTGTGCGGACACGGTGCCGCCTCCACCCTGCCCGGGGAATGTGGGCCGGGATGGGGCTGAATGACACAGCGGGGGCGGCGCGGAGCTGCCGCCGGCCTGGCCGGGGAAGGTGCGGGCGGGGGAGGGAGGCAGAGTGGCGGAGCGGCGCTCCCGCCGCAGAGGCCGCGCTCGCTGAGGCCCGGGCACACGTGCGGTGCTGCCTGCGGAGCGGGGAGCCCGAAATGACCGGCGGGCGCGGAGTTACCAAGGGGCCGCACCTGTGCTGGGAAACGCATGGATCTCGGGCTGAGCAAGGTTCAAATAAGCAATACCTTTTCTCCTGTCTAGGGAATGATTGGAAGCATTTTGCTGCGGAGTCCTGCTGTGCTCATCCCACCGGTCCATGACTCCAGTTTAATGTGTTGGGGACTTCAACTCTGCTCTCCAACATTATCATGAGTTTCTCAAGCTCAGTCAAAATACTGCGTTTGTCTATCCATTCCTTCTTTCGCATGTTACACTACATTAATCTATTAAGACCCAGTAAATTGTTGTCTCAAGAAAAATAGGTCCAGCATTCATAAAGACAGCACAAATAACAACCGAACAAGTCTCAAACATTCAAACAGGCCTGTTTGGATCTCATGAAACAGCATTCCTTCAGAAAACCCTGTTCTATCCTACAGTTCTGTGCAATGCTTTTATCAGTGTACCAAGGCTCCAAGCACATTATTTCTATACCTTGGGACCCATTCACCCATTTCTTGACTACCTCTTTTGCTAGCCCTGCAACTCTTTCTTTGCCCCTGCATAAGAAAGACATCCTCTGATCACTTTTTCCTGTTGATCCTAGCAGATGCTGAGGTGCTGCCAGTAGAAGAGGTTACCTTGTCTACCTGGGCATCATCAGCACTTTTTGACATAACTACTTGCTTTAGGGAATTTTTTCCCAATTAACCATCAACATGGGAGCTATAAAATGCTGTGAATAGTAGTTCTTTGTTACTCTAATCCTTTAGAACTGACATGGGGTGGGAGTTCTTGCATAAGCAGTTTTGAGCAGAGCTGTTTGCAGCTGCTCAGAATCTGAAATTGTTTACTTAAAATTTCCCAGGTCTGCAGCCTGGGGATGGAGCCAGTGTGTCAACATTTTCCTAGTTGCTGCCAAGCAATGTCTGGATGAAAGGTTACATCCCAAATAATTGTTTATGCATAACAAATACTGGAGAGAGCTATAAGCAGTCATTTCGATCCAATCTACGCAGTAGGAACAGCCCCAGTTTGAAGTAGTATTTGTAACACATTTTCAAAAATATATTTAATCAGCAGTATAGACAAAACACAACCTCTTAGAATGTTCTGGTTATTACATTTTAGCTATTGGCCTACAGCCACTATACTTCACTGAAGCTGTTAAGACGTTAATACTCTCCACTAATTACAGAGCAGTTTCCATTGCTCAGCTGCTTACTCATTTCTGTAAACTGCTCTCCCACTAGCATACCCTCAGACTGATAGAACTGTATTCACTCATCCCCCCTGCCAGAGACTTGGAGTCTGCTTTTTCACTTTAGAGGCTTCATAAGATCTCAGAAAGACCCACAGTGAGTGTGACTGCTGTGCACTTCCACTGCAGCTGATGCATGTTTCCCAGCAACTGAAAACGAGATCTGAAGAAAAGAGAGGTCCCCTGCAAACAGCTGTGAGACCTCTCTTCTGATGAGTGCATTCTACTTCTCCTGGAAGGAATTCTAACTGAATCTGTAGAAGTCTGGGTTGTTGATCTTAAGGCTGTCTCTCTTATACTGAACCACCATATGATGAATATGATGCCATACTATATATATATATATATATATATAATGGCTGGCTGCTTTAGGGAAAAAACCTCACAAATCTTCAAACGTTACAGTTAAAAGGAATATCTTCCTTTTCAATCAATAAGGTGACAAAGTATTCTGAAGCACCAATACGAAATGCCTGTATAGTAGCAGCTGGTTAGAGGACTGAAATCAAACTAATTCTCTTCTGAAATAAAAGGGAAGTTTAAACTTGTTCTGTTCTGGCTTCTGTGACAGCGTTTTCATTACCACACACTGCTTTTGGCCAACCACCAACCCATGAGACCTAAGAAATTTTACAATAGGCAATAGAGAAAATGGGATTGTATAGGCTGTGTGAGGGTGATGGGGTTATTGAAGCAGGGTAAAAGTTGCAAAACCACAGGTATTATGAGAATATGGTATTGTTGTGCAGGGGGGCTTTAACATAAAGAACGGGATCAGTTACAGGAGGCAAAGAACATAAAATAGGAAACAATGCTTTAAATCTTATGTTACTTGCTTTGTACTTATGTTAACAACATTTAAAAACTAGAAAATCAGAAGGCTGACCACCTGGTGATGTTAAAAGTAACATGTACACGAGAAGGACTACATTCCGTGGTTTTAAACTGGAAATTAGAATTTTTCCGTAATCAAATGTCTTCTAATGAGAAATATGACCATATTAAAAAAATAACACCGGTAGTTGAATAACTCCCATTGTTAGTAATTTATACAGTATAGCGTTCAAAATATGGCTCAAAGACTCCAACTTTGCAGTTTATTCTGCGGAAACACAGTGAAGTACTTTCAGATGCATACAAAATTTAGAATGGAAGGCAGAAGATTCATTTCACCCTTGAAAAGGGATGATTGACTTTTATGATACATAAAAGGCCAGATCAAGCACTCCATAATTAATATCAATATTAGCAGCAACCTAGGTCTTGTACTTCAGGCAGGAATCTCTGTGATTAATCTCACACAGGCACAACAACTGCTGCCTTCAAAATCATCAAGTACTCAGTTCCTAAATAGGTCAAGGTATTTCCAGTCCTCTAAAATTCAGTTTTCTCACTATGACGGAAAAATAGAGAAAGCCTTTGTGCTGGTTATTTATAACAAATTTTTCTTCTCTTCTCCTTGAGGCTAATGTGACAGTTTGCTGCATATAATAGTTGCTAGCCAAATCATAAAACTCTCAAGAAAATGGCAACAAAGGGCTTAGTTAATACTTTCACAAATCCTTTTCTTCTACAATGCAGTTGTATAGTTTAACTTCAGAGGAGGCTGGAGGCATTTTCAGAACTGAGGAGAACCGAGCTGCAGCGTAATTGGATGAACTTGATACTGGAAATTTGGCAGAACAAAATACATAGTGATGCAGTTGGGAAATAAGAACTTCTGATCTAAAACTGGGAGCTTTTACTTTACGTGATTAATATTAGTTGAGCAAAAGTGAAGCATTGTAAGAAGTATTAACTGCATTAGACACTGTGGGGAGTTTACATGGAATGCTATACAGAATTTTGCCCAACTAATGTGAAGAAAACATTACAATCCAGAAGAATGAAAAAATAGTTGTCTGAAGGAATGGAGACACACCAAAAATGGTTGAAGAGGTTGTCTCAATTAGCCTAGGAGAGCAAAGCATGTCTGTAGTTTTCCATTTGTTAGCACATTGGTAAGGTGATCATATCAAAAGAGTTACATAACTTTGCTGCCTTAAATAGTGAACTGGACTTGATGACTTGGGTCATGCCTTTCAAACTTTTGTTTATATGCCTAAGTCCGATATATTCATTATGAAAAATGATTGAGTATTTTATGCTATTGCATTAAAAAAATTGTGACAATATAAGATACTTGAACTATGAAAGTATTTGGGGGAGTAGATTCAAAAACAACTTTCCCTCCTCCAGACGGCTGTATAATAAAAATTACAACTGCATACAAAACCAAGTAATTTATTTAGAAAATTTGGAATTATTCACATGTATATTCACAGAACAATCACAGCCAGAAAAACTAGGCAATTTTTGGTATGAATTTCTGTGTAAACATAGAAAAAAAATTATTTGACTACAAATAATTGTACTGTACAGTTTTGTGAAATTTTCCATGCAGAACAAATGCAGCTGGTGTGTAATGTTATTACCTTGTTCTAGTTTTCACTATTTCACTCCTATATAATGGTTCAAAGCCAAGTGGCTGTCATGCTTTGAAAAGTAACATGCCAGCAGGCAGAAAGGAGTGCAAGAGCCCCACTGAGAAAATCTGTCAGCTTTTCTTTGACCTAAAAAGTTCTGGTTTGGTAGATGATAGGGATTTAGTCTTGTATACAATTATTCTAGAGTAGATAAAAAAACCTGAATTTAGTTACACTGAACTCTAAAATCTTGTTCTTTAGATTCAGCTAAGTTTCTACTTAAACTATCTTAGTGTTCCTTTTTTCTTCTTTCCATTTTCCTTCTTCCTTCTTTCCATGATTGTTAATTTACTCTGTGTTTCTTTCACTATAAGAAGTGCAGAATTTTTCTAAGTTGTAAGTAATTTTCGAAAATTTTAGGCTGCAAAAGGAACATCACATTTAAAAGAGGATAGTATGATGGGCCTTAAGCTTATGTTATCTAAAGCAAAAACTTCTGTAGTTGCTCCCTCTGTATTCTTTTGGGCTGAAATTACTGGCATTATTTGTAAGTGGTCCTGATTTTAGGAGGTTTAGAAAGGCCCTAGTTTTGCAATCATATTGCTGTAAGCAATTATCTGGTGAAAAATCAAATTACTGGAGCCGTAAAATAATCAATCCTCTGGGTAGTAGTGCATTGTAAATAGAATTCCACATTTGTAGAATCTTGAATATTCTTTAGAGTGAAAAATGGAGACATAAAAATGTAAAGTATCATCCTAATGATAATGTTTTGCTGTGGTGGAGATACTTACACAATATATAAATGTGACTAAAAAGTAAGAACCCAATTAAAACTTTTGCAGTTTATCGACAATTGCAAAATACAAGTTTACATAGGACTAACATACTTTCACACACCATAATGGTCATTCAGATAATCCAGTACTGCTGAGGTACTTGATAAAACATTAAAAACTTTTTTTTCTTGTTTAGAAGTTATCCGCTCCATCATGTACATTAAGTGGTGGTGAAAACACGTAAAAGGAGTTCCGTGCTCAAGAGCTATGTCAACCCAGTCCTGGATGCACTGGAAAGGTGTCTCTTCATATCCTGCAAACATAGCTGGATTTGCCAAGAGTCCTCTAGCCACCATTACACCTTCAAATTGGAAATTAAATCAGTAAGTTACATTCTAGTTTAAATTTTATGCTAAATCTTCTTGCAGATTTTGTGCAGTACCCCTTAGAATACCCACCCAAAGCTTACAGATAGTAATGGGAGAACAACAGGGATGAGTCTAACAGCTGTATCAGAGAAATCCATTGAACAAGGCAGACATCAGAGTATCTACAACACCTATCAACACATTCCAGAAATTTTGAAACAAAACACAGGTCACAGAAGCATTTCTTCCCTTCTTATGAAACTGCAAATAAATAGTATTTTATTTGCTACACACATTTATTGCCTTTAAAACATAAAATTATGATGTAAAGAGACAAGAGAACTAATAATTTTCTGTACAACTCAGTCTATTCACTGACCTTCTTCCAGTATGAGCTCAATGGCTGAATTACGTAAATTTCAGGACTCTATCTGCAACAAATCTTTCTGAACAAGCACATTTTGCAACTCTAATCCCGTATTTTTAGATAAACCTATACAAGTTCTATGGTAATTTTTCTGTTACTAAGGGATTCTGTTTTCCTGCACTATCAACATACAATCTATTACACTTAGTCTTTCCTTAAGAAACAGGATGATCAAAAATAAAGAATTAATTTTGTCATTGTCTACGACAAAAAAACAAATGCTTTATATTTTTACTACTGAAGGTCAGATGGACTCTGAGAACATTTTTTTGTATTATGCTTTTCCTTCCTACTCTGTATTTGGGGGGAAATTCACTGTAAGGAGCATAGTAGTTTGGTTCAATTTCTGTTGTTGCTATTAAACAGCAAGAAGGTGAGCAGAAACCTGCCACATGTACTGTTCTCTTTCCTGTTTTTCTCTAGCTGAAAGACAGAAAGTCTGTAGATACAGATTATCTTTTCAGAACATATACCAAATTTCCATATCATCTTGAAACCACAGACTGTTGCAGGAATCTACTGTGACTAAATAACTGCAAAAAATCCCCAAATTTTACCACTGAAATGAAAGTGCAATGCTTCACCGTGTCCTTGAAGTTCACCATCTGGTTAAACAATACTTCCATTTTCCACTGTGTTCTTGCTGTAAGAAATCTGCTCCCATGTACAGGAAGTAGAGATTTCCAAGTGGAAATTTACAGTTCTTTAAGAGATGATCAGCTCCATTAAGAGACATAATATCTGAAGGTCCCCCTGAACTCCACTACTGAGTGATGAGACAGCACAATTAATCACAGACCTTTTGTAATTTGTCTCAGAAATAATTATTTGTGGCTTTGAATAACAGTGCTCTAGTGTTCTGACAATTACCAGTGATTCTGCTTATGAGTTTGTGAGGCATCTAAAATAGCCTTTCGTCTCCTCAAGAAGAGAAAGCATTCAAATCATGTCCTACTTACATCCAAAATAAATACCTTGAAATTTGATAAGTTTACTTAGAAAACAGTATGTTTAATCTTACCATCTGCTTCTGTCAAATGATGAATATTTTCAGCATCTTTTAAAGTTTTAATGTCTCCATTTGCCACAATAGGTATAGACATGCTTTGTTTAATTATTTTAATTGCATCATAATGTACAGGTTGATGCCTTTCTTCTATACTTCTCCCATGTACCGTAATCCATGAAACTCCAGCTGCTTCAGCTTTTTGACACAGGTCAACTGTTCTTTTTAAGTCCTCATGGATCCTAAAATTGCAAGGAATGAAAGTAGTAGGTAGTAGGTTTCCCCAGCCTATATAAAAAGCACTCCTCTATAAGGAGGAATTACCACAGATTTCTGTAAGTAACAGTATAAAGACAGTATTACTGTTGGAAAAGTATCTGATTTTTGGGTTTTTTTAAAGACATATGA
Organism: Lanius collurio; assembly: GCA_020086605.1. Classification (NCBI taxonomy): domain Eukaryota; kingdom Metazoa; phylum Chordata; class Aves; order Passeriformes; family Laniidae; genus Lanius; species Lanius collurio. The sequence goes on from JACBWW010000005.1 coordinate 43,062,133, forward strand.
GTTTAGTGTATGGAAACTGGTATTTATTTTAGCATTTCCCAATTAGATCCCATCTCTGTAATACACATGGTAAATTTCACAGAGATTGAGCAAGGGTACCCAAAAAAGCTAAAATAAACACCATGATTCTGCATATTTTGTGAAAAAAAAATACAATTTATAATAGTTCCAGAAGGACTGGAAACTGAGTTGAAACTTAACTGGCAAATATGCAAAAGCCATATAGGATATATGGTTAAATACTGGATCAAGAATGGTCATAGAATCTTAGAATGGTTTGGGGTAGAAGCAACCTTAAAGACCATCCAGTTTCAATACCCTTGCTATGGGGAGAGGGGTGGATCTTCCACTAGATCAGGTTGCTCAGAGCTCATCCAATCTGGCATTACAAACTTCAGGGATGAGCATCTACAACTTCTCTAGGCAACCTGCTCCAGGGCCTCACCACCTCCACAGTAAAGAATTTCTTCCTAATATCTAATCTAAACCTGCCCTCTTTCAGTTTAGAGCCATTCCCCCTTGTCCTGTAACACCACACTCTTGTACGAAGTCTGTCTCCATCTTTCTAGTGGACCTCCTTCAGGTACTTGGAAGGCTGCTGTAAGGACTCCCTGGAACCTTCTCTTCTCTGGGCTGCACACAAAGCAATGCAAACCAAGTCCACAGAAGTTCAGCAGCTGATGTAGGAAAGCAGAATGTATTCCTTACAGCAGCTGTGGGACCAGGTCCCAGTTTTGTTACCCATCCCTTTACACCCAACCACAACTATGGCTCTGCTCTCTAATAGCTCACAAAGCAAATCCTTGTGATGATACAAACTATGCACTGCTTTTCTTTTATAGAAGCCCTTTAATCATTTAACTCGTACTTTCATGTTGCTTGGATTGCAAGAGAACTCCACTTTACAGTATGTTATCTGGATAAGTAGTCAAAGGCTGTGCTGGTTATAAGTTTTGTATTAACTGCCCCAGATATGAGAGTCAAAAAATCTCAGCAGTCTTCACATGTAAGGAAATTACTATAATGTATAGTATTACATTAACAGAATTACAAATATTATTACTATGACACTGAATTCTTTCTTTAAAAGAAAAAAAAAAGGATTCTTTCATGTACCACCAACAGCACTTCAGTTAGACCTACCTTATTTTAATAGATACTGAAAATTTAGGATTGTCGATCTGACTCCGTACATGTCTCACCATATCTTTAACAAGCTCTGGTTTATTTATTAAGCAAGCACCATAACCTTCTGAAATCGCCCATCTTTAAAAGAAAAAGAACATTCATATTCTACATTTGAAGAAATGCAGATCAGTATTAGTCACATCAGTTTCTTTCCTTATGACCTTCAGAATATGTGGTTAAGTAAACAGAGATAGTACTAGCTTTAAATCAATTATTTGTTTGCAGTTTGAGACAGCTTTTAGATCCTGGTTCAGTCTCCATTTTGCTACTAGAAATTTGGACAAGTTACTAATCTCTTTAAGTTCAATTTTCTGTCCACAAAATAGACTCATAAGGAAGATAAATTAAAATTTAATCTACAGTGCATGCATAAAATAAATAAATTTATATTTCCCCTGGGTCATGGATTTCTTTTAGGCAGATGAAAACTTTGGATTGAAAAGGAGGTTTTTTTGAAGTGCAAGTGATGTTATTATTTTAGTGGTATTCTGGTCTCACTGTTTTGACTGGCAAAAATAACCTTTGCTTCCATTTAACAGCAGCAGTTTCTAAAAAAACATGACACAAAATTTTGTTATTTTGAAACTAATATGCACAAGAAACAAAGGATTCAAATGTAAGCATGTATTTTTGGCCTAAAAGGAACAGACAATTTGACATACTTAACTATAGTTAGCTTAAAAAACACCCCCCTACTTCCATTCAGAAGCCTCAGATCTCTCCAGAAGAGTTTTCTCAAATACTATAGTTTTAAGTCAAGACAACCTAATAGAGAAATTAAGTACTTGCACTGTAATATTATCTTTTACTTTCCTACATTTTTCAGTTCTTCATTTAGAAAAAGACTGCCTGACAAACATGTAATAGATTGTTCTCAATTGAACCAGTAAAAACAACCTTACTACTCTGTTTCACTGTGAAGACAAAATCTTTATCAATTTTAAATGAGTAGTAGATCACTAATTCACTATATGTATAATAAAAGATGGAAGAAATTACTTTCAGCACTTTATCTGTATAATTTTATTTTAAAGACTATCCTTCACTTGCAGAAGTTTGAGACATCAGGGACTTGCCTTTATTCTGGAAATTGCTACATCATTATTCAAAACACTCTGCAAATTATCTGCAGCAAGCTCTTCTTGGTAGTGCAAATTTAACAGTTGTCAAGAAGGGATAGGCACTTCACTTCTGAGCCAACTCTCAATATCAAAGAAATTAAAAAAGGCAAGTTGGCAAATACCACTGGTTTTCCCTGTCTCACCATGGTGACAGGCATCTCAGAGCACTCAGAACAGTGCCTTACTGCATAGACATTTCTGACAGGTTAAAAAGCTCTTACTCTCTTGAAATCTCTTTTTAGGTTAAGAAAGAAATGATGATGAAAAGGAAGAACAGCATTCTTTAGTCTCTAATTATTTCACTGTATTTACCCAGCTTTTTCAAAACTTTACCTCTGAGGACAGCCACAGTTTAGGTCTATTCCATCTGCAAAAGGACAGACGATGCGGGCAGCATCACACAAAACCTGTGCTTCTTTAGCAGCAAACTGAACAATCAATGGGTGATCACCTACTCCAATAAAAAGATATTTAGAGATTTAAAAATTCCTAGAAAATAAAAAGAACAAGTTCTAAATTTTGAATGCTTTTTTTGTATATTGTACAGTTGTCTAACCATGGTCCTGGTAACCAGGTATAGGTGACCCTGAATGAACAGGGTGGCTGGATAACACGACCTACAAAGGTCCCTCTGTGGGAACTCAGCACTTCAGTGAATCAATGTGATTACACAGAAGCTTTAAAATACACTTCACTCACAACTTTGACATAACACAGTACTTACACATTTTACTAACTTATACTCTTTACAACTTATTCTTAATATACTACTTATACATTCCTATACAAATACATTACTATATACTTACTTGTACATTTTCTCTACCTATGCATACTCATATATTTTACCTACTTTTAGTAAGCACAGGACTTATACATTTTACAACTGCTGTACATGAGATCACACATTGCTTGATTGGCCCCTCTATCTTGTCCATAAGCCCTGCACGCATTTTTCAGAAAACAAAGTTGGTTCCTACGCCAATGCAGCACAGTCCTTTTTATCTATTCTTTGCTGTCTTGGTATTTAGTTTTGCAGCTTCTTCTTTCTTAATTTAGCACAGTTTACCTTTCAGTCCCTTTTAGTCTTTGAAGCTCAAAATCCAGGCAAGCAGAGTCAAAATGATGGCAGCAACAAAACCCATCCACTGATCAGCAGTCAAGTTAGTCCAGGAAATCCAAACAACAAGACAGCATAGAGAGCAGATACAAGCCTCTTACACCTCTCTCTTCTCTTCTTCTTCCCACTGAACTTTCTGGCTGGGCTTAAGTACCCTCCAGGAGCTGACTTGCTACAGCTTAAGGTGGATGGCCAGGTGAAGCTGGTGAGGGTAATTTCAGCTTGGTCTCTCTCTGAGGGCTCCAACAGAAATAACTAAAGATGGTCTGGCTGGGGCACACTATTGTGGTTCAAAACACCTTACAACATCCCTCCAAGCTCATTTATTTTGTCATTCCGTGAGCTCCAGATCACAAATAAACAAAGGTGGCTGGGCATGAGGTTACTAAGTGAGTATGTCTATTTACAGAGGTGGGGATTCAGACAAATACAGGTGTCCTACACAGTTGCTGGCTTAACATACACTATTTCTGACTGAAACTGGTCAGTTACTAATCTTTCACGAAGACCATCTATGAAACTAGGCATTCTCTAATTTTCAGCAGCCTTCATGCTTCCCCTCCTAGGCTGCCCCTCCTTGTCTGCATGCTGCTCCTCTGCTGTGCTGACATGGCACATGCCACATCTGTCTCGCCAGGTAGGAAAGTTGCTTAGAGAACCAACCCTTCAGAAGGGAGCTAAACCACCCACAAACTTTGTCCTTCTTCATCCAAGCCCATCTTTTTCCTTTTTCTGTGCCAACATGGCTGTTTTTTATCCACAACGTGACACTCAAGAGTTGGAACAAGCACTCATGCAGAGAGGCAGGTCTAGCAGCTTTGTCTCAAGTGAGAAATCAAAGTGTCAGCGCTCCTCTGCTTGGGTCTGCTGAACTACTTGTGATTTACTAAGCCCCTGCAGAGAGCCAGATGGTCATTTGGAACATGCTCTTCTCTTTTACAGCTACTGCACTACATTAAAGGCATCTCAAACATCTCAAGCAGTCTTAGCACTCACTTTCCATATATAAACAATTGCTGTAGTTAAGAAGAAGAAGAAGCATGATATCTCAGCACGGATGGAAAGAGATGATCCAACAAATGCACAAAACAAGTGCACTTCTGGTACTTCAGAGACAAGTGCTTTCTGAAGATTTTTCTGTTTTAGAGGGAAATAGTTACTAAAATGGTCGAGATTAAGTAAGTAAGGCCACCAGTACCCTCTCAATCAAACTAGACACTTCTAGAGGTTATTTAAAAATCCAGCAAAAAAAAAAAAATTGCATGCATATTTTCAAAAGTGTCCCTTTAATACAGTGCTCTAGATGAAGAGATTTACATTGTTATAGCGAATATTTTAGAATAAGCCCACATGCCTAGTTTCTCTTTGACGAGCATTAAATAATAAAAACACTTAGGCTAGCCACGTAAAAATTTTTAGCAGCAGCCACAAAGAACATCTACCTCTATCTGAGAAATACAAAACAAAGAAACATTAATGCAGAAGAAAACATAAAACAGAAATTGCAAACCTACTCCACTAATTAGAAGACAAAATCCCCAAACAAACAGCAAGTTAAACATAAAACCACACAAAAAGTATAAACGCTAATAATGTAAATACTATAGGCTGGTCAAAGCATGAGACAATGTTTTAGGGGCCTATAAAATTAACAACTGCATAAAAGAAGCGAGTAGGGAAAAGATGTTGTTTACAACACTAAAACATTTCATCTCTCTCCCTGTCCTAGCACGTCCTGGAATATACTCCATATCTGACCTGTACAACTTCAGTGCCACCACACTTTGTGTAGATCAGAAGTGTAAGTAAATTGAAAGGGGCAAACTAGTAACTGTGAAGCTTTGAGCCATATACACTGTCAGTGATGTTCTTACTCATTTATTTTTACATAGAATGAGTTATTGTTTTTTTGAAGTTGAATTCCACTCATAACAGAGTCTACCTGTGCTTTCCAAAGTGAGTTTTCTCTACAATTGCTCTGTTCTATTTGAATAATGCACCATAGTACACAGTCAATGCTAAACCAGTGAAATACATATTTCCCTATTACATACACACTTATGAAACCACAAGTTCTGTGGCCTGAATAGACTAAATCATCACACTTCACAGACCCTACATGCTGATCTTACTTGCACATTAGTGGTGCTCTTCATTCCTCCACCTGCAGCCTGTGCTCATACATTCCTTGTCACATAGTTCTGGTGCAGCCACTTCATGCCCACAGATCTGTATCGTTCTTGTCACCTCTTCCCACGTATTTGAGATCTCTTTACAGCCATGACACTGTACAAGTCCTCATACTTCTACTTTTTATAGGTGTTCTGGTATGTTTCTGTGCCATGCCTGAAGCCTTGCTTCTGCCCCTCAACCCCAGCCATGCTTTAACTTCCTAGTCTCTTTTGTGCTTTCTAGCTCTCGCATCTCAACTTGTCCACCAACAGCCCCCTTCGCTTCTGGCTAATATGAAATGCTTTTTCTTTTATCAGTCCTTGACTCCACTGTATCAATGGCTGGTCTATTACTTTTTTCACCTTTAGCAACACTCTTATTTTTGCTAGAGAATAGAGAACTTTTCCTGGCAATGAGTTAAATGTTTGTCTCTGCATATGAAACAACTGCTGGAAAAAGAATCTTATTGTCATCTTGTACCTAGTCTAGCTGAGATGGAGCTACTTGTCAAATTTATTTGAAGTTCTGTTGCAATTTGTTTTGAACCATGCTAGTGTGACCCAGCCAAACCATCTGTAGTTATGCCTATTGGAGCCCTCAGAGTGAGACCAGGCTAGACTTACCCTCACCAGCTTCACCTGGCTGTCCACCTTCAGCTGCAGCAGATCAGTCCTGAAGGTTTTTTAAGCCCAGTCAGAAGGTGCACTAAGGAGAAAGGTGGGACAGGCTCGTAGATCCTCTCCTGTCTTTTGCTGTCTGGTTGTTTGGATTTCCTGGAGTAACTTGGCTGCTGATCATCTCGACTCTACTTGCAGGGATCTGGAGCATTAAGAACTGAAAGGTAAACTCTGCTAAATTGGAAAAGAATTGAGAAAGATTCAGAAGAAGCTGAAAAACTAAGTACCAAGACAGCAAGGAATAGATAAAAAGGACTGTGCTGCATGGGACTAAAACCAATTCTATTTCCTGAACTTTTCAGGAAAGTGTGTGGAGCTCTTGGACAAAGTGGAGGGACTAATCAAGCAAGGTGTAATCTCACGCACTGCAGTTGTAAAATGTGTATGTGCTGTATTATGGATAAGTTGGTAAAATGTATAAGTACTGTGTTGAGTAAGTGAAAAGCATAAGTAAGTACAATGTGTATGTACTGTGTTAAGTAAAAATAAATTGTATAAGCAGTATAAGTAAGTGAGATGTATAAGTAGTGAGTCATGTATGTATAAGTGAACTGTATAGGTTATGCATAAGTATGTATAAATTGCTAGAATATATAAGTAAGTAAATATGCAAAGAAAGTATTAAGTAAAAGTTGGGAGATGTGAGTTCCCCCATGCTGCCCAAAGAGGTGATGCATATTTTAGAGAATTTTAAAGCTTCTGCGTAATCATAATGATTCGTTGTACATAAGTGCTGAATTCCTGCAAAGCTCATTTGTAGTAGCCTATATGTCTGGATTTTATGATAAAATCAGTGTTGATAATTCACAATTGTTTTGGTACCTGCACAGTGTCAAAACTTCCTGGGTTTTTTTTTTTGGTTTTTTTTTTTTTTTTTTCACTCTTCCTCTGCCTGCCCCCAGCAAACAGACTGGGGTGGGCAAGAAGTTTGTAGTGGACAAAACTATAACAGCTGACCCAAACAGGAACAAGGAGTATTCCATACTGTATAATGTCAAGCTCGGCAAGAAAACTGGAGTGGTAGGAAAAGAAGAAAGTGGGCTGGGACATGGCATTTTTGTTCCAGAGTGGCTACTGCTTGGAGAGTGGCTGGGCACTGGTCTGCTAGTAGGAAGTGATTGCCTTTGCGTAACCTGTTTCTTTGCCTTTTTCTTTCCTTAACATATTAAGCTGCCTTTATCTTGACACAAACTTTTCTTGCATGTGCTCTTCCTATTCTCCCCTTGTGCTGCTGGGAGAATGGAGGAGGAATGAATGAGCAGCTATGTGTGGCCAACTCCTACAGATGTAAATCACTTTGGAGGCCTCGACTTCAGGTGGAGACAAGGTTTTTCATTATTTCATTTGACCCACTATCACTGGACTGTGCTTCCTCTCAATTAGAATATTCTTATGGTTTTATAATCAATCTGACAGTATACCAAAATTGTTAACAGATGTCTAGTTGTGTGACAGACTTCATTCACTTGGCTAACTTGGTTTATGACCATATAAAACATTCTGACAAGGCACTGGTTTGTTTAAAGTAATACCTTTGTTTGTTGTGAATTCGCTGTCTCTGGCTTTTGCAGATCTCACAAAATCAGCTGCCACTATCATTGGTGTGTAACACAAATCGCAACTGTACTTCCTAACCAAGGTTCTGAAAGCCAACCTGCAGACACAAGAAAATTAAGAGGTGAATAGTTGAGGCATTTTTCTGTCAGCTATCCTAAAATGCTGTTCTAACACGCAGTATTGTGGGGATGCTTGAGTATTACATGTGTAGATATGTGATGAAAATATGTAAAATAAAACATATCCCACATCCACCTCTGTCCTAAATAAAAGAGAAGAAGGTAATCACCCATTTTTACAGTCAAGCTAAACTTGAGAAACAAGTTTCTAAACAAAAAAAAAATACACTGAAAATTGTAGACATGACTGCTACTTACTTCGAATAGCGGACCATAGGGGCACATATTTTTACAACTTGCCCAGAATGAAACAAATCCATGGGATCTTTTAGTTGGCATTCTTTAGTTTCTCTGATGTCACCAATCATGTATCGTTAACAATGCTTTCAGCATCTGGAGAAAACAAACAGCGCCTGAAATGCTCGTTATTCAGCTACTTCTCACAGGCCATGATGCAGAGCGCCGCAGTTCACGCAGCACTCGAGTTCTGGTGAAGCGTCGGGCCAGAAGCCGCAGGATGGCGGGCACGGCCCCTCCCCGGTTCCCGGCACGGGTCCCGCCGCTCCCGGCACGGCCCGGGCCGCGCTCGCTCCCGGCCGCCCCTCTCACCACGTGCCGGAGCCACCGCCCGCTCCGTCGCGCGCCTTCGCCATCATCGCCGCGCGCCGCGTCCGGGAGTGACGCGCGGGTCCGGCACCGCCAGCATGGAGGAGGCGGGGGCTGCCCCGGCGCTCGCCGAGCTGCGGGCAGAGGGTGAGGCGCGGCCGCGGGCTCGGGGAGCAGCGCCGGGCACAGCTCCCGCCGGCACAACCGTGCCGACGGTCCCTCCGCGGCGGTCCGAAGGGTCCGCTGTGAGGGCGGCGTTGGGCCCGGCGGGCGGAGCCCGGGGAGAGGCGGGCGGGGAAGCCCCGCGCTGGCGAGTCAGGGGAAGTTGGGGCGGAGGAGCGGGTACCCCGGCCCGGGGAGCGATCGCCGGCCGAGGGTCTGCGGCCCTGCCGGATGGAGTGTGCCCGGGCTCGCTTGCTCCCAAAGAAAAAAAAAATTGTACTGGAAGGAGAGGTGAAAATGCCCGGTTGAATTGGGAGTAGCTGTCTGGGAACTCTGATCTTGCTTGCTCCAGAGTAATCATTTCAGTGTCATTTCTTAATTGTTTTATAAACTCATACTGTTGTCGAAATCCGGTATGATTTCATGAAGTTCTGTCTTATGCCACTTGTCAGTGATCTGCAGCTGCCTGGTGTGTTAGGTTATGGGTCCTGGCTCAACAGTTTCACCCTGGCTACGCTGTAAAGTTTGAAAAAATAAGGTATACACTTATAGTGTATTTTGCTCAACAGAAGGTTGTGGGGAGTAAAGAAACACGAGTCTTTGTCACTATTTGCCAAAAACACCCCAAAACAACCACCAACCCCAGTCACCAGTTCCAAACTTGTTTCTCATGATAGTGGTCTCTTCTAACGTTTTTACGATGTGATGTAGAGAACATTCACTGTTGCATTGAAGAAATTGAAGGTCAGAGAACTGTATGCTGTAGGGTTGTAAGTATTATTTGATTCTTCTGAAGCACGAATATAAAATCTAAATCTTTTTTCAGAATGTTATGCTGACTTCTTCAGAGAAGACTTTGATGTGAAAGCTTACACTTCCCAGTCCATCCATCAGGCTGTGATAGCTGAGCAACTGGCAAAACTTGCTCAAGGTATTAGTCAGTTGGATAAAGAACTTCATTTACAAGTAAGTTTAAAGCATATCTGTTACTCTGGGATGATTGATATAAGCTAGTAAAAAACTGAGTAATCTAATTATCTTTTAACTTGTGAAATTGCCTAGTGTCCTCCACAAGAAGTTACTAAAGGTACAACTTGCATCTACACTAGTACTGAGTTTGACAACTCAGTTAAGCCCACACTTGATGCTCATACCAGGAAGCCATGTACTGTTTCAGTTTCTGTAGTCTCTCATGGTATGCTATTATACTGTTGTAAGAAGGAAGACACTTTCCGAATGGTTGTGTCAACCATCATATCCTCTTGAGGCTGTGTTTAAGGATGGCATTGTGAGAAGACAGGAAGAACTTGCACCCTTACATCTTGTGCTGAAGAGCAGTGTAAGACTGAAGACTTACCTTTAGCTAGGCAAGTATAACCTGTGTAAACATACCTCTACACCTTCAGAAAGGCTTTTGAATTTTGATGGTAGAAGATTTTTTCTATGCAGAAACCATAAATCCTCAGTAGACCTTGCAGTGGGAACACTTGCTAAGTTTGTGTGTAGTTTCAAAACCTGCTTCTTCCCTCCCCCTGCTTCAGTTGGTAAGTTCTTTGGGAACTAGTTTCTAAATGTCATAATAAGAAAAAAAGTTAATGTACATTATTATGGTTTGATTAGTAAGTTCACATTTACAATTATTAAATATTGAAGGTGTGTTGAAATGTGATTACTCTGCTGCCTTAATTAAGATGTCAGCTCTGCTGCAGTTACAGACCCTCTTCTCATTCTGAGCTTGCTGCTTTTGTGAATTAAAACACCTTGTGTTCTGAAAACCCTTTCTCCTGTAAGATATACCTGCTTTTTTCCTGTGTCTGACTAATGTAGAGATGCTGATGTTTAAATGCCTAATGTAGGAATGATGGTGATGTATTTAATACAGCTTTTAGGCTTATGTCCCCATTTTTCTCTCTTGATTTCTATATTGTTTTTTTAAGGTTGTTGCAAGACATGAAGATCTGTTGGCCCAAGCAACTGGAATTGAATCCCTGGAAGGTAAATATTGTTATATGACGCTGGTTGTTCTTACAGTGAAGAAAACACTTTTAGAATCTGTGTGTGGAACTTCATTCACTGCCAACTTTGGCCCTAAATGTTAAAGCTCCAGATCTGATTTCTGAGGAGAGTAACATGTGGCAGCTTTTTTTTTTTTTTTTTTCTCCTTGCATCAGTAGATGGAGCTCCAGGGAGAAGATTTGGCTGGTACCTTTCTGGAGTAGCTGCTTCATAGGAAGATGTATTTTGATAATGTTCTGAGCAAGTTTAGCAATAAAGCATTTTTTTACCTTTTAATATATTTTTCTAAATAAGCCTAATTTTGTTGCAACGTTGGCAGGTATCTGTTGCCATAAGCACCAATTTTATGTTGCATATGCATGTGTTGCATAGTTTGCACATCTTAACCAAAGAGGCTGTAACACATACTCTAAAACATAAACTGTTGATTTTCAAAGGCCTTACTTAGGAGCCATTTTATCTGTATAGAAAATGGTTGCATTATATTGTTCTTGTGCCAAGAGCTCGTTAAACCTGCCATTCTGCTCTTTGTTACTTTGCTATGGTCATATGGTTTGATTTGGTTGGTTTGGTGGGTAGTTTTTGTGCAGACAGATACTTACCTCTGTAACATGCTAGAAAGTCTGTAGCACATCCCCCTTTCCCCTTTGAAACTTGCTAAGTAATTTATTTCTTTTTCTGCTTTCAGGTTTTGGTATAATCAGAGTTTCTGGTTACTGATAGTTACAGTATATTTTTAGTCTTTGGAACTGCTTGGAGATGCTGTTTTGAGTCAGTAATTGCATATAGCTGTAAAATTAAAGAAATGGCTGTTCAATCTAGCAATGGTAGCTCCTGAGTAACTTTTTTAAGTGTTGGAGAATCAAGCATACAAGACAGAAATATGTATTCGTTCTCCAAATAAGAAGCAGACAGGAATCTGTAGTCAATCTTGTGACTGATAATACATCCCAGTAACAATCTTCAGCAATTTATGCTCAGTGGAATTCTGTTTTCTGAAATTATAGTTGTTTCTGAAGGCATTCCTTCCTAAAATTGCTCTGAGGAAAGAATGATGTACTTCAAAACAACTGTTCAGTTAGCAAACATTTCTATAAGGCAGGTGTGATAAATAATGCATGTTTTACAGCTAATACTGCAAAGTAAAGACAAAATTCAATTCACCTCAAAGTTGTTGAAATTCTTCTGTTTACTTAGGGTTATGCTCTTAAAGGAAACAGAGTCAAGATTCATAAGAAAAAGAAAAGATAAATGCCAACAGATTTTTAAATTATGAAGTTAGAAATGCATAGCTCTTGGTATATTTATCAAGAAAATTAGCAAATGAAGATTATGGAGCTAATTCACTGCATGCATAGTCATTTGGATGTATGAAAATGAATCTCATTAAACATTTCAAATTGGTACACCCAGCTTGTAGAGTCCTTTCTTTTTTAGGCCTGTGTACTTTTTTTAATGGAACACAGCTCCGGTCTACATATTCTTTTCTGTCTGTAGGTAGTTCAAGAGGTATCTTGAGCTCACCTGTTATTTTAAGGTAGTATCATCCTTTATCAGTTGTATCATCCTGTATCTTCAAGAGCAGGTGGAGAGGGGAGAGTGCTTTTTCACCCATCCTTATTCTGCCCTCTGGGAGGAGGGCTGTTGTATGCTTAATAGCAATATTACAGCCACAGATGCAGCAATGTTGTGTCACTGGCCCTCCCCCATTATTGCAATGTAGAGTAGGCAGTGCAGTCTGTTTTGTCAGCTTTTCACTTTATCTCGTATTTTCATCCTCATGATCTGTTGCCTGCTATACCATGTCTAAATAACAGAGAACTTGCAACCCTGTCACTAAGCTAAGTTAATACTTCTGAAATATGGAGAAGATGAGAATTTACATATTTATACAAAATGAGTGAGATACAGTCACAGCACAGGACAACCTGAATATAACTGTTAGTAGTAGTTTTGTTTGTTTTTCATCTTACAGTATCATGTTGCAGTTTTATTTAATTTAACAATGGCATGCTTGGAAACAGGGCTTTACAAAAATGTAGTATGTTTTAAAATGCTAACAGTAACTGGAACAAAAATAATTTCATAGGCCTGGGTTTGTCTAACCTAATTAAATTCTCAGCAGGCTGATTCTGTATTGCAAAAATGACTCCTGTCCCCTACTACTTTATTTGCAATTTACCAAGAAAAGAACAGGCATGCTTGTGCTGCTTTGCCAAACTAATATGGAACAAACATGATTAGGGTAGTTTGCTCTGTTTGTAATTGTAATTACATGACCTTACAATGACCTTGATACCTTACTTTTTCCTAAAGATGCTTATGCCCAGGAAGAAAACCTTGAAGCAAAATTGTTTGTCTTCTCTTTGTCGTTTGATTTCTCTGAACTGTCTAGTCACTATGTTAAATAAATAGTGTTAAATAAGTTGTGCTATTTTTGTATATCATGTTCAGGTGTTTATACCAGATTATAGAATTTGAACTGCATTCCTGGTCATCATTCTCTTAGAAAGTAGCATCCTCTAAATATTATTTGAAACTTCACGAATGATAGATTTTGGAGTGATGTTTCTTCTGTGGGTTTATATTCTCTACCGATATATTTTCCATAATATTCAATAAGTGACCTATTACCTGCTCAGTTTATTTCCCAGTATACTTGTTAATTTTGGTCTCTCTGATGCTTTGTTATAAAGGGGGAAACTTTTTTGGTTTATGCTAAAGTAGTCTTCCGTAGTTACTGTGATTTGAAGAGAAACTCTATAACTGATGAGTTTCCATGTAAAAAATCTGCTTTATTTTGCAGGTGTCCTCCAAATGATGCAAACTAGAATTGGTGCTCTACAAAACACTGTTGATAGGTATGACATTCATTATGTAATTAGAAAGTATAAATTCTTATGTTCTATAATGCTGTTTATTAACACTGCTATAAATAAATTTCTCTTCTTATTTTTAGAATTAGAGTAAAAATTGTTGACCCCTACAACAAAATAGTGTCTCGCACAGCTCAGCTAGCAAAACTTCAAGTAAGTTGCATGAAAAACATATTTTAAAAAATCGTTTTTGAACATGTGTTATTCCAGAATCGTCAGATATGGTACAATTTTTCTACTCCAGTAGCCTGTAGTTCATTGTCAGTATTTTTCTGAAAATCAGTATTTGTGTCTCTTCAAGAGCTACTGAGAAGTGCTTTATATTGCAAAGTAGGAAATTGACCTTTGCACTAGCTAATTGAGTTTTTGTGGAGATAGAGGGAAGGGTTATCTGAGTACAGATTAATTAAATTCTCATAACTGTTTGTGTTATTTTGATATTTAATGTTATGGTGCTGTTGTACAGAAGATTTTTCGCCTGTAAGTTAATGCAAGCTTTGCTGCAGTTTAGTAAAGAGAGAATTGTTTCAAAATTCTTTTAAATTTCTTCAAAAGTCAAGATGCAACCTGAGGAGCCATTTGTGGTTGTGGAGTTTTGTAAGTTCAGGTGCATAGTTGTCCCTGCCTTTTAAATATAAGTGGAGTCTACAGAAGAATGTAGATCTGTGTTAGAGGATAGCAGTGGGAGAGAGCTTATCACAATGATGGTGAGATAAGTGTCAAACACTTCCACTGATAGTTTTGTAGTAGTTGAAAACTATTCCATAGATCTTCAGGAATCATGTATCTGCATTCTGTTAAGTTACTGGCTTGAAATGCAGCACAACTCCAACCCCACAAGTGTTTAATGAGTTATTTTTTGAACTATTTGTCTTTGCAAGTTTACCTGGATTTTGAGCTGTGGATATCCACTCAAGTAGACTGCAGTTTGCAGGTGACTGCTGTTGTAGAGCAGATGAAGCTGCAGACTCAGGCAGTTTCTAGTCTGGGGACTGGTGAAGCAGCTGCATTATCTCATAGCTGAACTTCTATTTGCTATGTTACTTTCAGTAGCAGTGAAGTTCAGCAGCGACCTCTTAACACTCTGTGCAGCCATTTTGGCCAGATGCTTCTCCTGTTGTTTTCAGCTCCAGCTGTTACTCTTCTTGCCACTGGCCAAAAGTCCTGTGACTTCCATGTGGCACTTTAGGTGCAGATTTTTTTATGTTCTCTGAGGTGTGTTGCATATGTAGAAAAGGTTGTAGGAATGTGGGGCTAAAGATGAAGATCACTTCTGCACCGTCCTTACACAAAGTCAAACTGCACAAGGATATATGAGAAGAATGAGTCGCTGAACTAAGGAAATGTTTCTTGGGTGCTCTAAACTATAGCTGCTAAAAGAGGTTGCCTTCTGTCAAAGTCTGTAGGGTTGGCAGGTATGTTTTGCTGGAATAAATGATGTTTCAGTGCGCCTTGCACTTGTGATGGTGTTATTTTAGTACTTCTCCATTGATTGCTGTGGGACTGCTCGCTAACTGAAGGAATATTTGACTTGCATAAAGCTGGGTTTTGCCATCCTTAATTGTTTTTAATATAGTGTGACTTTTTCATAAACATTCTCACTGCAGGTTTGTTCTTAAAATCTAGTCTTGACTTCTAAATCTGTTATGTACTTGTACATGTTGTGTCTTGCTCTGCACTGAGAGCTTCATGGCATCCCAAGGCAGCAGCGACTCACTTCCTGCTTTGAATTATACTGTCCTCTTCTGACTCTTCCCATAGTCAATCACAAGCTAAGGAGTAGTTAACAGCTGAAATGTGTAGACAGGGAGTTTGTCCTTCAGAAGGTTCTTTTCTGTGCAGCTCTGTTTAACCAAATGTTTCAGTATCTTGGTGTATGAAAAACTTTATAATAGCCAAACATTTAAAACATTGGGAAAAAAGTCTGTATTTTAAAGTTATTCTTATTTTAAAATATTTACCAGTAGCAGATGTCATTGTGATGCTACTGTAAATAAATAGTAAATGTAGTCTAAGATAGTGGACTATCTCCTCTTCAGGCTTCATAAACAATAGGATATATACATTCAATTAACTTGCATGTTTGAGCTACACACTGGCACATTTTCAAGTGTCTCTTTCTTTATAATTAAATGTTTTTCGGTAATTTCTTAAAATTAATTTGAGATTAAAAGTAAGAGGCTTTTCAGTGGTGCAAATTGTAGTAATAATTTCTGTTATTGTTGATGTGTTGTTTTAAATTTCAGGAGATAGCTACCATGTAATCTCAAAAAAAATTGGGGTTTATTTTTAATTTTACTTAAAATGACCTGGACTAACTGGAGTCACTGGCCTTTTCCAAATTAATTCTTGCTTGAACAGTAGAATTTGTTCCTTCTTGGATGAAAGCATCTCCTTTAGAAAAGCATCCTTGTCCAACTCGGGGAGGGAATGTTCCCTGAATTAATTCAGACTTCTGTTATGAAGATAGTGGATAGTCGGGTTAGAGGATCTGGCATCTGTGAACAACTCCACCAAAGATACAGTTCTTTCCTTCTGTCACATGTCCTTATGTACGGCATTCTTTTACTGTGACTGGGAGTTAAGTTGAACAGCTCCCATAAATGAAAATACTTGGGTGAAACAGAATCTTTGTTAAGAGTACAAATGTAGTAGAAGTCACTGAAATTTAGCATTCATCTTCAGTGGCTTTGGATTTTTTTCCTCTGACTATTCCCAGGGCCAGTAATTAAAAGTTTTTTTCTCTTGTATCTAAATGTAACTTTTACCATCTCTTACTCTCTTTCAAAAGATTGTTGTTTCTTGGGACAGGAAATAATAAGCAGCAATTCAATGAAAAAGAAATACTCTTCTGGCATGTAAACGATGGTTCTAAAATAACAGAAGTTGAATTAATGGGGAAAAACATTAGCCAGAAGTACACAGTTGAGTTAGAGAGTAATTAATTTTGAAAACAAAGTAATAATACTATGCCCTCTTATTTGGTGAAGCATAGTGCACTATATAAAAAGCTATTTTTGATTAATCTTGCAGAAATTTAGTTCACAGATATGAGAGTGATAAGTGGATCAAGAGTTTTCTAATTAAAGAAACAAGTTAATAAAAATTGATACATTAATCTCTCAAAGCAGGATAAGCCCCACTTAGTTCTCAGTAAGGGTAATAGAAATCATGGGGTTAAGTTGTCACGGAATGCTTAGAAAACTTGCACTTCAGATTGTGATAGAGAGCCCAAAGCAGCAAGAATAATTGGGCTTTCCCTGATTTGCCTCAGTGGGGTTTTTTCTAATTTTTCCTTTTTGTTCTGTCTAGATGTTTAATAAAATTAAACTTAAAATATTTGTGGGTTTGTTAGTTTGTGCTGGCATAGGGAAGAGACTGCCGGGTTGTACAGTCTACTGTGGATATTGGTTGAAATGATTCACTTGTACATGTTTTCATATGTGCACTTTAACATTAGTTTCCAATAAATGAACTTCCATCTGAAAAAGAGAGTCTAAGTATTTTGGATACTAAATATTTTTTTTAAGTAATTTTAAATTAATTTTGATGTCCATAAGGTTAATACTTCAGGTGACTTTGCCTTCAGTACCAAGGAGAATAACTCCAAATAACTATGTCATACTTGTTCCAAATTTCTCACTTGCCACTCTTGCTAATCTGATTGCAGATGTTGGACCGTACCTATGGCTGTACTGAAATCTGAGTTGCATTTCTGAATTCTATTTTAGTTGTTACCCACTGCAGAATGTTGGTGTTCCCAATAGCATGTATTTCAAGATATTGAGTGAAAAATTATGAAACTGTTAGGTTTGATTCAGATGTCAGCAAATCCCGTTATTCTAATTTGGTGCTGACAAAAACACACATGAATATGTTTCCTAAAAACTTATATATATGTCCATATTCTTAATTTTTAACCAAGAATGCCTTAATTTTTAATAAGCATATGAGAGAATGTGATCTAACAGTTGGCTGAATGAAGGTAACTGGCCTTCTGAAAGTTTTGCTGAGAATTAGTTTTTACATATATGCCTACCATAAGAGTCAATACCTATAATAACAATTTAGTCTTCAAGTTTTATTGTCTTCTTAAGTAACTGCTGCCATTTTGTTTGAGTATTTGATTGGCAAAGCCAACTTCTTAACTTTGCTAAAGCTTAGAAAGGGGAGGAGTATTGAGGAGAGATGCACAAGGTAAAATACTAATTAGAAATAGAGCATGCCTCTGCCATGGGGTTCTGAGTTTCCTTTGTTTTTGCGTGGGTAGTGACAGAATAATCTCAGTAGCCCCATGAATGTAATTACCAGCTTTTGAAAGTCTTGGTCTACATAACATTGAATCATATTAAAAAAATTTTGAAAAAAGGGATTTTAATGTTCTAATGTTCCTTTTTTTATTCACATTCACATTTCCTTTTTTGGTTAAGCGTTTCCACATTTGAGTACTGGTGTTATGTGATAGTAATGTACTGATAATATCCCCTAATGCCACAATTTCCCTGCAGGCTGCCTGTGACTTGCTGAGGAGGATAATACGCATCTTGTATCTCAGTAAGAGACTTCAAGGACAACTGCAAGGAGGAAGCAGAGAGATAACAAAAGCTGCCCAGAGTCTCAATGAACTTGGTGAGTCCTTAAGTCTTAATTACTTGTAGGTATGTTTTGGCTTGCACTCACATCATTCACACTAGTGTTTGACTTAAAAAAACAAACACCCAAAACTTTTTACTGTGGTTCTTGCTTTCTACTTCCTGATTTAAATTGAGATATAGTATGGACAGAACTTATTAGTCCTTTACCTTTTTTTCATATGACTTCTCCAGATACAGGTAGTTAATAATGTGAATATTCTATGATAACTTTTGTTCTTTTGGGCAACATTTTTTTGTGAAACAATTTCTTACTGGTTTATGTTTCTAGGAAACATCCTCAGAGGCGGCAGATATATATTTAGCTTTTGGGAAACATTGCACTATGATAAGGCATAGTTTAAACTAGTTTATGTCCTAAAAGAAATATATTGGCCCTGTGACTTTTATGAAAGCCATAGGTGATATGATATACAGATACCTAACCTGGTTCAGATACTGGAAGTGTTCTGCTGCAGTAGTGACTAACTTACCCTTTATTTTATTGGCTTCTAGGAAGAATAATGGGGTAGTTCTCATAAAGGCTCATGTTACATTGCTAGACTGTTTTCTGTACCTGAGCTAGCTTGACAGGTTCCACACTGTGCTGCAGGATGCAATGAGGAGCATCCCATTAGTTTTGGAGATCAATTGGTGATGTTGTATATGGTATCTTGCCAGCTGTATCTCCTCTCATTTAATGGTATCAAATTCCAGCTTCCAAAAATAG
Source organism: Lanius collurio (assembly GCA_020086605.1). Lineage (NCBI taxonomy): Eukaryota > Metazoa > Chordata > Aves > Passeriformes > Laniidae > Lanius > Lanius collurio. Next base: position 43,081,108 of record JACBWW010000005.1, read on the forward strand.
TTGTGGGAGAGCTGAACTATCAAGCATTCAGAATCATCCTGAAGTTTATTTTGCATGTGTGTCACTACTGCTCTTTTTATACTGTGTGATCAAAAAATTATTAGACAATGACTTAATCTTATAACTAGCAGATGCTGTGTTACAAACAGAAAGCTTATATATTTACTTAGTAGATTAGTCTTATTGAAGCACTTAACCACCAATTGTATCATTCTAAGGTAGAATATTTTTTCTGATTCTTTTTAATTTTCTTTCCATTTTGCTCTTGCATTATATCTTCAGAATATATAAAGTAATACTGTCTGTTAACTACCTGGATTGCAAGTGTTGTGGGATTAATTTGAGTGCTAGATCCTATTAAACAAATTAGTAGAATTCAGTGCTAATCTGAGATGTTTAGTGTAGATTTTAGGATTTCTTTCTTTGAAAGAAAATGCCTTTTACGTCTGGCCTTCCTGTCTTTTTCTTTCACTGTTTAACAAGAGAAAGTGCAAGCTCTTTTTTTAAAGTGCCATGATCTTTTGAGTTTCTTGTTTTCAGCTACTTGGTCTTTTCCTAAAGCTCAGCAAAGTCTGAGTAATTTTTGTTAAAGATGAAGGGAAATGTGTCCCCTTAGGTGACCCTTTTGAGTTTGATCCTACAGTCCATGGCAGTAGCCAAGGCTTGGGGTCCTTAATTTACTAAATTATGGATGGTTTATGGCCAGGTAAAATACCTGTCTGTTGTTATTTCTCTATCTTATTTCCTGATATCTCTTCCTTTCTTCTCTCATACCCCTCCATCTGCATCTCTCATTTTTGGCTACCTGTCCTTTGTTACCCTCTACTGCCCACCTTGGCTGGTTTGAATTCTTCCTGCTTCCCAGCTGGCCATGCCTCCCAGTACCTGGGTGGGTGGGAACATCCCCCTGAGGAGATGCTGATGCAGGGAATTGGAGGTCCCTGTCCCATGTGGAGAGGCAGTGATTGCTGGGTGTGGGGTGGCTCTGTTCCAGGGGGAGGAAAGCCCATGGGGGCTGGAGTCAGCATGGGTCAGGGTACTGCTGTGGGAGTCAGCGGGAAGGGGGCGTGCTGCAGGGAACCTGGGTTGTGGGATATGGCTGGGGAAGCACTGTGCTGTGCTTCTGGTCTTGGAAAGCATTGGGATGGGTGGGAAATCAGAGAGGTGGTGGTGGTATGTGGCAGGAGAGCACTTGGGATGGGGTGGCTTGGGGTGAGGTTGTGGAAGTGCTGTGCTTCAGAAAGATGGGAAATGTGATGTGGTGCGCTGTGGTGTCAGGAGGGTGGGAACCATGGGGAACAGGCAGTGGGTGCTGGCAATTTGGTGGTGAGATATAAAAGCTTTGGGAGGGCTGGGGAAATACTACAACATCTGATGGTAATAAATAGGTGGTAGACATGAGTGGTGTGAAAGGCTGATATTGGATAGGGACCTCTGTGTTCTGGAGGCTTGCTTTTGAGTTGGGGTTTATGTCCAAAATGAATACTGATCCGTGGTTTTAGCCAGATATTCCCAAATATCCCTTTCATCTCTCATTCAACAAAAAAATCATTCAATTGTTTATTACCTTTTCATTGTACATGTGGTGCAGAATAATTTCTGCTTTGTCAAAGCCAGCGCTGTGATATTACTGTGAAAGCTTTGCACTTGCTGTGGTAAAAGATACCTTCCATTGCTTGTAAGGTGTTCTGGGTAGAATGTTGACATAACTGTCAAGTGTTTTTATGTACTGCTACACTCTGTGTGTATGTTTGAGGGACACAAATGTTTAGGTATGTATTTAACACACATTCCTACAGCTGATCTTTGTTAGTTCACTTACAGTTTTTGCTTAGTTGTGTCTTGAAGTTTATTTTGCAGTGATGGGAAAGGCTATGGTAAATATATAAAATATTCGAATTAGGTAGAAGTATGGGTCAATCAGAGGAACTAAAGAAACAGTAGCTTTTACTGAGAAGCAGTTTTTTCTGGATGCCTAAAGTTGCTAGTAGTCTGCAGATCTCCAGCTTCAGCGAATGATGTTAGGAAGATGCTTTCTCTGAAAGCATGTGGTAATATTTTGACTGAGATCTCTTCTTAGAGCTGAAGTAGATCTGAAATTCCTCTGTGTTGGAGTTTCACATTCTTTGAAATTAACTTCACACTTTGGCAAAGTAGAAAGAAAAACTGAATTTCCTATGTAATTTTCGAGACTAAAAGTGATTTGTAAGTGTGTATGTGTGTATATATATTCATATAAAATTAGACCCCAGATTTCTGTGACTCTTCTACCTTCCAACATACTTTGGGTTATCTAGCAAAGCAGACTAAGCTATTAGCTGCTTCTCTACTGCTATTTCTTTGTGTCATGCAATCCAATTCAGTGTTTGCATAGGTAAAACAAGTGCCAATATTCAGATGTCACACAGTGCCTAATGCAGTGAATTATATGCTCTGACTATGCTTCTTGGTGGTATTTAAATACAAATATTTTACAAAGTGAAAAAGAACCATTCCTAAGCAAGATTAAACAATAGAATGTGACAAGAAAATGGTACACTCTATACAGTTCCCTTTCACAGAAAAAATTCTGCAGGCATTAAAATATCAGCTGTCTTCCATTCAGGATACAGAAATTACTGTCTTTAACAGCGGCCAGTTAACTTATCAGATAGAGATGAAAAAATTCTGAGTAGTGCACCAAAAGGCCAATTTAAGTGTGGACACGTTAATTCCATCTGTCAGTTACAGAGCTATCTCTGGATAACAAAGGTTTTCTCTCTTAATACTTAGTTAAATACTTAAAAAAGATGTCATCATTATTCATACAAATGCCTAGGCTTCTTTTAGTGGCAATAAATTCCTCATCTCTATATATGCTTGTATTATAATTTATGTCTCAGCAAATTAATCTGTTTGCTTAAATGATCTTGTGAATATATAATATTTCAAGGCAGGATCTTGCACCAGCCATAATTTTGCTGTTTTGTAAACTCAGACTTACTCTGTGACTAAGCTGTGCAGTCATAAAATGAAGAAGGGGTCTATGAAAATACAATTTTAGGTATCTTCCATATAGAAGTTGTTCCAGGAAAACATTGCCTTCCACGTAACTTAAGAGAGAATGGGCAAAGATAGAACTATGACCTTACTTTGAAGCTAACTGCTTCTAAAGAAATAACAAAATATTGTCAGGTGTTGAGGTCTAGCTAAAATGGAGAAAACCCTGTGTATGCATTGTGCTCCTGTTGTGGTTTAACCCCAGCCAGCAGCCAAACCCATGCAGCCTCTTGCTTGTTCATCCTTGAGCAGAGGTGGGGTGGGGGAGAGAATGGGAAGGGTAAAGTGAGCAAACCCATGGGTTGACATAAAGGCAGGTTAATGAGTAAAGCAAAAGCCAGGCATGCAAGAAGAGCACGACAAGGAATTAATTCACCACTTTTCATGCACATTCTGTCACACTGAATGTCATCACTCTGAATGTCCCCCTCTTCCCCCGTCTTCATATGCTGAACATGATACTGTATGGATGGAATATCCTTTGGATCAGTTGGGCTCTGCTGACCTGGCTACGTCCTCTTCCAACTCCTTGTGCCCTTGCAACCTCCTCACTGGTGGAATAGGGTGAGAGGCAGAAAAGGACTTGACTCTAAGTCATGCTCAGCAATAACAAAAACATTTTTGTGCTATCACCACTATTTTCTGCACAAATCCAAAACACTGCCCATATCAGCTACTATGAACAAAATTAGCTTTATCCTTGCTAAAACCAGCAAAATCCTTTATAAAGAGGGAGCAAAGCTTGCCTGGGCCATTTTTTTAGGCTTAACATCACAATTCAAGATTTAAGAGAAATTCAAAGAATATAGCTTGTAAAGAAGTGTTACTGGGCTGGAGAAAACTGAAATTAATTAGGGAACGCATGATATTAGGTGAAATACAATTTGAAAAAAGTTGCTTGGCTGTGCCTGGAAGGCCTCTTTGTAGCTGATATAATGTAGAGGGTGGTAGTCTGGTCTTCCAAAGTGTACACCAGAACTAGTGACATCTGCACAATGGAGACAGTAATCTTGAACAATTCTTCTGGAGACTAGAAATAAATTTGACTTAGCACTTTTCTAGGGTAAACAATATGGATCATACATGATTAAAAAAGAAAAAAAAAAGCCTGGATAAAGCTGATACATCTATTAGAGTAAAAATTAGAGGCAACAGGATGAGGAAAATGACCTCTTATCTGCCTGTCTTAGTTTGGTTTGCATTGTGACACTTTGTCTTTCCACTATTCAGGTTTCTCTGTTTCAGTGCACTTTTCTAGTCCTGCTGCTACATGTAGTACCCTGAAGTTTCCACTGAAAGGAAACACTGTTGTAAAGACTGTGGAGTTATCTATGGTGCTGCAGCTCATCACTCAGTTTGTGTCATACACTAATACAAAATAGTGCTTGATATAGGGAGACAACATTGTCTGTTTCCCTCACCTTTGAAAATATCATTAATTAGAGCAATATCTTCCCAAATATTATAAGCCTAGAAAGTATTGTTTTTCTTCTTGTTCTTTATTGCTAATGGGCCTATTTAGTAGAAAAGAGAGCATGCTCCTTTGTGTACATATGTATAGCATTTGTATGTATATAAAGATTCATAATATTCATAAATACAAATATGAACAATATGTATATTCATCCTAATGTACCTTAGATGCTTTTCAGAGTAATCTCAAGGTTCTTAGTGGTTATCTTCATTAATTCTGGGGGGAGAGATTAGATTCCTGATTCTAATGGAGAGCTTGTTTTATTGAAAATATAATTTACTGCCGTCTATTTTAGACAATTCAAACTAACTTGACTTCCTTAAGCAAAGGAACTCTAGCGCAATTAAACTGTTTGTTGGAGTCTATATAAAAGTGCAATTAAATAGTAGGACACACAGATTTCTCAAGAATGAATCCTGTTTAACCAACCGTATTTTCTTTGTTGGCAGTGTAACAGGCCTTGGGACTAGAGACATCAATGACTGTCTTTTTGTTTGATTTAAAAGGGCTCTTGACATCATTGATTTAAATAGGCCTCTTGACACTGTGTCACACTAACAGGATCCGCAATAGAATCCAGATGAAAATGTCATTCATGCAGTGAATGCAAAAGTTTAGAGTAAGCTGTACCCCAAAAGCCTTCATCTGTTGTTCACTTACCCACCAGTATATCACGCAAGGTGTTGTTAAAACATGTTCTGTAGCTGGCTTGTGTTTTCATTAATGATTTAAGTGATGTAATATGGCATATATCCTTATTAAATTTGCAACCAATAGTCAAGCAGAGAGGAATGGAAAGTATGTTGGGAAACAGGATTAGAATGAAGGATATGCTTAGCGAATTGGAGATATGTCATAGCTGAACTAATTTTTTTCTCTTTCACACAAGTGCTAAGTCCTCACAATAAATAGTTGTGGTTAAAAGGAGGAACAGGAGAAATGACTATGGGTTACAGTTCTGCAGAGAGGGTTGATAGTTCCTGACAAACTGAGTGCAAGCCACTTGTTCATTTATTTTTATAGCAGTGTGACATTGTTAGCAATGAAGTTTGTACTCATCTTTATAAGGAAAGGTGTTATGTACAAGGCACTTAAAACAAATCTTTTGTTCATGCTTTAAACAGTATCAAGTCCTTTTTGAGGCCCCCCCACTGGAGGAAGACTTAGGTTAATTGGAGAAAGTCCTAAGTACAGCAGTAATGATGGCTGAAGGTCTTGAGGATGGTCAGTGGGTAGAGGAACTGGAAGTGTGTGGCTGTGGTTTGGAGAAGAGGGGTCTGAGAGGGAGAGTAATGTTCTTCAGATCAACAAAGGTTTTTCACATGGGAAGGGAGTAAGTGGCTCTCCATGTGCACTGTGACTGAAACAGGAAGTAATAGGCCTGAAATGAGGCAAAGGAATTTTTTTTCTGAAATATTAGGAGAGAGTTCTGCCAGCAAGAATGATTTCAGGGGAGCTATGAAGTTAGTATTTGAAGCCTTTTTAAAAGTGTTTTAGACAGAGCATGTAGCAGGAATAAAATTATAATGTCATGAAATAGGGGTCAGAAGGAACCTTTAAAGCTGATCTAGTTCAACTCCTCTGCAATGAGCAGTTCAGATAGATTGGGATGATTTTGCCTTGAAGTAGGAGACTCAGTAAGGTGATCTGCTATCAATCCTGTGTTTCTCTTGGGGATGTTCCCCTTCTCCCTCAATTTTTGGTTGTTTTTTTTCTTTGGTTTTGGGATTTTTTTGTTTGGTTGTTTGTGTGTTTGTTTGTTTTTGTTTTTTTGTTTTGGTTTGCTTGTTTTTTGCCTTTTTTATTTTTTTATTTTTTTTTTTAATTGGAATGCTTGTTGTAAAATATTCTTCACAAGTTGGTTTGTTGGCCCCTGTTCCCAGATACCACCTGGAATATTATTAGGACAGTGTGACTGGAAATTTCATCCCATCACTTCAATTCAGCCTCTTCTTATCATTCCTTCCGATGAAATAGATTTATCTCAAAGACCTTCAACTCAACCCTCTGACACAATTATTTCTCTTCTGGTTGTGACTGACATTCACAAAACTTCACAGTTCATTGTGTTACTTGAGTACTGCAAAAACTGACCCTCAAAAGCTATTATGTCGGTCTGGTCTAGGAGAATGCAGTGAGCAGGAAAAAGGAAGTAATACTGACTATGTGAATGGAAGTGTCCTGGATCTAATTTTTTTTCCCCTTTGCTGGGAAAGAAGGCAAGCTGTCCAACTGTTTTTAAGAAAGATGCTGCTCTAAGTTTTTTAGTATTTGGGATCAGTGATGAATATTGTTTTGTGTTCATCAAAATACTAAACACTACTAGTTAGTATTCAGGAAACAACAGTTCTAATTTGTTATTTTAGTAGTAAGCATTCACAGTAGTTTGTTTTATACCAGTTAGCCATATCTGTTGCAAGGTGGAATTACCTTTACCTATAGTTTCCATGGTGTACGTTATTAATTGAGTATTAGAATAGCTTAAGTAATCTAACTAATACACAGCGACTTATTCTGAAGTGATTGCAGATTGGCTGACTGCAATGTATGTTCCTCAGGTTAAATATTGTTGTCTAAAAGCTGTTTCATTTTAGCTGCTACAGTTTTTGCAGTAACATTCAATATGTGTTATATATCTGTACACAAGTATTGCTAAACTTGCAATGGTAAACTGTCTGAACACCTGCCATGGAGACTGTGGCAGCTCTCTTTCACTGCCGCCTTCTTCCCCTATCCTGTTTAGTGATGAGCCTCATTTTTGTTTTTTTCTATGCCAAGCAATAATTTATAGTGTAGAATTGCCAAGCCAGATCTTACATTGACTGCTGATGAAGTGAGGATGGACTTGGTTACTGTCATGCCAGTGGAGTCTTTCACTGCTAGTACATAGAGCTTACAGATTTGGTGATACTGACACTGCCGTGCACAGTTTCTCATAAGAATCAACACATATCAAACTGGAGGGAAAAGTTGCTTTCATGGTGCTTTTGCTTAGAGATTTAGATGCCTTACAATTTGCTGCCTTGTGCAATACCTAGTGTCCTCCAAAATAATATAGCATATATCTATGTAGCACAGTGTATTGTTCTGTAGGGGTAAGTGAACTGATTTGATTAATAGAAATTACATGGCTTTGATTGCATGACTCTTTGCTCTGGGGTGATTAGTCCTGCTGAGAATGACTGAATTATATTACTGGCTCAGAGCCATCTGCATTAGTGCCACTGCTTCAGGTGGTGTGTCTGCATCCATAGGAAGTGCAAATATTCTGCTAAAACATTTTTCTTCTGTCTCCGGTGGTGCGAGCAGTAACACTGCCAGACCTTGGCTGAAATTGTCTGGACTAAAAAATACTGTGCCTTTCTGTAGCTGAATGTAATCTCCATGTTCTTCAATTTCATGTTGTTCCTTTCAGTTTAGGTTTTTTTTCTTTTTTTATTTTGCATTGTTATGTTTTTCCTGAAGTTCTGTTACCATAAGACGGAAGATTTTGCAAAAAATTTGACGTGCACATTTTTTTTGTTGTATTCCAGGCTAAAAAAAAAAAACCTCTTTCTGATGGGAAGGTCAATTTTTTTTTATTGACTTTTGAAATAAAGAAAAATCCTGATAGTATGTAACAAGTTCATTAATTTGAACTGTTGACTGTAAAATACCAAATTTATATACATGTAACAAATTTACTTTCAAAACTTAATACACTTTTTCATTGGTAAGAGGCCAATAGTATATGACCTCTTTATCCTGTTTGAGCAAGGCAGACAGAACATACAGATTTTACCATCAAATTTGTTTTGCTGTGACTAGGATTCGTAGCATGGAAATCTGATGTTAGACAAAGCATTTTACGTAAATATTTTGTAGGTTTTACCTAATCTCTGGCATGCATTCGTTTTCTAAGCATTTCAGTAGAAGACACTAAATAATTACAGGCATATGAGAGAAAAGACTTAAGTTTGAATTGATGCAAAAAAAAATCCTGTCACAATTTTGTTTTTCAACATAACCTTTTAAATTATCTGGGTTTGGAATTTAATTTTCTTTATGCATACAGTTCAAGAAAAATAATCCAGCTATAATTCTAATTCTGGAATTTTTTGATGCCTTGTTTCCTTTAAACAACCATAAACAAGTTTCAAGTTTGCCATGTGGAGTGAATTGTGAAATTTTTTTTTTTTGTGTAAGCATTAAATTGATTTCTGGTATTGATGAGATTGATTTTTTTTTGGCTGTAACCACTCAAAAAAATTGATTTTGCTTTATTATTTAGTATTTGGTAATTTTAATCTCAAATACATAGACATTTTCAGAGGGCTGTATGTCTGATGTTTTAAAATGGATTTAGTATTCTGCTTTCTATCGTGGTGTTAACCTGTTCTTAAGAGATATGATACTGATGGCCCAGTAGCACACCTGTGTCAGAAGTTAATTATGGTGTGTTCAAGTTGCTTTTGCTGTAGCCTGTGGAGTATTTTTAAAAGTTTTTATCTCTATTCCAGGCCCATCAAATATTTTTTTCTATCTTTTGCTTTTTTCTTTCTCAGTTACAGATGTCCACACCTGTTGTTCCTTATATTTCTGGAAAGCTTTACTCTTTCAAACTCTTTGTCATCTGTTTCCTAAATCTGATTGCTGCTGTTTCATTATTAGTATCAGTTATGGCTATTGTTGGATGATCTAATGTATAGAAGTTTTGGTTGTAGACCAGTATTGCATTAAGCTAGGCTTCGGCAGGTACAGAGTAAAATCTAGGGCCCGACAGCTCTTGATTTATTTGCTTCTAAGAGCTCAGAGGACTCCAGTGGGAAATAAATGATAGAGAACAATAACTAAGGAAGGGAAGAGGGGATGTGATGTACTGACACAAGGTGTTTTCTTCTTGGGGAAGAATTATTGTCAGGATAGCAGAATAGCTGCACCCATAATGCAGTTGATAAGTTATTATGCATTTAAACTTTTGTGTGTATGGACAAGCACATTAGTACAAATAGTTTTTGCCTTGGTGGCACATTCAGTTCAATGTTTGAGATTAAGCCAGTGTTTCTTATTTCTTAAAATTACTAATTACACGGTAACTATAGTGTTTTCTGTTTGCTTTGGTAATACATGAGATGGTCTGTGGTTTTGAGAGCTAGAGGATACATCTGGAGTTTGTAGTGGCACCTATTGCTGAAACAGAGGAACTTGGGAATTTTGAAAGAAGAACTGGTTGGAAATGAAGAATAGAAGGAGTGATGGAAAGAGAAGTTGTGAAAGAAGCTCTTGGCAATTACACCATCCTATCTTTTCTCATTAATAGGTTTAAATGTAAAGGCCAGGTCTCATAGTTCTTTTTTCCCAGTTTTTGTTTCCTTATTTTGCAGTTAGTGAATTTAACTGTGTAATTCTAATATCTGAAAACTGTACTTATATTGTGTTTCTCTATTCACTTTCTACTCTGTTCTCAAAGTATCCCTGTAGAGCAGAAAGGAATAATTATACCAAGGCTGTTTCTGTTTTGCTCTTAAGGAATATTTGTTCCCCACCAAAGGGATGGCATTCCAACAAGGTTTGGACCTTGTTTTTGCTTTACCCTTTGATCTTTTCAAGTGTTTGAACAGTAAGTATTTTTGTATTTGTTAGCTAACGTGTCTTAAGAGTGGAGGTACGAAAGGATATGAGAGGACCAGCAACACAGATAGGCTTGTAGTTATGAATGCTTGTGTTCAGCCAAACGGAGGGTAAATACAAATTCAGAGGAATTTTTTTTATTTTTGATTGTTTTGAGGCAGTTATGATGGTGTAACTAGTACAGATCCTAGGGCATCTTTGAGTTTTGGGAAAAAGTATTATTACTGGATAGTCATACTTTTTTCAATAGAACTACATAATTGAAAGCCGAAAGAAAAGCTCTGGATTTCTGTTTCCAGGTGGCATACAAAAATTATCAAGGCGAAAAGATATCTGCAAGCTCTGTCTGCCTTTGAATCTAGTAATTTTTGTGCACTGACGTTAAAAACCCTGTATTAGTTAAAAAAAAATTTAAAAAAATTGACCAGACCAGAGATGGAAAAAAAAAAGTTTAAAAGAAGTACTTTTGGCTCAGAGAACCGAAGGGACACAGAGGTTAGTAGTGAGTCTTTGAGAGATTATCTTTTTGCAACTTGAACATTATCAGTACTTTGTAGAGCATATGAGTAGATGACATGACTATGAAAATAATTTGCAATATCTCTTACATATTACATAAACAAAGCAAAAGTTGTATGTGTATATTCATGAAGAGAAAGGTGAGTTGACTTACATAATTTCAAACAATAAATGAATGCAGAGATATCAACAAAAGAGATGTCATCTCTAAATTTATTCTATATTCTTACTGTATTTCAAAGTTTAAGTAAACAGTGAAGAACTAGGGTTCTTAAGTTGGTGACACAAACAACTAGCATGGAAAAATTTAGTTCTGTAGCTCTATTTGCAGCTGGAATGATACATCTGAAACAGTATGGATCCAGTTGTCTGATCTACTCTGGGTGGAAGTTTTGCAAGGAAATGGCAGTTTTATGTTTCTGGCTAAGTATGCATAGGCACTGTCTGAAGCTCTGGTAGGAATTGGTGTTTATAACTTTCTCTGTTCTTGTCTTCCTGAGCATTTATATACTTGGAAGTTCAATAGTAAACTGCAGGTTAGTCCTCCCAGAACTAGAGTAATGATCTCTGAGGTGATCAGACTTGGTGGTTTGAGTTCAGTAAATGATAACTTGTCCATGGGAATGTGTGGAGAAACATCACATGTGTTTTTTCTACAGATGTGGCTGAGGGTAGCTGGGTTTTGTTTATCTGTGGCCAATGGTAAAATCAGCTGTTTAGTGGTCAAAGAAGTAACGCTGAGAAGCAGTTTGTAATATTGATCTTTGTCTTTCTGCTGAGACTGAAGCATTTATTAGTGTGTAACCCAGTGGTTGAACAGAAGAACATAGTTCATTCAGAAATACCATTTCAGTATTGTATGTCTGAGAAAACAGAGTGGTTTTTATTTCTTTTTGAACAATCAGATTCGGCAATAGAGTAAGAGAGACTAGAAATTGATGAAATGGACTGGTGACTTGTGGTGACTATGGAAAGAAGTGAGCATTGGATTAGAATGATTACTAGAAGGTCAAATGATGGTGGTAGCAAATAATTTTTTGAAAAATTCATTGAGGATAATAGAATGAGAAGTTTCAGTAGAAGTTCCTGTAGGTGCATATAGATCTGAGACTCAGCTAACAAAACCCAAAAGATGTTACTTTCACAAACCACTGAATTAAGCCAGAAAAACCAAACCATTGCATGTTTCTGGAATGTGTGGAAGAACAGTGCTGGTAGCCTAGACTACTTGTCCTCTGCAGCCAGTGCTTAAAAATCATCCATTTGTAACACAGGAAATGGTATTTTGTGTTCTCTTACAATAAACAAACTTGCTGCATTTGGAAGCCACTTGTTGCCAGAGTGGCAAGTTATGATGCATAGGGCTAACTGAGAATAAACCCAGTGTTCAGTGTTTCATTTTTGAAAGAGTTAATTTTCCATTGCAGAGGATCTTCGGTAGGTGGGGCAAATGTATTTAGCCAAACTTGAAAGCTGACAGTCTGCTGAGAAGGCTATATTAGATTGTGAAATACTGGCTTTTTGGAAATCAAGAAAGAGGGTAGTCCTGGCTTGAAGGCCTGTTCTAACATAGTGACAAAGCAAAGACAACAACTACAATTGGAAAGCAATGTATAAACACCACTGAATACATTGCAAATTTAGAGTATAGATATGAAAAGTTTAAAATACTGCAAAATAATCCATGACCGACTGGAACCAGAAAGACACCTGTCATGGAATAAACTTATTCATATACTTGTTTGCAGATTGTTCAGAAAGATGGAGAATTGGAGGATTTTTCAGTAAGTGCTCTTGTTTTCCTCTTTGAAGGCAGGGTAATTTGTTCTTCCATAGAGTGAGGATACCAAATGCTAAGAGGATGTTACACAAAAGTACTAACTTCTCAGAGGCATTAGTTTGTAATTCCTTACTGAATGGGGAAGGAGAAAGTCCAACTTGTGTTGTTCCAGCATTCAGAAGGAGATGGTATTTCTGCTGAAATCAATGTCAAGTAGATAGAAAGGTATGCTAGAAAAATTGCAGACAAGTTGAACTCATTTGACAGAAGAATTTAGGGCTGTAAAGGAAAATATGTGTTGTCAAACAAATTTGTGTGTTTTGCTTACTGAATTGATTAAAGAAATTGTGTAGATGCATTATAGGTTTATGTGCATAAATTTAGATGGCTTAAACCTCCCTTTAAGTTATTTTTCCCCTAAGTGGGTGTTTAAATAAGCCATATTCCCTCATGTCACAGTTGCTCTACATTCTTAGTAGGTAGTTTTGTTACCAGGTGAGCAGGAAGAGAGGAACAGGGATAATAAAGCTAAACTCCTGTAAAGCTTTGGAATTGTACTGCGTCTTTGCTGGGATTGCTTTACCAGTGTTTTTGTTCTTGCATTCAGGCAGCTGTGTCAAACAAATCTGTACTTGTGCAAATGGTGTAGGGAATTGTGCTCTACAGATAAAAACAGTTTTGTGGTTACCTGTGAATAAATGCAATTATACATGTCACAGTGGGCGATTAAGTGGGCTCTTTTTCTTAAAGATTAAGGCTGTAGAGGTGCATTCATGGGGAGAAAATAAAGGACCACAGAAGGGCTCTTGGATAAGTGGTGTCAAAAATGGCAAGAGCTAAGGACTGGAAAATGAGGCCTGGCAAATTCAGAAGTATAAAATAATTGAAAAATAGGATTATATGCACAATTTTGTTGTAATTCCTCAAGTAAATACTGCTTGTTCAAATCTTAAACATAATAACCAATTTTATTCTGTTCGTTTCTAATTAAAGTATAGCCAGTTCTAGTTAAAACAGTCTAACCAAATAGCTATGAAAAGAAGACTGAAGACCAATCTTTGTTCAGATGGGATGGGAGCCAGTATCCCTGTAACTATTGTTTCTGTCTTCCCTAAAAGATCAGTGAAGGTGTTACTGTACGTAATACAAAGTAATGAGAAGTATAGAGTAAGATTTCATTCTTCATAGGAAACAACTTTAAAGAATAGGCTATTTTCACAGGAGTAGTTTTTTTCTCTTTGTCACCCAGCTCATGCACATAATTTTCAAATATTGTTTAAGCATTTTATCAACTCTTTTCAGTTACTGTTTGAAGCATAAAATAGTCCAGTTGTCTTATGTGTTTACCTTTCAGGTCCAGTCTTCAGTTATTCACAGGCATTAAATATGATTACTGGCTTTGTTATCTTGAAGGTAGACCTTCTTCAGCTGAAAACCAGCAGGGTCTCATACCTTTTTTCATGTAATCTCAGGGAAAAATACAGAAACCTAACCTCATTAAAAGAAGGAACTTACTATTATTTTGAGAACATACTGTTTCTCTGGCAGGTTGTCTACAATTTCAAAGATGCCCCTCTTGCCCAGTTTTAGCAGACCTGATTTGCAAACTAAAGTTGTGGAAACTTTTGACTGAAAAAAAACAAAACTGGGACATAAAAAAAATCAGTGGCTGAATCAAAAGTTTCCCACTTTTATTCTACTTTATTTAAACTGCTCTGGAATCTTCAATGTATGCTGTAAAACTGAGGCAAGATTTGTTAGAAGCTTCTGAATATATGAATCTTTTAAAAGATACCTTTAACTTGTCTTCATGTGTACCTTTTTTGTACTTTACCCATGTTTAATGCAAGTGCAGATGAGCTGTATACCTCCATTTTAAGAATTTTCACTGTATGAGGTTGTACGTCCATAATATATCTTTACCCATAGGTTCTCCTCATAGAATCACAGAAGAGTTTAGTTTGGAAGGAGATCTTAAAGGCTATCTAGTTCCAGCCCCCTGCCATGGGCTTAGATAACCTTCCACTACACCAGGTTGCTCAAAGCCCCATCCAACCTGGTCTTGAACACTTCCAGGGTTGGGGGTTCCAACAGCTTCTCTGGGCAGCCCCTACCAGTGCCTCACTACCCTCACAGTAAAGAATTCATTTCCAATATCCAGACTTGCTCTTTCAGTTTGAAGCCATTCCCCCTTGTTCTGTCATAACATGCACTTGTAAAAAAGCCTTCTTGTAGGTCCCATTGGTACTGGGAGGTGCTCTTAAGCTCTTCTGAGAGCCTTTTCTTCTCCAGGCTGAACAACCCCAACTCAGTCTGTCTTCACTGGAGCATCGCTCCAGCTCTCAGATGTCTCCATGGTGCTCTGGACTCACTCCAGCAGGTCAGCATGTTTTGTGTGTTGGGGCCCCAGAGCTGGACACAGCAGTCCAGATGGAGTCTCATGAGAGAGAGTAGAGGTAGCATCACTTGCTTCTTTCTGCTGGCCAGGTTCTTTTGATGCTAATGAGGCTAAGGATATAGTTGGCTTTCAGGAATTCAACTTCACATTTCCCGGTCATATTCAGCTTCTCATCAACATGATGATATTCACATCTTTTGTTTTGTTTGTTGTCATTCATTGGTAGGTCTCACTTACTAGCTATTAGAGCTGTTAGCAGGAGGAATAATCTTCCTCATTATTATTACGGTGTTTTACAGCAGCAACTATCACATTCACCTTTTGTTTTGTGATGATACATACATTGCAAACAGTGTTCCTCTCCCTTTTCTTTTGCCTTATGCATGTTTTCAACCCATTGTAAATACAGCATAGTACACAACTTACCGCTGATATTTGTAATAACTTAATAATGTGGAAAGCTGTCCATTTTTCCTACTTATTACTTCTTCTCTCTATTTGTGACAGGGATTTATGAAAAATATCTTGAAATAAAATTTGTAAGAAAACTGTAGTGCAGAGTAGCAATAGGTTGCTGTGCTTTTTACCCCCCACTAAATGAGTTGAAATTGAATGTAATTTGAAGTAAAGTCTCAGAACAGATTGTGAGAGTTCCTGGTGCAGTTAAAAGTAAAACTGTGCTAATACAGCTATGTTAATAGCAGTCTGACATAGGCAGAGTGACAGATTTTCCAGCAATGTTGTTTCAGCAGTGACATTGATTTGTTTATTAGATGTGGTATCAGGTTAAACTGTTACAATATATAGTAGGAAGTCAGAGATCATATCAGGGTAACAGAAACCAAAAGTATATTTCCAAAAACCCCTCTTGGAAGGGAAACGAGGGTGGTTGTTTGCCAACAGCTTTGTGCTCTCAGCCTGCCTGCCTGCTTGCCTGGCTGCAGTGTCAGGAATCGGAATGGGGATATAGAAATCCTTGTATGCAAAGGATACAGTTCATTCAAGCTATAAAAAAAAGAATCTGTTTTAATAATTTCAGGTTCTATACCTACCACACAACTTTCACTGTAAATCTTCTGCTTTTTCATTTCAAATGAGTTTCTTTTCATTGTGAGAATTTCTTTGTAAAATAGGAAAAAGAGATGATACAGAAATCTATAAAGTAAATACACAGGAAGATATTTCTCCCATTTTGCTTCAATTTCTAACAATCACTTGAGTGTAATTTTAGCAAATAATATAAAGATGTCTAATGATACTTCTCCTTCAGATTATTACTCTACAAAAATAATTAAATTGAGATAAAGAAGCAGTAGCTGAAAACGTACTATGGTCGTGAAACACACTCAAAGCATCCAGAAGAACTGAAGTTATCTGGTTTAAGGGAAAATTCTACAGCATATTTTAAAATATATCACTAGGAGCAGATGCTTAACTTTCAGGTCTTTTCTTGTAATGCTTGTACTCTGTATGTACTTTGTATTTTAGCTATAGGAAAAGAGGTGGTAGCATAATTCACGCCTTTGGTTTGTCAGTTATTCTGTGTATTATTTGTTAAATCAAAAGCCTTTTCTAGAGTTACTGTTCATTTTGTTCTCCCCTCTCCCCCAGCAATTTTGGCACAACCTCATATCACACTCAGTGATTCAAAGATAAGTTCTTGTTATTTTTTTGGCTGTTACAACCTAAAAAATAAGGTTAGCCTTCTTTCCAGAGCAAGTGCATGTTGCCCTCTGCCTTTCTGTGGTCCTGATGGCCACAGCTGCCTTAGAGCACTTCCTTTTGCCTTTTTCCACTGGAGCTGCACTCCTCACCTTCTTCATGTCCTTCTTACTTAACGCTTATTGGCTCTGAGTGATTTTGATTTTCCTTTTAGTCAGTTAGTATGTGTGGGGTTGTTTTTGTTTTTGTTTTTGTTTTTTTATTAATCTTCCCCAACCAAAACAAAACCCAAACTGTGGGTTTAATTTTGCTTCTTGAATTGCACAAATGTTCTATGAAGTAGAAAAAGAAAGTAATTACAGAGTCAGATTCTTCTTTGCTTGTGGTGTAAGACGGATGCATTCAGTGATATTAAGGCAGAATGTGTGAAGTAGGGAGTCCAGCTCTCATAAGGCTGGAAGATTTTAAGTCAGAAGCTGATTCTCCTTAGCTATATGTTGGAGGTATTTTTTCTGAACAATGGATGACAGAAGATGATTTAGTGTATACTAGATTTTTTAATACTGCATTGAAACTTTGCTAAAGAATGCTGTATTCTCTCCTTTCAAAAGAGTTGAATGGCAATTGGCAATGAAAACTTTCTTCATAGGAAACAAACCTAAGTCTAGAATATTCAACTATGAAAGAATTTTGATGATTAACATATACATTGATGTTTCAAAGGAAGTACTATGTGCACTGCAATATAGTATGTGTAATGGTGAACACAATCAAAGTTTTTTTCTTTCTGGCTGGGTAAATTCTGTAGCCTTTCAATGTATTATTTAATATAAAACAAAAAAAAAAAAAAACAGTGAGGGTGGGGAAGATAGGATGTTTATGTGTGGTGGGACACAGTGCCCGTCAGTCCAGTTCAGTGAAACTCTTACCAAAAACTCCATCATATAAATATAAAATAGATGCAGATGTTAAACCCAACTTCTGGTGTGTATGGATAAATAATAATTATGTATGACATACATGTGTGTATTTATGTAGCATTGAAGGAAGAGGGGTGAATTGATCTGATGTGTATCCAACTGCATACATTTTAAATTTAATATATTTAGAAAGTACTAAAGTGACTGCTATTCCCCTGGTACTAATAAAATAAACAGAACTTCTGACCATGTAGCAGTGCCTTGTAATCCATAAAAATTGTTGCCTACTGGATATTTGTTATGTATTTACATTTCTGTTTCACAAGTTTGTGAAGAACTAGTGTGTGAAGGTATGCTTCTTGAATATTCTAATAGATACTGGCACTGCACTCTGCTTATTTTGGCATTTTTAGTGTGGAATAACCTCATTTTACAATGTAAAATTGAATGAGAGTGCATTTGCAGTTAAAAAACAACATAGCCAGATACCAGCTAATACTTTAGAGACAGAGAATGTGTAGAAATTGGCAGTGCTTGCTTGTGTTTCTGAGATATGTTTGCTGGAATTAATATTTTTAGAGTCCTGTACAATTCTGCTTGCCTTAGGCTGAGTGGTGTGAAATGTAACTGAACTAATGACTCACTGTGGTGAGATCATTTTTAAGAATGTAGTGGGCTTCTTATTGTACAATACTATGGCATAAATTTGCCCTTTTTTCTTCAGCAGTGCTGCCTCTTTGCATTTTGTTTTAGTCTGTCTGTCAAGCACCCACACCTTCATATCGCTCCTGAAATCCTCTTGTGTCTGTAGGATATGTAGTGTGTCTTCACAATTTACTCTTTATTTTATCTTATGTTTAATCTGTCATGTGGTACAGATCATGTATGGTTCTGTTTTATAGTGGCTTCTGTGTGTATGTAGGATGGCTTGTAATCATACTTGTATTCCTTCTTACTGTATGCAGAATTTTCTTCTGCAGCCCTCGAAGTGTACTGCAATGTAGTGTAAGTTCCTTTTAAAAAAAATTAATGAAGATAAGGAACAGTAAATATAAAAATGAACCTGCTTATATTTGTAAAGGCAATCAATGACTTTGACCAACACAAACTTTAAAACTGGGCTTAATCTCTGAGTAATTCCTAGGCTGCTCTTTCTCTGCTGTGAAGTGCTGCTTCATTGTATCTGACTTTCTAATGAATGAGCTTTTAACACTAAATGTGTAATTCTTGAGACTTTATTTAATTTTAAAAAGTAAAGTTATGTTGTCAAGAAACCTTTCAAGTCTGAAAGCTTTCTTAAATGCTTTTTTCAGATAAGGATGTGATGTAGACTTATTAATCTGTTCATCATGATTTCTCCTTTCCTTCTTTTTAAATGAATGAGTAGTATCTTTCATTTAAGAATGCTTTATTGGAAGATTAGTAATCACTGAAATCATGTAATGGTATTAACCCTATACATCCTACTTTCTCCTCTTTCTAGTGTTCAGAATATAGAGGATAGTTTGAAAGGAAAATGAAGAAGGGGTGCAAAAAAGAAAAAAGAATAGTTTCTGCTTAAGTATTTTGGGTACATTTCTTTTCAGAAGTTATTGCCAAAAGATTTTTTTAAAGTTGTAAATGTGGAGGATGTGGGATTTAAAAAAAAAAAAGCTTATTGCATTTACTTCCTCTCTGAAACCTCTCAAATAAGATGTAGGATTTCAATTCTTGTAGGAAATCAAAGATAACTTGGATGAAAAAAATGCTCTGAATGGGTACAGTTGAAGGCAGGTGTTGTTGGACTGTTTTTCACAAAGCCAGTGAAAATATGTTTGAATATATGTTGCACAGTGATTTCACATAATCAGTTATTATCAATCACTATAATATAGTTTCTAGGTAGAATTTGGATGATTATAAGTGGCTATTCTTTGTGGAATATGGAGCTGTAGTGTTATATTCTGAGTCTCCTGTTGTGGTAAGCTACGGCATGACCCCAAGTAAACTAAGGTACATTGCAAGTATTTTTTTTTAAGCACAAAACCAGTTTTGGCAATACACATATGATTAATAATTTAGTGATGTAGTGGAAAAGAGCTTTTTGTTCCCTTAAAACTGCACCTTTTTTTTAATATGCAACTTCCGAAAAGTGCTTTAGAAATCCTAATTTTTTATGTAATACTTCAGTCAAACTAGCTCTCATATTCAAGGATCTGCTCTGCTTTTTTATAGGAGATAATAGTTATTGAGAATTAGCATTTTAAATATACTGGTAGCTGGTGACACACTGATCAGTTTATGTAACAAGAAGAGTGAAATCATGCTCATTGATTTTGCAGCTTTTTGTTTGGTTCCCCCTCCCTGCCACTGTTTCATTGAAATTATGAAATTTTTAAGCATGGCACGGTGCGAACAACTTGACAGACTTATGTTTGGATGAATATCTTAATTCTTGCTTACAGTGCTATGGATGATAACTTTGTAAGGCTTCTTCATTCTTCAATGCAGGTTTAAGATGAAATTGAAGAAGATAATATAGAACAAAGGTATGCCCTGGCTGCCCAGGAAATACAGGAATACTGTTGTGACAAGGCAATTGCATGGCATGGAAAATAATGAAGTTATCAAGGGCAAGAAAAATTATCTACTGCTTTAGCTGTGGCAGTTAACAATCATATCAATGTAGATAGGTGGTATGAATGAAAAATTTCTGTATAAAAGGTCCCTGTGTCTCACTGGAGGTCTTGCTAAGCCCCTTCAGTGTGAAAAATCTAAGCCTTTGCTCAGGATTGGCTCTGTTGGTTGGTTGTCTTTTAGTGTCAGCCAAATAATTTTCTTGTCCGTAATTTTTTTCCTTCATTTAGCCTTTTACCCCTACCCTGTCCATTGTACTTTTTCAAAGTTGTGTATTTTCTATGTAGAAATTGTGGATCTGAGATCATATATGCAAAACCTTTTACTTTTCATAAGAGTACTGTCAATTTTTGGACCAGCATGAATTTTTTTCCCCACTCTCCAAAGTAACTGATTCTGAACCATTCACTGAATGACATAATGTAAATGGCTTTTTCTGTGCATGGTAGTCACATGCTGGAGAAGATTGAAATAAGTGGGATATCTAAATATGAGGTTAAAGTGCTTCCAGGTTGTAGCTGCATAACATTCAGAATACCGTTGATCAATACTGTTTATGAATTAAGTTAAAAAATACCAGATCATGCAAAATGGTGAATTTGTGCTATAGAAAAGCATTCCCAAGTGCAATTTTTGCTTAAAAATTCTTTTATATTTACAGAGAAACTGAGCCATACAAATATTTTTAAAAGTTTGCACTTCTTTAAGGCTATTTATTTTCTAAAAAAGAGGACTTGAATATTTTTGACAGATATACACATGGTGTTACGCTAACAAACAGCCATGCAACATATATCTTACATAATGAAGAAATTTAATATACAAGACCTACTCTATTTAACATATATATTGAAAATATACAGTCTCGCCAATAGTTAAAAAACTTTCTTATTTGGCAGTAGTTTTTTACAATTTGTTCAAATATTCCATTTGATGTGTTTTGGTGAATACTGAAATCTAGTCAGTGACAACCTGAGGTACTAAACATTTCTGCCTTACTTCATTGTCTTCAAAGGTAATCTTTTTGTTCCTTTTAGGCTCTATCCATGAGTTGTGTATTACAGCGTTATTTGGCATGGGATCTGCTTCCACTATTGAAACAACTCGCTTTTTCATCTTACTTTTCAGAACTTTCTGAAACTTTTGCCTCGTGAATGCGTAAAGTAGAGGGTGAAATATAGTTGTTCCATACGCCATTACTAGAAAACATAATCTCAACTTTACCAAAAGGTCACTTGGGCCCAAACATAAGATAGTGGTGTTTAAAACAGAGATGGGTGTCCAGCAGAGAAGGAATGTTGAGATAATCAGAAGGGACATTCTGAAGACTCTCTTTTGCCTTTCTCGTCGCTCCCGGTGCCGTTTTACAGCTCGGCGTAGAGCAATTATGACAGACACGGAAGTCCTTACACCAAAGACAACGTTTTTTCCTGCGCTGCTGTGGGACACATCTGTAGTCTCATGCTGAGTGGTCAAAGAAATAGTTTTTTTCTTTCTGTTTTTCTTCTTTTGTCCTGTTGTAAATCTTGTACCAATCCGAATATTTAGGGCCTGGAGTATTTTGGTGTATGTAATTAGCATTACTATAACAGTGAAGAAGAATATTGGAATCTGAACAAGAATGTGATAGTACATTCCTAGTTCAGTGTGGTACTCGTTTGTACTCACGCACAGAAGTGTCTTATTTTCCCAAGTACTTGCACTTTGAAGACTGAAAAAGTTCACTTCAATGAAAGGAATCAGGAAGGAAAAAAGTGAGATGATCCATATTGATGTCATTAATATCACAGCCCTTCCCATGGTCAGGATTCTATTGGCAGGTTTTACGGAGATGTCGTATCGGTCCAGGGTGATAGCGAAGACGTTGATTGCAGTTGAAACGCTTGCAAAAGAGACACAAGCCTCATGGAAACAGCAGATGAGAGCAGTGTTACTCTCCAGTGAAAGCAGAAGGATAACTATAGTTAGAGGAATACATCCCACACAAATTATTACATCAAGTACATGAAGGTTCATTGTAATTATGTTACTGACAGAATTGATTAAGTTGGATTTCATACAGTAAAGTACCAGCACGGTGAGGTTGCTGCCAAGTCCCAAAACAATTTCTAACATCAAAAATCCAGTGAGAGAAACTTGAAAGCTTAATGGATATGACAGTGGTTGGTACATGTTGGTATCGATGTCATCAATGGCATCTCGGACTGTAATGTTAGATTCAGACTGCATGTTGACTTCCAGAATGGGGGAGAAACACATTCTTTTGTTGCAGCTGGTTTTTCTCCTGAAAGGTGAAATAAAACATGGAACTATTTGATTTCTTTTTTTAGCACTTATTGTCTATAAATGCTGGGGAAGGAGGAGGGAGGAAAAGCAACATTCTTACCAAACTCTTCATTTACAGTATGTTTAGAGCTTTAATTGACATGGGCTCAAAAGCCTGAAGATCTAGAATAAGGTCTTTCCTTTTTAAAAGAAAGCAGGATTTGCTTGAAAAGAGAAAAAATAGTGAAAAGCTTCCACTTAGGGAGGCAAGCCTTTGTTTATAGTGATGTGGTTTTTCACAAAGGGCTGATTTGTTGAATAAACCATACTTTGTGCATAGCCTTTGTATTGCTTTGAGGGTCATTTTAGAAGAATGTTGTTAAGTATTAACAAATTAGTGATCAAGATCATTTTTAAAGGCTCTTGTGGAAAAAGAAAGGAACATGGAGCACTGTTGCCTATGTATCATAAAAAGAATGTTAAAATTATTTATGCCAATTTATCTGCCTCTTTCTTATGAGGTTTACAGTAATATTGTAGACTGAAATGTGATGTTCTCCTATTCAGCAGTTTTTACAGAGTTTAAACTTTCTGTTCTTTTTATCATTTATGCATCTGTGTGTATGAAGCTTGCTACTACAACAATTTTATATAAGTATGTATTATTTCAAATGCAAAACTTACATGGATTTGGGACATTGAGTTTATTATAAAATACTATATTTCCTTTTTCTGATTTGAGTATTAAATTTCTGCAAGAAATCAGTGCCTACATAGAATGGAAGAGTATTTAATTTTATTCTAGAATAGATTTGAGGGAATAATTTTACAAAATAATGTTTAAAAAGTAATATTTCTTTTAAAATAATATTTAAAAAGAAAATTGTGTCGGGTTTGGTGGGGGTTTTTTTTGGGGGGGGGGGTGTTTGGTTTTTGTTTTGGGGTTTTTTGTTTTTATTTTTCCAAACTGCAGTTAAACCCAACAGATTTACATACATAGCATGTTTCTCTTAGGAATAAGTAAGGATCAAAAAGATATTTATTTTATCTAGCAGATTTTTTTATTTTGTCTCATCTACTTAGTTTTACACATGCCCATAAGTTTTAAATATAGCATCTGCATGTAATACGTAGTGTTTCTATTATTTATATTGTCAGCCATCTCTTGAGTTTGTAATTGATTGAATAAATAAAAGAGAGGTTAGTAAATTTCTTGTTATGATACTAGAGGGATTTTTTTTAGGTAGCTTTAAATTTAAGAGGGCACATATTTGCCTTGAAAATAAGTTTGAATGTCGACCTTTGTTCTATTCTGAATACATTAAAATGGATAGCACTAAGGTGAACAAAATTGAGCCCTTTTAAAATGAAAGTATGAATTAACCACACTTGGGATACAGTATGCAAATGGATTTCATCTGCAGTTCTGAAAAGCCTCACTTGAACAATACTATTAATTGCAAATTGTATGATGAAAATTCTTGGTATTCTTCAACAGTTATTTCACATGTGCCTCTTAAATAAAAAAGATGTAAATTAGAACGTATTACTCTCAGGTGTGAAATGAAACAAGAAATATTTCAAAAGCTTTGTTTCATTTCTAATTTAGGCAACCTCTATCCATCTTATATTAACCCTCAGGAGTATGATCTCCTCTTGTATGCTGTCCTGGCTGTGAATAGATTTCAAGAAACCATTCCAAATCCATTGCTGGATAAATGAAGTTCTTTTCTATTAGCAAAAGCCAGGAAGAAATCAAAAGCAGTTCTGCTAAAACGAATGGCAGTCTCACCCTAACATTATAGCAACTGAGATTTTGTGAAAACAGAAAGCCTCAGATGTGTTAGGGCGTCACGAACAGACAGAACATCATCTCCGGGTTGCATTGGCTCCGTTTCGGTGCGGGGAGCAGGGCCGTGAGGGCAGCGCCTCGCTCCCCCAGCGCCGCGCAGGCAGAGCCGGGGCACCTACCTGTTCTCTGTGCCTCAGGGGCCCGGCACAGCGTGGCAGCAGCTTGGCAGAAACTCATACATGGTGCCACTGAGACATTTTTGACACGCTCTGTAACCTGGAAATCAAGTGGTAGCTGAGCTCTTATTTCATTCCTTGCAGGTTTTTTTGTTTTTCTTTTTTTTTGTTCCTGCCGTTCAGCAGCAAAAAAATCTGATTAAACATGGGGACTTCTTAATTGCCTCAGATACTTCTACAGACCAGGGCATATTCTGTGTGTCTGTTCTGAGTTTCAAGCCAGCAATAACAAATAAACCTTCTTTTAAGTGATGTTAATTTCCTTCCCCTGTTGCATTTTGTAGAAGCCTGTTTTTATTTTCCAGGTTTAAAGAAAAATAATTTCTTATCTCTGTTTTCAGAGTGTGTGGACATCCTTTAGTTTATGGTTGCGTATTTCTTTCTGTAATATTCCTGCTCATTACTTTTGAGTGATGGCTTAGTGAAAGAAGTTGCTATACATCATAAAATCCAGTTCATGTGCTTTGAGAGTAACCATGGGTTACCTAATTTGGTTTATTTTGATTTAAGGAGAATACATAACATCATAAAATTGAGAGAAAAATATCCATTAGTCATTATGACAAGTAAGTTATTTAATGAGTAGTATAGAAAAAGCTTGGTTAAACCTTTATTCAGCTTGCTGGTGAAGTATGCATATTCTCCTTTTGGGATTTCATGTTTCATTGTCTCTTCATGCATCAGTAGTTTCCACAATTCTGGTTTTAAATTATAAATCCCTCTTTAAGAAATGCTCACCATTTTAAGAATCAATCATTGCACTCTTCTTTTAATAAAAATCTGAGCAGATGTGTTAGTCTTCCATGTATATTGTTGAAGTGTCATGCACGTAAATGGTAATGCAAATGTGTTCCATGTTTTGTTTTTAATTCCTTTATGTCTTAAGAATACATTTTAGAGATGCATCCTGCTGCTCGTAGGTCATACAGCTACAAAGATACCCGGTCAACTGCATTCTTCATATTGTCAGTTGTAAAACTGAATTAGTTGCTGCATGCCCTTGTGAAGGGGAGGAAAAAAAAGGTTAAAAGTAGGGCTTATAATTGCAAAAAATAAAATAATGCAAGAATATATTTTCTAGTATCACTTATTTCATGAATAAAGGATCTCTAAATTGGACCTTATAGATTACATAGAAAATCAGTTAGCCTGCTCTCTATTTGCCAGTAAAATCATATGCTTCTATCATCTTACATGAATTTAGGGTTTTTGGACAAGTTTCCTGTTCTCCAGATAGTGCAGGTTACAAAAGAATCCTGGCTAGAAGCAGTAACTGTTGGGTGTAGAGTGTCTGTGACTAAAGCTAGAAAATGCATTTTATAGCTCTGGTGAGCAGGTAGTTTATACATACAACTCTCGTGTCTTTTAATGAGAAACTGAACAGAGTTAATGAGCCTTTTAGAAAATATGCTTTTGTTTAATTTGCATGCTGTTATAATTTCCATTCTTGAAATAAATGTTTAGCAAATCCATGCTTTTAATAAATGTCTTGAATGTACAGCATAACGAAAGAAATAAGTTTTAAAAAAACAACAAAAAAGGGAGATTTCTTGAGCAATCAAAGATTAGTCATATTAGCCAACCTTCATAAAGCAATAAGTATACAATAATTACAGACTATCTGATCCTTTGAAGAGTAACTGAATAAATCTGAAATGTATTTAACTGCCAATATTTGGAAATACTGCTGAGGGAGGAGATGCATATTCCCGGCTGCTTTATGTGTTTTTTTTTTCTTCAATACTGTATGAGCTTAAACTGTACTGTCTTCATGTTGTATGAACAAAACAAGTTCTTAATATTCTATAAGACTTTCATACAGAATAACATTTTTCTATCATTATATTTTTAATGGGGAAGGGGAAATAGCATTTAAATATTTCCTGCTCTTAAATATAACAATATATTACTGCTTAATACAAGTTGAATCTGATCTCTTGCCTTTTTTTCTCCAGTTTTTAATTTGGTTTCATGTTGCTTATTCTGCATATCATAATAAGGAACAGGTCTTACCTCCACTAAAGATTTGGTAAATTCTCGATGCAGGTGAAGCAGTTCCAGGTTGGAGGGATTCATTTTGTTCACTTGTTAGCAGAGTAGAAGGGAAAGAGGGTAATAAGCATATCTTCAAAAAATGACCTTACTGAAAATTTGTGCCTGTACTGTGCCATTGTTTCAGCATACTGCTAATGTATACAATTGCTTTAGTTCTGGTTTACAGGCTGCTGCAGTCTCCCACTCTTCCTACGGTAGAATCAATAAGCATCTGAAAATACATAATGAAAGTAATTTAACATACTGAAGGCTTCTTGTCTCTAGAGACACCACTGAGATTCAGGCTTTCTAAAAAAGAAGAGCAGTGCTTCTGAGAGGAAAGCTTGCGATGGGCAGCTTTTGCAGAATGACAGCCTACCTTGTCGCTTCTCCTCACTGCAGAGAGATGCAGTGCATTCACTAATTTTGATTGGTCAGTGATGTTGGGCTTAAACTGTGCTTCATATATGGGATTGATGCCCTCCCTCCCCCCAATTTATATAAGGATTCTTTTATAAAAGGACTAAATTTACAAATGATTTATGAATTCTGGAATATATTAAGGGTATGCCTGTTTTATTTTTACCTTTTCACTCTTTACTTTGTGTACACTGGAAACCACATGGTATTGAGAAAAAAAAAAGAGATTAAAGGTTTATTACTTAAAAAGCTTCCAACAATCTATATTTGAATTTGCCTACTTTCCATTTAGGTTTTTGGGGTTTTTGTTTGAATTTTTGTGTGTTTGTTTGTTTCGGTTGGTTGGCTTTTCTTGTCCTAAGAACATTCTGAAATAATACTGCCTCTTTAAGCCATGCTGAATTTCACTGTACATGTTTACATGCAAGTGATCATCTAGGTCTTGTAGCAATAAGTTGTATTCAGGACAATTTGGTGTTGACATGAATATTAGGAAAATTTATGCTAGGATGCACAGAGATTGTTTAGACCCTGATAATTATTTAGATGTGATAATTTGGTTGATTCATGATCAGAAAAAAATATTTTTAGGATCCATCACTATGTACAATGTATGTATAGTTGTGGAGGTTATTAATTTTGTTGAAATATAAAATTCTTTGTTCCACATGAATTTTGCTAGAGACTTGACAGGTTTTTGTAAGGATGTCTTTCTTGCATGATGTTCTTGACCTTCACTTTGCAAGGGATGTCTTCATTTTCACTTTTTGTTTTGTAACTTATTTCTGAATCTGTTCTATCAGTATGAGCAATGCTCAAAACCACATAATGAGAAGTGTAGCACAATATCTATTTTAATTGGTGCTGGAGATAAATTCAGTATAAACCCCAAAATATTATTTAAAAAAGTGGCTTGCTGAAACAAATAGTTTAAGAATATATGAGTATAAAATATCCTGTAGGTAGTTTTTAATCTCAAATGAGTGTGGGGATTTTCTTTCACTGTGATTTAAAAGATTAAGGTTTTTTGTATAGTGTGATAAAGTACTAAATGTTAAAAGTAGAATTCTTACATAAGTAACTGTGTTTAGATGGTAGTTTGGGTCAAATTTTGATGGGGTACCTCGGTTTTTAGGTTGTTAATGCCAATACAAAATGCAGTTGTGTAACTCAGATGTCTTTATTTCTTCTCTTTACTTCTTCTTTCAGCCAGACATCCAATATATTGTTTATCTTTTGGTAACAGCATGCTTTATTTATTTTTTGAAATGGCTACATATCCATCTAGTATGCTTCCTGTTCTATACTCTTTTTCATTCAGAAACTATGTAAATAAAGATTGCAGAAACTTTGAAGGAGATCAGCAGGTACCAGCTGGCAATGCTGAGTAGCAGCTGATTGAGCCCTTTGAGCTGTCTCTGTATCGTCTGCCTCCCAAGAGCTTGAAACCAGTGATACCAGTATAGCTCTTAAGAGTGATGTGATAAAGAGGATTCCTGAAATGAAAACATAAATACTAATATATTGAAGAGATTTACTTGCTTTGCTTTCAGTATGACTAAGGATCAGTAAGGAAACCTGTCTAAATTTAAACAGATGAATCTCTATCTCCCTTTCTAATTCTTAAGTGTGTGCCTGAACAAAGATGGAGGTATTGGATGAGCTGTACTGTTGGAAAAAGATGTACACACAGAGGAAAATTGTAGCAGGATTTTGGATATACCATGAATATATGGTTCAAATGCAAATGAAAGGGTCACAGAAGATTACCTATTTGACAGGAGGTGATATTGGCAGAGGTTTTATCTGCAAAAAGTGTTTGAGAGGATGATAAGGAGCTGAGTTGTGAACATATATTAAGCTTAAGTTTCTGGAGAGAAAATCAGGAAAAGAAGCTGTACCATATGGAGGCAATCAGGAGTAGGAGGATGGATAGACATGGTTATAAGCCATTGCTGTGCAGATGCTAGTTAAGATGGTGTGAACAGATGACATCATCCTCAAAGGGTAGATAGAGAAGAGTGGGCAAAAAGAGCCATGTGCAGGCACCCAGCATAAACAGAAAATGTGCTGTTCTTATACCTGTTTCTATATCAGTACAGAATGAGAGAAAGAGTTTGACTGGTATTTTAGCTTTTAGGGTAGTGAAAAATGGGAAGAAAAGGTAATCAGAAGGTAGAAGTATCGGGAAACAGCAGGAGTCCTAAACCGGGAGACCGATGGTGAAGGGTCTTAGGTTTGAGAATGGCAGCACAAGGGGAGAGGGAGATCCAGATGGTAACAGAGAATAGACTGTGAAGGGTTGAGCCTTCTGGGTCTGATGTGAGGGAAAAAGAAATGCGAAAAGGCAGGAGCTTGAAGCAGAGTGGAGCATAAGGGAGTAGAGGCATGTGCATGTAAAGAGACTGGATGCACAGGGATAGAGATAATTTCAATTGCCATAACATACACCCCTGTAGTGCTTCTAAATTCTATTCAGGAGGCCTAACTGTATGTGAGATTATATTTTTCTGTTTTACTGGGAGCAGGAAGTTCAGAGATTCGCAAGTTGTAGTGTGTTTCTTGGTCCTCTTCAGTCTTTTTATCTACTGTCTTGCTTTCTACACAGAGGAAGTAATGTCCTAACATTGACTGCTACTGCATTCCCAAATGGTGGTAGGTCATTTGTAGATCTGAGGGTCAAAGCACTTCTGTTGAGTTGATAAGATCACCCTGAATGCAGTTTCCCAAACTGCAGTGTTTTAAATAAGCTTAGTTTGTTTAGAAAGACTCATTAGACTTACAAGGTCTAGCAGGGCCAAATGAAGAACCCAGTTCAAACGTTTTTCTATCAGAGTCCTTGGTTTTGGAACTTTAGCATTCTTTTAATGTGTTTTAGAGTTTAACTTTATGTAAACCTAATACAGACTATTTTAACATCCACGTGTCATGGATCTTCATGAAGATTATTTATTGGCACATTTGGGAGACTGTCTGCCTTTGTTCTCTGCATTATTCATTTTTTCATCCTGAATGCTTCAGCAACACTTTCTTCCTTTGTACTGCACATCTTGTTTCCTAGTCTGAATCTTGCTGCTCATTTAGTGAGTGTTTAGAATTTTACTGCTTCTGGGTCTAAAAATGTCATCTGTTTTCATATTTGCTAGAGACTTGAGATCCTAACTCATACAATTTTTTTACTGCCAGATAGTGTCCTTAGAGCTCAAGTTGCTTTAGAAAATTAATACTGGGTGATTTTGGACATCCTGCCCTGGGATTATTGTTCAGCATTATTTACATGGTGCTTCTGCACAATTCCAGCTAGGTAGGTCCTCTGTACCTCTCATTTATTCACTCTGAGGAGTGTGATGCCCAGTTCTAACTTAGCTCTTCTGAATATTTTGTGATTTGTATCTGTTCTAGGAGGTTGTGATCCATTTCTAAAATTGTTTCTTATCTTGTTGTATCTCAGTTTCTTCAATAATCAAGAAGTTCCAAAGAACTTTGTTAGAACGTTGCTGAAAATACATTAACTTCTACAGTATCAAGGAAAAATAAGTGGTGGATAATAGCTGTTTGGGTTTGGGAGTTGTACTGATGTGCCCTGGTTATGCTGAATTTGTAAATGTGTTCTGCTTTACCTGAGACTGAAATTATGGCTTGCTGGTCTGGATCATGCTGCAGGATGCTTTTATGTAAATCTTGACTCCTGACCCATACACAAGGTCAAGTTATAAGGGTTGTTATTATTATTTAAGAATGGTATGCTGAATAGATGACAAAAATTCTTTTAGAATTTGTGGATAAGTACCATTCTGACTCAGATGGTAACATGGTCTTTTTTCCTTTTGGCTCAAGTACTTTATTCTCATTTCTTTACTCTATAGAGAACTATTCCAAAGCTATTATTCCTTTTTTGCAGCAAGGACTGGCATCCAAAAAATTAATTTTCCATTCAGTGTCTTACCCTTTACATTTATTTTCTCTTCTCCCTTATTTTTGATTGCCATACAACTTGCTTTGTTTAGTTATTTTTATAATGACTTATATAGGGTGGGTTTTGTGGGGATTTTTTATCCACTTCTCTAACATTCATGTTTCCCTTGACAGAAAACAGTCCTACACATGGGACATTGTTGATCTTGGTTCTGTCACTGTAGAATTACATCCCTGGAAAAATCTGGATTTTCCAGAATAATTATATGTTGTTTCACTTTGCTTCCTCTTGTATTTGCAAAGATGAAGACCTTTGGAAGCAACACAAAGACATGCATTTTTAAATAGATATAAAATAGATTATATGTAAATATTATGTGTAATATAATAGTATATATATTTTACATGTTTATATTTTTTATATATAATTTGTATATACTGATTTTTAAGATGCAGAGTTAATGATAGCATAGCAGCTTAAGTAGAGAAAAACTACTTTTGCCATGGAATAAGAATTTCTTATGAGATTCATTTGGGTTTATATAATTGTTAGGCATAGGTTATTTGTTCAGTAGTGTTCCATGTTAGAGGAACTGTTGACCCTTTCATCACTGGAAGATTCTGTACTCATGAGAAAATATGTAAGTTAGAGAATGTTCTTTATCTGTTTATACCAAAAATGTATCTTGTTTTAGTTTTGCACAATGAAATTATACCAAAGAAAAACTGCAAAACTAGTGCTGGCTATCACCCATATGTAGGGAAGACATCCTTTTTGTAGCATAACAATAAATTTGGTTAAGTAGTACAGCTAAATCACAGTCCTAGTACATTATTGTAGAATTATTTAAGCGTTTTAGTGGAAAGAAAAAAACCAAAACCAATAACTGAGTATCAGTTATGCTCAGGAGGCAATTATTGCTGGTAAATTTAATAGTAATTTAAAAAACATCAGTCTGACTTCAGCTTTTCTCCATTGAGGTGATTTGTCCTTTAGTATAAACATTCATAGTAAGTGGTGCAGTATGTTGTAGTAGTTTTCAGCAAGAGTTTAAATAGTGACTATAAATTTCAATATATTTTTTCATTTTTCTTTAAAAATTGTAATATTGCTGTGAATTTAGTTTCTCCTTCATTAAAATTGTGCTTTGACTGTTCTGAGAACTTGAGAGGTTTCTGCTTTTGTAAAATGTTCTTAGAACTAAGTTGGTAATTGTTACTGAATTTTAGTGAGGATTTTCATTCTTGTGGGAAGGCTTTTGGAGTTCTGACATCTATCTTTTGTATTGCTCTGAACATACAAATAAAAAAGCCACCTGCTCACCTTGGGTGAGCCTTGTGAAAGCGTGCCTGAAAGAACGTTCATTCCCAAAGCTGCAAAGTGGTTTAGCACAATAGCTGAAATGTGCTGGAGCTGGAGTCCCGATATCGTGTGGCTGTAGAATGAGGAAATACTGCCTTGGGATTGCTTGTCTTTCTTTCATGAAGATATGTTGTATGTTGGAAGAAGTTTTCAGTGCTGTTCCGTGCTGCTGGGTGGCTGTGTTGCCCAGCACCCCCAAGTTCCAGCTCCTGGCAGCTCTGTGCTCATGCATCGCACAGCAGTCTCAGTGAAGACGTGTCAGGAACTGTTCTGCCTGGCTGATTAGGTTGTGTTGGATTGGTAGGCAGCTCAACTTAACATGCAGGGTTTAAACTATAGGATCTGGTTCAGGATTCTCCATCAGATATCCTTGTGAAAGTCCTGCCTAGCCAGGTACCCGGGATGGGCAGCAGCAGGAGCAGCACTAGCTGCCCTGTTACCATCCCCTGATGCAGGAGTTTGGTTACACACCTTTCTGCTGTAATATCCTTTAAGTGGAATTGCTCATTTAAAACAAAATGAGAAAACAGCAAGATTTTCTCTAAGAGTTATTTATTCATCAGAGATCCTGGATAGACTTTGTTTCTAGTAATTTTGCGAACTAAGAAGGTGGTACCCTTGTCTCTTAATTAAGATGAAGTGTTTACATGGTGTGCCTAGTAGCAAGCATTCTTCTAGCTCAGATTAAGAGACAAATCTTACGATCTTAATTGTCCTGTAAGTAAAGAGTGAACACATAGCTATCACCTGTCATGTCCCTTTAATTTTGTTAAGATCACCCTCAGTGTAAGGGTTACCACCAGGGTGACTTCTTATGTGTCAGTCTCGCTCAAGTAGCCGCTTGGCTAATTTGGTTTGGAAGCACTACAAAAAGTGTGTGAAAAGGATCCAGTAGACTTACTACCCTTAAAATCAAAGTTGAGTGACCACACACAATAACTCTGCATGTGACAGGAGCATACTTTGCCTTCTTCAGACAACAGAATGAAACCTAAGGACAGTAGTTAGATTCCCCTCCCCGTTGTGAATGAGTGATGT
Organism: Lanius collurio; assembly: GCA_020086605.1. Taxonomy (NCBI): domain Eukaryota; kingdom Metazoa; phylum Chordata; class Aves; order Passeriformes; family Laniidae; genus Lanius; species Lanius collurio. Next base: position 43,114,189 of record JACBWW010000005.1, read on the forward strand.
AAGCAAGTTAAAACCATGTCAGCCTCTGTGTTCAGTTCAAGAGTAGGAAGTTGTCTGCATCAGTCTGACAGTGGTGATATTCCACAAATTAGGTTCTCAGAATCTGAAAAATTCTATGCAGTATGTTTCCTCGTCCGATTTTTAAAATGATAAATTACTGGGTTGTCCCCTGTTTGCCACCTTGGTTCTTCCGTTGTTTTTACAAGGTTGTTCAGGGAAACTGATAGAAAATCTGTTTTTGTAATGCCATAAAAAGACATATGAGGGAAGTTTAAAAGTAATAAGCTATAATGATAAATGCATAATAATATGGAAATTGAACTAAGTGCAATGTGTTGGCATCACAATTTCCTCTGCTAAAAAAATATTCATTTGATTGATGTACATGTTGATCTAAATTTAGATTTGTGTTGGTATCATATTCAGTTTATTTTCTTTCGTCCTCTGTTGTTTGAGTTAATTCATTTTCATAATTTGTATCCATAATATAGTTTTATTTTTTTTATTGATTATTGAAAAACATCTCTTACTTTCTTAAGTGGATAAATGGAAGAGAAATATAAACCCCTTCATACTTTCTGTTTGTTTTTTTTTTTTAAACATATATATTGTAGCTGTAGAATCTGCAGTAAATACTAAACTATGTTAAAATGCATGCATATGCATGCATATGAAGGACTAATTTTGTCTGTGAAGCTTTCAAATATCAAGGATTTTTGTGCCTAAACCATAGTTTCAGGTTTTTTTCATCTTCTAAAGTATTTTTAACCTCGCTGCATAATTGTTGTCTTTGAAATCACTTACTGTAATACTGAAGCAAACCACAGCTTCTATGAAAAATGCTTTCATTTGCTGTTTTTTGGGAGAAGGCTGAGAGCAGTGGTGTCACTGGTGTGTCTGAGGAAGGGAATACTGTTTTGCTTTGTTGATGCCTGGAGCTGGCTTTGCAGTCATTAGGCTTGAAGCCTAAGTTTTATTTTACTAATAAAATCTTGGGAAATTTAAAATGGTTGTTTGAGACATTTTTGTTACAGTGATGGATGATGAGCAAATACAGGTTTGTGCAGAAAAAGCTTGTCAAATTCTTCAGCCTTCGCTGATGATCTACATAATCAATTAAAACATATAAGTAGCATGAGTTGCAGTGATAGGACCTATGAAGTGTAGTTAGAGTAGGAAAGAGGAAAAATGTTATGTGCATTATTTCTGGTACCTTTCAAAGTGAGAAGCTTCACTATTACTAGTTTGGCTAGCAGCTCTGCAAATTGATACCTTGGGTTAGGAGCTCCTGGAGGAAATGTGGAAGACGGAGAATAGCAACAGCAACAACCCATCAACAGGAAAACCATGTGAGTTATTACAGACTGACTGCCTGTTACCATGCTGTCTTTCTAAAAGAGAAATTGCCATTCTGACTCAAGTAGAGGGCTTTTCTAGTTCTCATTCTTTCCACAGTACATGTGGTGCCCAGAGAGAAATTATTCCCCCTGAGAGACAGCTGGATATGGAGAACATTATTTTATCTTATTAATCAAGCAAATTAGTTTTAATGCGAGGAAAGAATGAAAGGAAAGGAGAACCTGCCCTTTGAAAATGGTTACTATTTTAAGCTTGCTGGTGGTTGGGCTTGAAATGTTTTTCTTTGAAGTTGTAATACCTTTTCTGCTGCCTTGCTGTTGAAGGAATAGAAAAACTCAGACAGCACTTTCTGTTCCCCCCGGGCAGTTGTTTTTTTCCCCTGCAAATTTTTTATATATTCTTCAGAAACCTATCTTGTTTGCCACCATCAAAAAATTCTAGGCATCTACTTGTTTATTGGACTCTTGCTAATACCTGGGATAACACTCCCACTCTGAAATCTTTAAGCTAGCATTATCACAATAAGCAGTACAGATCTAGTGTAGAGTACTTCAAGAGGGATTTTCCAATGGTGTTTGAATGCATCTGTATGTATGAGACTCAGTGGCTCTTTGGACTGTTGGTTAAGTGCATACCTTGATAACTGTTACCGGCTGTGATGACAGCATTTGTGAGAGTGTAAGAGCCACTCCAAGTCATCTTGAAGCCTGTAGGCAAAGCAGCTATTACAGTATACTTTGAGGAAATAAAGATTGATACCGGACACCGAGTTTCAGTTTGTATTCAGTACCCTTAGTCTAGAGCAAATTTATATGGACAGTTAGAGATAGTGTGGATTAACACTTAAACTGAGGATTTTAGCTTCTTGTGCGATGTCCGTGACCACAGTGCCTCAACATCCTGTATCTGCTTGATAGTTTCTGTTCTCATTATTATTTCAGATGGTTTTGCAGAGGAACAGTTTGGTTATGTCCTAGATGCCTAGTGTGGATTTGGAAGGTCTGTCTGTATTTCATTAATCTGTCCAGTCTCTATAATACAAGATCAGTTTCTTTTTGAAGAATGCATGGACTGTAGAAATTTTCCATATTTGTTCTCTTTGAAGATCTTTAAGCACAGATTTTTAATGTCTAACTAGATCTGACAAAGTTAAACCGAGGCAATGTTTTGGAGTAATAAGGAGAGAATTGAGGTTTGAGTGGAAAAAATAGTTCATGTATCTATCTCTCAAGACATAAATTTATTTTTTTTCTAAAGTAATGTAATGTGTTGTTGAAGTCAGAATATAAATTATTTCTTGCACTAACTTCTCTCTAAATTGCTTTAAACCCTCAACTGCATTGGAAGAGGGGTGGAGGAGCAAAACAAACCTTCAGAAGATGCAAATAATTAATGAGATTTAAAGAAATGTATTGATGCAACACTGTAGCCCTGTCTACTTCATCATCCAGCTTTTCAAAATTAAACACCCCCCCATCTCTAAGGAAACAGGCCTTGCCTCATGCATAGAAGATTATTAAACACAGGGCAAAAATGCAAACCGTGGAACTTGACATTGAGAAGTTGCTGCTTCCAATACAACTAGGAAGTTAAATTAAGTGTAAAGATGCTTCATAAATAAAACGTATAAACAAGCAGTACCATGCAGTTTAACAAGAGTTAAACAAATCAATTTTATGAGTAGAACGAACTGGATATAATGGTTTTAGATGTGATACTTTGGCTTGTGCCATACTGAAAATAAATTGTCATTAATATATTAGGTGCCTTGTATTGGTGCATTTCCCCTTCTCTTATCCTTCCCAATGCCACCTTACGTGTGTGTATGATGAGGCCGAAGGAAGAAGAAAAGACGTCTATAGAGCACGAGCCAGGCATGGAGTTATTTGCATAAATATTTGATGAGAACTAAAGGAGTCACACACAAGGACAGGGAAGTTGTAAGAAGTGCTCCAACGGTGACAGAGCTGCTCTTCAGATTTATTTATATAGGCTTTCTTCATTTTCTTAATGATCTTTTGCTATAAATAAAGAATGCCAGGCGTTGAATTTCATGGTTGCTTTTGTTTAAAAGTGGTAAGAGCTTGACTTGTAAACCTTGCTTTAAGTTTTGGGGGTTTTGAAAAAATTCTTCAGCAATAGCAATATTTCTTTACTTTGGTACCACAATATCATTTCGTTGGGTATGATTACCATGTATGGCAGTTTGCTGAATTGCATCCTGTGATCAGCTGGGCACAAAACTTCCTTGAGTAGATTTGATCCACAACACAAAGAAATGAGAGTGGAAATGGGATTGATCCCAAAAATTCCGTGGACCAGCAGCTGCAGAGGGAACTGAGGACTGTAGAGAGTCCACATAAAATTGCTAATCTGTAATTTTAAATCTTTGTTTAAATCTGTGATTACGATGCATAGTTTATTTTTTTCTTTCTGTGCTTGGCTGAAAGCATCTCTATTTTCAAAGTATGTTTGCAGATCACTGAGAGCTTCTAGATGTATATACTGAAGAAATGAATTCACCAAATCACTAATCTTTTTAATTTTTTAGTTTCTTTTTAGAAATTCATCCAGCTGATATAATTTAATATTCTGGTTTTGTGCAGAGTCTTGGCTAATGCATCTGTTGAATGAATGAATAAATAAATGGAAAGAAATGCAGTTTTAATTCTGGCAAAACCTATTTTTATTTTTTTACTTGTAAAATTGGCAGCAATATTCTACTCTAGGACAGCATTATTGGTTACTGACATACTGGAATAAAAGTAGCAGATAGAATTAAATGTGAATGTCGCTTAGTTTGATAGCTTGAGCTTTTGTTTTTTGTAAGTAATTTTAGCACCTGCAAAATAATGCAAGATGCTGGTTTCTCCTTTGACAAATATTACACATTCACAGATTAATGTATAGATTCCAATTTCCACTGATTACTATTATCTAGTAAGTGCTTGTTAGATACCAAAGCAGTGAACAGTGTGAGCAGGTCACAGATTAGGTCAGCCTGTTCTTTGACAGCAGCTCAGGAAAGCAGCCAGGCAGCTATTGTTTTACCCTCTGAACAACAAAATTTATTTCTTTGACTGCCTTTTGGCTTTTGAATTCCTACTGAGTTAGTAATTTATTTATTTGGTATTTGAATGCTATTTTAACTTTAAATGAGGAAATTCTGTTATGCTTCTTCTGGGAGAAGAAAATCGCATCCAAGTAGTTTTAATTACAGTACCCAACTCTTTGCTGTTCAGTTTAGCTGATAAATACAGGGCTACTCAAAATGCCTGCTGTGTCCACCACTGAAGGCATTCTCAGCACTGTTCAAGGTCCTCTACCAAACCTAGGATTTTGGGGTGCTGTCTCAGCTGGCGCAAGACAGCTCTGGTTGCTGCTGAGGAAATCTGTGATTGCTTGATTTGATTAAAACTGCTGTCACCACTGCCACTGATAAGCAGTGCTCCCTGTGAGCCTGATGTGTTCAGCTGAGCACTGTGTACAGAGTAGTTATTGTCTAACTCCTGTGATAGATGTAGCATAGTTATATTTTGTATGAATGTGTGTATGTATATAAAAAGTACATAATGGTTATAAAAATGACCTGATTCTTAGAAGTGCTAGGACTTACACTCCTTCTGGCAACAGAAACAGTGTAATTGTTTAGTTGTTCAAATGGAGAGTCTTCAATGTGTAGTGCATTCTCCAGAGTGGAATCCTGCTTCCAAAAAGGTACCAAGAAAGAATGCCGAATTTGAGGAAATCTACCCTTAGCCCACAGGCATTCCAAAATAACCTTTATTCCAAGGATGGGCCTGCTGCAATAGCAATGGAAAAATCAGTTCAAGCTGTAGTTTGAATGGACATTTTGACCCTGGTTTTATTAATTTTGACAATGGAGATAATTTTTTCCCCTCTCTTCCATTTAACAAAAGCTTTTCTTTCAATATTTATTCCGCTTAAAAGTATCAGAAGTAGTATTATTATCTGTGTGAGCACTGGGAAGGAGAAATGACAGACACAGATGTACTTACAATATCAATCTGATAAAATTTAGATTTTTGTACAAATGAAGTAATAGCATTTCTGTCTTTTTATATTTTTAATCTGAAATAATATCATAGAATTGTTAAGGTTGGAAAAGACCTCTGAGATCATCAAGTTCAGCCTCTGACCAAACACCACCGTGTTAACTAAACCATAGCACGAAGTGCCGTGTCCGGTTGTTGAGTGTCTTGAGCGCTTCCAGAGTTTGTGATTTTACCAACTCCTTGAGCAACCTGTTTCAATGCCTGATCACCCTTTCAGTGAAGAAATTCTTCATAATTTGGGATTTCCTTTGTGTAACCAAACCAGTTCCTACAGTTTAAAAAAATTATAGATATGTAGTTGAAGGTGTAAGGAAGTTCTTTACTTCTCCCGCTTTTGTAGATGTCCTAACTCTTCATTTCTACTCATCAGTTGAAATAAGTCAAAGGGGGAAAAAAAATGGGGTAAAAATAATTAATCAGCTGGGAATGGATGGAACATTGGACAAAATCCTAAGGTGGTGTAAGGTAGGAGACAAAGAATGATATTTCTGTTATGACAGTTCACAGGACTTCTGTGGTAGCTGGGTTTAAGTGTAAATTTGTTTCTCAGACAATTTACTTGGTATTCAACTTCTTCCCTTTATAACAATGCTTAAAGTGGTAGCCAAAAGTGCTGTGAGATCTTAAGATGGGAGCTGTAGGCAAGTGCTGTCTTGTAAAAGTTATTAAAAAAATACAGTCTCTGTGGTTTGTGAGCAATTTTACAAACTGCAACCCTGCATGATGAATGAAAAGCAGTAGGGAAACTGATTTCGCTTCCAAGCTTCATGTGTCAAATGCTTTTTAAATATAATGAGAAAGTGCTGTAGCAATTGCATCTGAATATGGTGCTTTCCTTTCCATAACTGTTTAAGGCTGAGCATCATTGGCTGTGTAAATATTGATAGCTTTAAAGACCAGAGGAAAAATTACTGTGAAAAACATAATCTGGGTAGACTCAAATACTGCAATTTCAAGACAAGATTTTAAACAGAATGTACTAAAACTAGTTTTAAGTAATTCTCCCCTAATAATAATAAAATATGTAACTCTCCATGGTGCCCATCACCTTTGTGCAGAAAAGGGCAGCAAGGAAAAAACTGCTGCAGCTCAAAGGACATTTTACAATTACACTTAATTGAAAAAATTAACAGTGCATGAAACTGACATAAAATTTCTCTTTCATTATTATTTAAATAGTAACTTGTTTGAAACCTAGACTGTAGTCCTTCATCAGTGTCTACCGAGTGATACTTCACTCATACTTAAAGAAGGAAACTTCTGAGTGTAAACCATTGTGTATAGTTGTGCATGGTTTTTAAATGATCTGAAAAAATATATCTTCTCAGGCTCTTTTTAGGATTTCCGTGTTTGAACTTACATTAAAGCAAGCATGACTGAAGAAATGGTGTTGAAGTAATGCTCTCCTTTCTGTTTGTAATCTAAATATGATCTTTGATACATTAAAAAATATTAATTATTGCACCAGTGTCCATAATTACTAGAATGAATTCACTGCTGTCTGCCTTAAGCTGATGCTTATTACAAAAAAACCTGCTTTGTAGTTGATAATATAAGAGACAAAATTATCATTCTACCATTGTGAATATAATAAATATTGCTCCTATGTGTATTACCAAGACATACACATCTATCTCTGGTGAAATGTAAAGCACCATATTGGCTTTCTAGTAAATTACTAATTAGTAGAAGTAAGTGTTCTATTATTGAAAACTTGAATAAATCAGATTTATGGATGGTATGGTTTTCTACATGTTTATTTAAAGTTTCTGTCATACTGCTATGCCTCACTTGCAGTTAGAATACTTATGCATTGAGTTCTGAGTGATCTGTATCTCAAGTTGAACAAACCAGGCTGGATTTTGAATCAATTAGAGCATTTTTAAGTCTGGAGAAGTTTATTTTTAGTCTTGAAGGGAGTTCAACAGACAAAGATATCTTACAGTTTCTACTTTTTAGCAGTGTGTCGTCTTGGACAAATCCTTTTTACCTTTATTCATGGATGGATTAAATAAATTGGAAGCTTGCTTAGACAGAACTTAAGAAAAGCACAAAGAAAAGGCAATTCTGTCTTGGAACATTACACTGCAGCCCTTTCACCTGCCTCTGAATTGCAGTGAATGACACTTTCTTCTTCCTTTTGATCTGAAGTTTGATTTCTAAAATAATACTTTACTGTTCTATGGTAGCAGAGAAATCAGGGTTATGAGATTGGTTCAGAAAGAGGGTAGATGAAAAAAAGAACTGGTATACACACCTGTAGAAGGAAAATAGTTACGTTGCTCAGTTTCCCTGCATAGGTGATCCCACTTGAGAAGGCATGAGTGCAGTGATCCCATTCTTAGAGAAGTTCTCTGAATTCTTGCTCAGAAAATAACAAATCATTGAAATCCTGAAGTTTCTGGGCTCGAGCGTCTGTTTCTAGTCCCAGTTTCAGGTTTGAAAGTCTGAGCTGTGAAAGTTTTGGTTCATCAGTTTCACAAATTCCAAAGTGTTACTTATTTAAAGCAGGTTAAGGTAGTTGCATGAATGTATTATGTAATGTTATATTCAAAAACATTCCCCCTAGCAAGGTAGTCAGAAGAAGCTGGTTTATATTGCTCTGTTGTAATATATAATAGGTGACCTACTTTTGTACTTTCTACATGGGAACACAAAGAACAACACTATATTTATGTACTTTGAGATCTTCCCACACATTTCTCCATCCTTTCTTTCTTTAGGTTTTTCCTCCTTTTTTGTATTCTGTGCTCAGAAATGAGAGATTCAAAGAAATAAAATGACTTAAGTTTTTTCATTTGACCAGGGTACAAAATATGCATAAATTTCTATTAAATTTAATCCTAAATGTATGTTTTTACATTTTTTTGAAAATAAGGATTTTTTTACACATATGTCTTCCATATACTTTTGTATTTGTTTGAAGTTTAGGGGTTTGTGTCTGTCTCACACAACTTTTTGTTTTTAAGTTTTTTCCTAAGAAGCTCTTGGATCTTTTTATTTAGTTTTTAGTGTTTTTTTTCCTTGGTACAGGAGGAACTTGACTTGTGCATAATTGACTGTGAAAAATGTATTATTAAAATTGATACAGGGAAAATGCTGTTAAATGTACAGCTTTAACTAGACTCTTCTCCTTGCACTGACCTTTACTACTGTATAAGAAACCATACTATTGTAACCAAGTTAGATAGCAGAAAATTTCCCGGCAGTAATGTTTTTCAGATTCATGGCATCTGTTCAATTGGCGTTTATGAAGCACTTGGAGATACTCAGATGAATGAGGCTGTGTTAGTGTATGTGTTAGAGGGCACTGTTTGAAGGAGCAGCACGTCTAAATAATTGCATCTTGGACTTTCATAAGTCTGGTTGTATAGAAACCATCCTAAGTAAAACAGCCTATGAAAGGCAAAACATAAGCATTAAATTCCTTGGATGCCTTTTATTGGGAAAGCAGGATTCATAAAGGCACAGTATGTTGTAGGCTTTATTTCACAGTTCTGCCAACACGAATCCAATCTGAGCTCGAGCACAGCTGCTATTTCTGCCAGTCCTCCTCACTCTCCTGATGGAGCTTGATCAGCTCTCTTTGTTTTCTCTGTTCTCTTAAAACGAACTCTATTTAATGATCTTCACTAATGAATTTGTGATGTCCTGTTCAGGGACTTTTATTTATGGAGTGCTTCCCTTCCAGCATTAAAATATTCTTTACTGACATGGAATAGAGTAAGGTAATGAGAAAAAATAGATATGAAGTTCAGGATGGATTGTGATGGATAGAAATACATAGAGAAAACTAGATGTTCTTACAACAATTGTGCTATTCTTTTTATCCCTGTAACACAGTTACTCCTCCTCCGCCCCCCACACAACAGATTTGTAATGAAAGAATAGAATCTTGTGCAGGCTGCAACTCCCAAAGGTAAAACCCACAGTACTAGACTTCCATCTGTATAGCCTATTTTATTTCAGGGAGATTTCATTTAGTTTTCCTTGGTTAAATTAGTCTGAAATACTGTCTTTGCAAGTTCATTAAAATTATTCTATAATGGGCATCTACCGTAATTTTTGAAGTTTTATATTCAGTTTCTTGGTGGTGGTGCTTGCTTTTAACCTGATGTTCTTGTCATCCTTTCTGCCGATGTTTGTCGTGCTCTCTTGCCTTTGCACCCACCTTCATGGCCAGTAGTGTTACTCCTGACCTGTTCTCCGTAGAAGTCTTTTGCTCTGTCCCCTTCCACCCTCATAATAAAATTCTAGAGTAGGAAAAAAAGTCACCTATATGTGTAATTGGAGTGGATAAGGGAGTCCTCTTTGGTTGAATAATATATTTTTATAGAATTTAAGAAGATTATTTCACCAGAATACTTATCTGTAATGTTTACATTTACTAAATGTAGCCCTTACTGATTAGTAAAGGCTTTTATCTGCTTGGAGAAATGAAAGCTATAAATGAAAAAAAAAAAAAAAAAAAAGCTCCCTAGGGAAGGGGAGAAGGGGATAGTGCTGGGTTTTGTTTCTGCTCTGCAACCAGCATGCTAAAATTTACTGGATCAATACTTGGAATCGATACACGAGTATTGGATAGTTTCCTTGGAGCAGTTAGGAGAATAGGAGGCCTAATCCTGATGAGGCTGTGCACTTGGATTGTTTAATAACCTGCACAGCTACGGGGGCAAGTAAAGCCTCAGTGCTGAGTGTAGGACTGGGCACGGCTGCGAGAGCTTGGCTCGCCTGACGCAGAGTGAGCACTGATCATTGCTCCTCAGACTGGGCCTGCTCCAGGGGTTAGTGACCACTGCTCTTCACTGGCGTGTAAGACTCTATCATTATCCCTCTCCCATGCCAAGTAATCAATCCCTCTTTCTCTAAAACATGAGCAAATAGCTGAATTAAGTAAGTGAATTACTATGAATATACATAGGATCCACCTAAGCTCTTTTGTGAAGGGCAGTGATTGAACAATTGGAAAAAAGCTGATAACAAGTATTATCTGAATAATCTGGACTTGTCTAATTGTCATTTGAAAACTTTTCCCAGATACAGTTTATCCTTAGTGAAGGTACTTGTTTCAATACCAGGTAATCTGGCACTTTTTCTGCCCAAATTTGTTATTCTGCTCAACTCTGTTCTCTAAAGAATTTGTATTTCTGCTTTGAAATTTTTGAGTGCTTTTTCCACAACTAATTTTTGCATTATCTTCTTTATATGTTGTAGGCATGTGCTAATTAGCATTAATGAGTTATTGAGTAAATAGAAATCAGAATAGATACTATTTGAGTAAGATAGTGAAAACTTGATGTCCGTACAAACCAAAACTTTACAGAGTTCTGTTTTTTATTGCTTTAACACGAAGCTTCCTAGACACAGTGGATTAAACCAACTTCCATCTCTGGTTAATTGATATAAATTGTTCTCCTGTGATTCTTTTCTCCTTGCATCTCTGCTATGCACAGGTGCTTGTTCCTTGCAGAGATGTCTCTGGAGGAGTGAGGAGCTGATGCTGAGCAGTGGCTGAAAGCTACTGGGGTCATTTTCAGCAGGATGCTTGTGTGGGTGCACATGTGGGGAGGAGATGACATGGCTGGGAGATATGGAAAGGGAGGAGCAGTGGCAGCTGGAGTAAGAGCCGATAACATAAACTGCTGTGAAACTGAAGCACAAGAGACTTGGGTTCTGGTACCAGACCAGTATTTTCCCTTTCTTAAAATCTGTAGTATGGTCATATTATATACATGTAAGTGTCTGAATTATTACCTTTCCGTGGAGGTCCCAGCAAAAGAGGGGTAGGAGAAGGCTGACATTATGGCAGATCTCAGAAAGAGTAAATGGAATTACTCGTAACCTGGACCAGTTGAACATTTGCTTATGACAGAATAATTTTAAATACGGGACATAACAAGTAAAAGAGACTATCAGAAATCCAACCAGTACTCCTGAAAATAAGTTTTGCCAGTTAATTTTTGCTTTATGTCTCTTGTAATAGCATTCTTTTACATTGCTCTTAGCTATTGGGGTAATCTGCATGCTGTGGATTGAGATTGCCGTAGTATCTGTTAGGGTTTTAAATACACTTTTCTCAGTGTGGATGAGAAAATTAAAGTAAATAATTTTGCATGGACTCTAAGACAAGAATCGACCAGAGCCATTTTGCTAGCAAAGTTTGCACATTCTTTTTGTCATTCTTTGTAACTGATTTTCTGTAACTGCTAATGGAAAGAGTTTAGTAAAAGGTAATAAACTCATTTGCTTTTTTTTACATAAGATTTCATGTCTGATAAAGCATAAATGTGTTAACACTATTGAATTCTGTAGGCCTTGTAAAACATTTTAAGAAAGAAAATCAAGTAAAAGGTAAAAAGCAAAAGGCAAACCCTGAGCAACTGGAATGATAAGAGTCAATGACAGAGCAGCTTTCCCATATAAAAGAATGGTTTCATCTTTGTTTTCTCTCTTTGTAGAATTTATTCCTTCCCATGATCTGCAGAGTCCTTAAGCCTTCCAACCATTTTCATATTTGAGCTGGAAGTCTTCAGGGACCATAGTATGTTGAAGAAATTTTAGTAAAGTTTATTGTCCTGAACACCTCTAATTTTTATTGTGATTTCATTATTCTGTATTTTAAAAACTCTTTTATACTTCATTAGCTGTTTTTGCAGCACTGTCTATCCCCTTTCTGTCAAAAGCTAACTTAAAATTCCATCCTTCATCCATCCACCAAACGCCTATTGTTACTTTTTGAATTTAAAATTAGGGCTTAGTGTCATAAACCAGTAGAAATATAGTGCGTCTAACATAATTGTTAACACTATTTTTAAAACTTATGGGATGAGAGAAGAACAAGTGTGGCAGTTTGTCTAGTTGCTGGGACAGGGTGTAAGGGATTCATGGAGGGGAGGCCTGCTGTATGAGGAGAAGCAGTGAATTGGGGTGAAACATCAGACAGTTACCTGCATTTTTCTTTCTTGGTCAATATGCAGTTGCTTCCTGGTCTTATTGATCTTTTCTGCTTATTTAATGCATTTTCATTTTATGAGAACTATACAATAATTTTTGGAGTAATTTGAATTGGATTTGAATTATTTTTGCTTGCTGCAACATTGTTTTTAACATACTGAGTTCATTTACTGGTACTGCCATTAAGAGAAAAATAGCTCATGTACAGAACCAGGCAACTATAGCCAGGAGTCCCACGTTGAATGATATGACCTGCTTGAGAAAGTTGCACACACTCAACATCTCTGTTTCAACAGTCATGTATTGTTTAGTAGCTTGTTTGAGGGTTTTGTTCTTTAGTTTGTTTGTTTGCTTGTTTAGTCTGAAAACTGGGGAAATACTAATTCATGGCAGAGCAGTTTGATTGCAATGTGAGCTGGGCTGAAGATCAGCTTGCTTATAACAGACTTCTGCTGAGCAGCAGCCCATGCAGTGCTGTGTGACAGCATCATTGTGAATTCTCAGCTCACCGTGTGCCGGCGGTGCGTGCTCGGGGCACTGGCTGGAAATCCAGGCAGGTGCCTCTTGCAGAGCCTCGTGCCACATGCCCCAGCCTTGTGCTCCGTCAAGGTGTCTGTGTAGCTTGGTCTGGGCTGCACAACAGAAGTTTTGCTGTCAAGGCTCTTCGGATACTCCTTTCAGCACACACATAATGGTGTAAATGCATTTTTGCCAAGTCAGCCTGTGTTAGCACTGGGGGGAAATGGGATACATTGCACCAGCAGAAGCCCTTTTGTACACTTAAGCTTTTTTTGGCATAAAAATGCTGTAGACCTTTCACCTCATTGCTGGGATGGTGCACGAAGAAAAGTTTGTGATCTAGAGCTGAACTTAATATGTATTAAGAATAGAATGTAGAATCAACTTTGTTACACTTCAGTAAGCAAAGCTAGTGAAAAATACTGGGTGAATCATGATGAATACTATGAGTCTTTTTTTTTCTATCCCCTTTTTTCATCCTCAAAACAATTTGATGGGACTGGTTTAACAGATGGGCAGAAAACCTACCACTGTGTGTTGGAAAACTGTTTCCAGATGAAGAACAGTTTTCTTAAATCATTTGCACTCTTTTTTCTTTGTTCAACATTGACTCAACTAGTCAAAACATTTTAAGCACATTAAGCAATAACATATTAAGTAAGTCTATAAAATGATTAAATTGAAACTAGAAGCTAAGAGTTCTTAGAAATATTTACATTAATATTTAACTTACTACAAATCTTGCAGTAACTACTTTTGAATCTTCTAGGAACCTTGTGCTGTAGATAAAGAAAGAGTTTGTTAGGGTTGATATGCTCTTTCATACTGAAATATTTAGGATTATCTGGTAAATTTATTTCTGAATCGAGAAAGAGCTGTACTTTCCCTTTGTTGTAAATGCTCAGCTATGATGATGAAGCATAGAGACTTAAGGTTTATGTCTCTCCTTCCAAGAGATCTTTTGTAGAGTTATTAAGGTGATGCAGCACCCTTTGTTTTTCATGGACTTTGTTTCAGTACATTTTCTTGTACAGGAATTGCAGACCACTGCTGTACCTGAATTCAGGTAGAGGTTTTAATGATTTTTCCTCATCTGTTTTGGTCCTGGTCACTGCTGTTAAGAATTTCTATGAGTCTGCCCTCTGCATGTTCTTTGGGAACACCCAGACTTTTAAAATTTATGTAAGGTTAATAGTCTGCATAATTTTGCAGAGTATGAGCAAGTACTTGGCAGGAAGGGCCAAAAAGCTGTGGCAGATTTATGTTGTGCTCTGTAGTCTCAAACCAGGTTCAAAGGACACTGTTGATAACAGGTGACAAGTAATACACCATGAAATAACTCTTCTGTGGTCGAGATGAGTCAGGTAGTTACCAATTTCTAAACACATTTGCAAAGCAAAATCTTTCTGAAAAGAGAGGTGGGAAAGTTTTTCGGATCTGTGATTTACTGGAGTGCTGATAAAAGGTGTATGCAGATTTGGGCTTCTATTTTTCCCTGTCCTCACTGTGTGAAAGGGGATTGGAGAATCCTGTAATTTAATCCTCCAGTATGCAGTAATTCTCAAATCCTTTCAGTGTCTCCAGTATGTTTTGTCTTACATGAGAGAAATCTCTGGTCTGCAGTTTTTCCCCGCTGCGATGCTGTCTGTCTTACCTCTGCCTGCAAGCTCTCTGTGCAGTCCTCACCAGCAAATCGTTTGATTCCTCTCAAGCCCTCGCTGGAGGGGAGCCAGCAGCGATCACTTTCAGGAGGAGGCAGTGAGAGAAGTGTAGCTGAAAAACAGCTCCTTAACCTTTCTCCATAAAGCACGTCACTGGAAAGTGGGGATACCATAGCATCCTTTGTTACCAGGCCCAGACTTCTCACACCATGCCCCTGTTTTTTCAAAAAATACCTTTGAAGATCTGTCTCAGCTACATGTTCTCTGGAAAGGGAAGGTCAGTGCTATGCCTCCATGACTGTACTGCTAGCTTGTGGCAATGTAGGATTGAAAAATCTCATCTTACTTCTGTGTATTTCCACATTTTTAGGTGTTATTATCACGATAGAGTTTGAGAACCTGATCTTTATAGATTCCATTTGGTTTCCAGGACTCTGAAAACCTGGGGAGTGCAGAGCAAAGGCTCTGTAGAAGTTAAGAAACAGAGAGCACAGTAAAACATGAATACCAATGTTACTTTAAAACAGTAGAACTATGCTATGGTTTCTTGAGGACTGATTCAGTTTTTAGCTCTTAACTCTATTGTTGATGATGTTTCCCTTTAATATTTTCTAGGGGTTAGATCCCTCTCTCCTCCTCTCCATGTTTTGCTTCCTCTTTCCTGACTATGCACCATATTTTCCAGTTCTACTTGGGGCAAAGGGTGAGGGAGATTGAGACTCACAGCAGCAGGAGTGGTTACTTGTAGAGTGAAGGTAGAATGAAGAACACACATGCAAACTTAGACTCCTCAAAGGCATGAAGCATAGAGAAGTATTCTGAAATGTTCTGCTTTATCAAGAACCAAGGAGGTGGTTTTTTCTTTTCTCAGAAATGTTCTTTTGGTGGTTTGTGTATTTTATTAACTTTAAATGACTCTTCTTGTCAGTCCACACAGACATCCCTCCTCTAAATTGCTGCGAGGCCTTTGATGCTCAATTTCAGTTTTTTCGCCTCATTCTTTTTCTAAAATGAGAATTGTGTTCTGCTTATTTTTACCCTTGCAACAGACTTCATACAAAATTTTTGTCATTTCTTGTAGCATATGAACTTTGAGTGATTATTTGTAAATACTCACCCATCAATCCCTCGTCTATTTTACTTTCTTCTTACTAGCCACTACTTGTATACGAAATGATGGAAAACTGGCATTCTCTAAATGAGCCAATGAAATTATTTTCCTATTTCCTGTTATCAAATACAAAATTTTATTATTGAAGCCTTATGCTCCTAAGGAGTGCTCTGTCTTACCTAGAATGACTTTGAAGACCTGTCTGATTTCCCCTTACTCCAGCAATTTGCCTTGATGCCTAACGCTGCTCACTGAATTCAGATCAAACATAATTAACTTTGTGGTTGAAAATGAATCTTCAGGAGAGTTAGATGAAACTTGGAATTGTTGCTTTCTGGCAAGGTTTGACATTTTGAAGTCCAGTTTTCATCCAATTTGTGACAAATAGGCCTTACTTGCTTTTCTCTCTGAAATTATTTCATAATATAATATGACATAATCAAAATATATTTTTCCTTTAAATAGGAAGCAATAGCTGCTTCCAGCCAGTTACTGAAATGTCTTATAAAATGCATTTAATTTTGAATTCTCATTCATGATAGCATAAATATGTGGATTTTTTAAAAAGTCAGTGTCTTGCAGAGACTACACTTTTCATTGTTAGATCATTTGTGTAAATCAAATGGAAATTCTCTTAAATCTGGTGCACTTGTACTCTTGTAGTCCTAGAGCTTTATTCCCTCTTCAGTGCTTGCTTCTGGAGAGTGAAGGAGCTGAGGCCCATGGGAGCTGTCCCAGCATCCTGCTGGTGGCTGTGCTGGCCATCGCAGGAGGACCCAGGGCTGCTGATCTGATGGACAGCTCTGCCTTCTCAAAGGTCACTGCTAACACGAGCCTCTGCCAGGATCCTCTACTTCAGACAGTCCTAAAAAGCCTTTTTATTTACAAATATAATCTGTGTAATGTCTCCTGAAATGCAGTCAGCTAATGCTGCCTTTTTAATTACTTGCAATGACTTTAATTGGATCAGAAAAAAGGAAGAGATATAAAGTAATGATGTAATAGGGTTCCCATGGTGGGAAGAGTCCTGCTGTAAGTGGCAATTTCCAGTGGCTGTCACTGAGCTCTGTGTGTTCTGCCATGCTGCAGGTCTTCTGTGATGCAAGCACTGAGACAGCCATGTTCATTTAAGGTGCTCACTAGCTGGAAATTTTTAGTATTTCAGGCTCTTAAGCCTTGGAAAAAGTTTTCTGTACTGAGAATGACTGACCAGTGTTGACCCCACTGTGCTGCTGGGTCTTGCTGATGCTTTTGGAGTAGTTAGACTTTATGACCCTTCTGATGCTTTCTGTTTTCCACTTTCTCACCATTTCAACAATCCAACAAGTACACAAGCATCCAAAACCAAACTGCTTCCTCTTCTAACAGACACTGCAGTCAAGCCAAACTTAGCTGAGACTGTCTGGTTACTGGTGCCTCCGGCTGCTTTAGTGAAAGTTGGTTTTGGGGAGCCAATATCCTAGTGCAACTGTTACTGCTCTTTACTTTCTGGCCATTTCCAGCCATAAAAGCAAGGTGCCTCACATGTGTCTCTGTGTGATGTACTTCTGAATTTAGGACTTCTAACTTTTCCTTGACTGTCTGTTTCTGATTTTTCTCTTATTTTAACCTGTGTTGGTTTTTTTTTGGAGGGTCCAACACACAGAAAGTAATTTGCAGGTGTACCCAAAGTACCCAAGACTTCATAAGTTTCTGCAAATGTTTGTCTTGCAATGCTTTCCTTGTGTATTTTTTTTTCTAACATAAAAGTCCTTTTTCACATGCTTAGTTTGCAAATAAAATGGCAAAGAAGGTCATAAAATCAATTAAGTGAATCTAACGTTTTACTTGATAGAATGGTCACAGACTTGTTGTTTTTCTCAGTAGGCAGAACTTATGACTTCTTTCATTGTGTGGTTTTTAGGGTCATTAAGTACCCAGAGGGGTCAGGCTTGGGCTCAGCACTGTGATGGCTCTGCTGTGGTTAGGGAGTGTGCCTGCTGTCTGTCAGTAACTCTCTGTTGGGATTCTTGTGCCAGAGAAATAGTTATGTAGTGTTTGGTAAATTCATTACTTGCTAATCCCAGGATTATCCGATGAAGAAATACATGGCTCCTGTGATAGGGCGAGGATGGAAAGGTCAGTCAGCTGTCAGGGGCCACCCCTTATAAATGAGTTTAAAATGGCTGAGGGGAAGTTATGATGGAGGTACATGGAATGCTGTAGGAGGAGCGAAGGGACACTATGAGCAGTCAGTCTCTTCCATTACAAGCCCGAAAAGGCATTGAACGAAACGGTCAGATGGCAGGTTCACAACCCAGAGTTGCTGCCCCATGCAGTGCCTGTTTCAGTTGCCATGGAAAGTAGTGATTGCTAAATGTTTCCATGAGTTCCAGGAGTTATTTTATAGTTAACGGAAAGGAAGCAGAAAGTGAGGATTATTGAACATAACAGTACTCACAGGACTTTAACTCATAACATTGCTAAACCATAAACTGTTTCTCCATGGAGCTTCTACTTTCCAAAATGTCCCTGCATTGGGCTCAGCTCCCTGTGTTGGAAGGAGCTTGGAGCTTGGCAGGAGCTTGGCTAACCTGAGGGCGAAATCAAGTCCTGGAAGCTAATAGCCAAGACCACAGCTCATCCAACATCTTATCTCTTAGGATCTGTTGTTAGAGATTATATGCTGCTTGCTGCAATATCCCAGAGATGTGTATTTGACAGTAATAAGTTTTACATATTAGAATTGCATGTGTTGTTATATTTCCAGTCAAGACTTTTTGCTGCTGCTGCTTCTTGATTTTCAGCGTTTCAGTGATAAATCGTATTGTGTATCAATATTAATTTTGAAGACTTATATAATTTTCTGCTGGAGTTATTTTCAGGTTTTGATTTTTTTTTGTTTTTGCTTGGCATAATGCACTTTTTGGATGTAGGAAAAATGTGAATCTTAATTGCAGTGCAGTGTAATAATTTCTTCAGGATTGTGCTCCTGTTAGAAAGCTTAGTATATGCTATTGAGAAATAAGGTTTTCCCTAATTTTTTTTCTCCTGAAGGAAAAGGTGTTTAATTTAAAAAATATTAATGTTTCTTTTAGAGAATATTCTGTTTCTTTCCTATCTTGAAATTATTCAAAACTATCAGCAGTAAATTTCACAAATTATGCTTTGTAAGGCTTGAGAAAAATCTTTTATCAGACTAAATATTATTTAGAATTAGAACTGTAATAAAAATTATGATAGAATCATAAGTACACAATGAGTATGTATGTTTTCTCAATTTTAAGTATTGAATTGCTAAATGTATTTTGTTCTTCAAGCAGCACATTTTTTTGTCTGTTCAACTCTTTTGTGTTAATTATTAGATACAACTGGCTGACAGATGTAGGTAACAATAATTGGCTCATAGATAATTATGAAATTCTACAAAGGAAATATCGGCATTATTTATTTAATAACAGTTACTCACTAAATTAAATATTTTCACCCATCTGTTAACAATTTGTGCCTTTAATGACTGAAAGACTTTCTTGAACTTACTGTTTTCTTGGATAAGCAAACTTTGAAAAAAAAGGGATTTATATTTGTCGCATTTATCTCGTTATTTTGAACTCGGCTACAACAGATACTGATTTTTAATTTTGTGTCTCTGTGACATTAATGATAGTAGAACTCAAATGTGTCATCAGTACTGTATTTGAAAAGACTTAGCTTTCCATTTTTATCCATTTTGAAATAATAGAATAAAAACAATGGCTTTGCTTTCTGTTTATGCTGATACTTAGTCATTTTGAGAAGATGAGTACATTTTTGTGAAATCTTAATCTGTAGTAATTTTCAATCTTCATACATGCATGAGCTTCCTAATTTTAACACTCTGTGTTTTTTGCAGAATATCATGGTCAGTGTACATGAAAGTAGCAATAGATCGTACTGTTCATTTATGTTGCCAAAGAACTTTTACAGGTAGCAGAAGAGATATGTGCCACAGCTGTGTAAAGGCAGTCCTGGAGTGTGCTTTAGGCAATTGTTCCCTTTTGTTCTGTGTTTGAGGAGCAGCTATGCAGGTAGGCTGCTCTAATTCCCTTCCATTGGTGTTGGTAGCTGGGCAGTGATTGGAGTGTGTGATGTGTTAGGTTTGGAGGCTGTGGTGAACACTATGGAGCAGCTCACATGGGGTAGGCTGGGAGGGATGTGACATTTCCTTCAGCTTCCTTGTGTTCTTGTTAGGGCAGGTACAGCTAAACATCACATCAAGTGCTAAGGGTGAGAGGAATAGTTTTATCAATTTGTATCTAGATAGCTTTTTTATCAAATTGCAGTGAATGTTGTAGAGGGGATAAGAAAGGTTTTAAAACTTCTTTTTTCAATTTTGCTATCCAAATTGTACAAAATAGAAGGTATTAAAGAATCATCAGAGGCAAGTGCCATCAGTCTGTATTATGGTTAAATACTATTTCAATTGAAAGGTCAAAAGACAGGCACCTGTGCAGGCTAACTTCAAAAGCAAGTGTTTGGAATATGAACACTCTTAGTTTCAGTTTGGCTTTCAAACAACATTATTTTCTTGCCCATCTTTGTAGTACTGTTGCTAAGTTTTATTATTGCTAGAATTGGCTAGAATTCTGGCAGACTGGGCAGATTTCTGCCATAGGCTGATCTCTAAATTTCAAAAGGGCTTTGCTGTAGGAGATAAGATATATTCCTAGAGGTTTTAAAATTTTGCAGTTGTTCAACTTGTCTACAGAAACACTCTGTATACTGTATAACATGAGGTTATAACACTTTGCTCTGCTACAAAATATCTGAGATTCATAAAACCTGTGTGATCTATAGCCTATGCAACATCTGTTGACTCTAAAGATAATAAAAACAGGTAAATCTGCAGCCAGTTGCAGGAAGTTATTGATGATATGCCAAGTGAGAGGTGGGAGGAATTAAAGATGCATTTATTGAAGACAAAAATTACATATATTCTAGAGTATTGAGGGAGTTAACATAGCTGTTACTAAAGAAAATGCAGTTCTGCTTTTGTAGAAGTGTTTTCCTGAAGGTGTAAGTATGAAAGGGTGAATGGTGGGTGTTGGAAAGAGGCAGGAGAGACCCACAAGGAGAGAGGAATAGGAAAGAAGTATTTGTAACTTATATATATGTAGTAAAGAGAAAAAATGGTATTCCTCCTTCTGCAGGGGCCAAGATAGTGGGATTTTTTTTTATTACTTTGATTGTATAGCACTGTAGCACTACTGATCCTAAAGTGTCTCCTGACATTTACAATTGTATGTTAGAAACTACCTGTGTTCTCTTATGGGCAAACTACATTTTTGGATTCACATATTAGTGCAAGAATACTGATATAAACTCAAAAAAATGTAAGATATATCTCACCAAAAAGAAAAAATTAGGTGCAAACAAGCTAGTTCAGTATGGTAATTGTAGGCTTGTAGACTTGTAAGTCTGTAGCTGTCCATGTATACCTGTATCCAGGTGTAAAGTATTCAAAAATTAGGTCATTGACCATTAACATCATGAAATAAAACTCACAAATGAACCAAAATCTCCCCTGCCCTCCTTTGAAGGCAGTGATTCAGGGAAGAGTCAGCCATCTTTGCCTTCTCAGCATCTGGTGGGATGTTTGAAAGAAGTTATTTTTGACTAAGATTCTTGAGACACATGATCATTTTCCTTCATTTTCTTTTATCATTGCATGGTCTATTGCAACATGGGATGGTACTGATGGAAACTGAATCATCGCCCATTTACATAATGCTCTATATTGAGAAATTCTGCTTAGCTATTGAAGGATAACTTATTAATAATATGTAAAAGCTGCCAAAAAGACTCGTATTTTCCGGCCAACATGTAAATGTCGGTTATATTTTGCATCTTTCTGCTCATAACTATTTTGCTGGCTTTCATGGCTTTAGTGACGATGCTAACTTAGGCAAACAAAAGACAGCCAAGATCATATACCTTCATTTAGATGAGTCCTTATCTCAGTTTCCTAGTTCAGGAAAGAGATTGTTTTCTTAATCCACTCCATTTTGAAGGGCATAGTTGTTTTACGTAGAGTTGCAATATATTTTCAATGCCATTATCTCTGGTAAATGTGAGAGTACATTCTTTTCATCCTGCTTCATTTTATATTCTGATATGATGCTCCATTTCAAGGACTGCTTATTGTTCATCTGTTGAGAATTTAAGAAATATTTTTGAGACAGTAAAAATCCTGATTACTGTCTGCATGAAACTTATTAAACACAAGCTTTATTCACCTCTTTGTTTTCCTGTTTGGGTTGCTCTCCTGAAATTTGAGCAGAAATGAGCATTACCATTGCCCTTGGTAATGAGCAAGCAGTGCAAAGCTATGGGCTTAGGTGGGGGTAGGGAGGAACTTGTCGAGGTGGAAAGCATATGATGGCACGAAATTACTCTTACAGATTAATAAAACCAAACTGTACGAACTGGTCTGTATTTGTATCCTTTCACTACATTCCTTCATCATTTTCTGTCATTTTTGAGCATTCTGTTGTTCTCAACTCTTTCAAAGCTGAAAGCATTTCTTCTGTAATGCCCCACTTGGGCTACATCTTTCTCCCGTTCCATATTACACCTTTCTGTCCCCTTTTCTGTTTTCATCTCTTTCACACATGCTGTACATTTGCTTTGCATCCACGATGCTATGAAGTCTGTTCAAAACTGAAATAGGACAACTAGATTTTTACTGGCAACATGTTTTATTTTTACTTTGCTCCAAAAAAAGCCCAAGAGGAGTATTGACTTGTAGAGGTATTATTGTTTTGTTGTCAAAATAGTCCATGTGCATCTGAATCTGTGCAGTGTCTAAATTAAACTTCAATTTTATTGTGGAGAAGTGTTTTTTTTCTGTTTATTTTTAATGAACACTCTTAATTGTCAGAATAAAATGTGGATTTTGTAAGTTATATAGATAACTGTTTCCATGATTATAACTTTTGTTTCAGGCCTGTTATGCTTGTAATTTATGGCCATTGGTATAAGAAATTTTCTTTTGAATATTTTCTGATTTCTAAGCCATAGCTCAGATAGAATACTTGAGCTGAAATTGGTATCAGCTCCACCCAAGTACTGTTGATGAATGTTAGGAATGTTGCAATTCTTTATGAGTGTTTTATCACAGAAATTTTACAAGATGCAGTTTTAATTACTAAAAATGTTTTGGGAGCTCTTAAGGAAGTTTCTCAAATCAGCCTGTTTTGAGGGAAGGTTAAGAAGCTTTGTGTGATTTTTAAAGTTCTAGATCCTAATGTTTCACAGTTTTTCAGTTGTAATTATATTAAAATACAATGTGTGCATTTCTGCAGGTCAATATCCTCCATGGGTAAGGTGTACAGAACCATAAGTACAGTATTCTCCCCCTATGTCTAACTAGAATTTCCTGTGTTGTAGCTTGTGTCTCTTGCCTCTTGACCCATCTGTGTGCACCTCTGAGAAAGGTCTGTCTGTTGGGTAGCAGAAGATGCAGTTAGATCTCTTCTTAACCATCTCTTTTCAAGGTTAACAGACTCAGTTCTCTCAGCCTCTCCTCACACTCACATGCTTCAGTCCCCTGTCGTGGTGGTTCCCTATTGGACTCATTTGTCAATGTCTCTCTTTTACTGGGAGGCATGGAGTACAGTGGCCTTACAAGTGCCAAATAATAAGAATAATGACTTCCCTCAACCTGCTGGGTACACCCAGTTCAGTACACAGCTGACTGCCTCTGATACAAGGATGTACTGCTGGTTTAAGTTAAATTTTCTGTCCACTGGGTCTGTTTCTGAAGGCTTCTTTCCAGCCAGTGAGCGCCTGACCTGCTTGTGTGGACAGGGCTGTGCCATCCCAGGTGAACAGGGCTTAACTTGCTTTTGTTGAACTTCATAATGTTCTTGTCTGTCCTCATGTCGAGGTTGCTAAGGTTCTTCAGAATGGCAGTCCTGCTCTCCAGGGTGCTGAGCACTCCTCAGATTGCTGTGGCCCACAAGCTCAGAGAGGGTTAATTCTGTCCTGTCCCCTAACAATGGCATTAAACAGCCACCAGCTGGATTTGGGGTTGCTGCCTGCACCCCACGGAGCAGTCCAGGCAGCGGTGGGCAAAATAGAAAGTAGCAGGTTTAGTAGGTCGTGGTGAAGTAAGGTTGTGAGTTTGTATTCAAGGGTGAGGGGGAGGAATGGGGGAGATCTAATGGTGCGTGGGAGGGGGAACCTTAAAGGAGTTCAACAGCTCTTGCTTTAGGCCTAAGTGAGTGTGGGAGTCGTGTGGTATAACTTGTGATTAGACCTAAGTAGTGTTTGTCTTGGTGTGTTAAGCTATTTTCTGAATCATGGCATTTTCACAGGAATGTCTCCAAAATTTGGTGCTCATTGTTAAGTCAGTGATGATGATAAAAATAGATATCAAACTCATTTTCATCAGTTCCAGATCCTGAGTGGCATCTGATTTCCAGCCCAGAGAGCAGGAGGAATTAACTCTTCCATCAAGACAACTTAAATGCAGCTTTAATACAATTTAAAAATAGCAAGTCAGTCTTCCTCACTGCTCCCTCATAATTGTTCTCAATTCAGGGTGTGGTTTTTTATATTTTTGCATGCAATCTGGAGAGAAGCAGCAAGTTTCCTCTGTAGATAGGATTGGACATAGGTGATTGTTAAAGTGCTACTAAATATTTTAATATAAACCATGTTTTATTAAAAAAAAGAGGAAAAATCTTTTGGAAGAAACAAAGTTGATCCCAAGTGCAGGATGACAGTCCATTCTTTCTTATTCCAATCTGCCTTTACACTTATTCTTTCCCTTTGTTTTACCATGCTAGAAAATGTTCAGTATTTTCTTACCTACCTGGCTTCTGAATTAGTGTTGCATTTTCGATTTTCTTCTGAAGTAAAGCTTTGATCAGCTAAGGAACACCTCCATCACTGGAAGTGTTCAAGTTCAGGTTGAACAGGACTTGGAGCAACATGATACCATGGAAGGTGCCCATGCAGAGGGGTTGAATTAGGTGTTCTTTAAAGGCCCCTTCTCACCAAACCATTCTATAACAATATAAGCTACATGACACATCTGTTTTACAATACAGGATAGTTGTCTGTGTTTAAATGAGCAGTTCAAGTTCTGCTTTCTCTGATTTGTATGCTTTCCACCAGTTTGGTTTTGGTACTGTTGACCTGATTTCTTTAAAATGTAACCAGTCTTGGATTGAAATGAAAAGCTCAGAAGTGCTTTGCTCTGTCTTTATTTTTATGTTCCCCTTCACTAGAGACATCTATCAGAAACTATACCTGGTTGTCTAATATGTTCTATTTCCTTTTCTGGACTTAAACAGAAAGAGTGTGTTAATGTGCTGTCTGAGAAAACAAACAAATACAGACCCAAAGGGGCCCCACTCAGTTTCTGTCTCCAGCAGGACAGTTTTGACTCACTTAATGTTGCTCAAACAGCTAAAAACTGAAATCTTATGTATTATGCATACAAGTAGTTAATTTTTAAGATGGCAGGAATTGCTTAAGTAAGGACCAGATTTCATAGGAACTTAATGGTACTGTAGTGACACAGATTTTTTTCTCTGTTGTTTCACTGAAGAAATGTTTGCAGGAATTTTGCCCTATAGGAATAGGAAAGAAGGATACCAAGAGTTTTGTAACTAACTAGCATTTTAGTCAAATAAGTTTATCTTTCTCTTTAATAATGAATTAGTAATACCTACAGAAAAAAAAACAAAATTAAGAATTTTGTAAAGTATATCTAAAATATATGATATTGTATATGGCACCTAGTATACAGCAATTACATTCTTATTTTGAATACTTTACAAGGCATTATAATCTATGCAATTTCGATAGGAATAAACATCTTTTTCTGAAGAGGTCAAGTTGTATGAGATGGCTGTAAGATATTTTTTAATAGTACCTGTAGTGGAATCCCTTTCACTTGATTTAAAGGCTTAATATAAGGCTTGCTTCAGCAATTACTCTGATGTCTGGTGCAGAGTGTGGGGCAGTGATTTCAGCCTAAATGGAGAATTAGTCTGGTTTAAACAGAACACGAGCAAAGGTTCTTTTTGGAGGCATCAGCATCATTCCTAAGTCTGAAGGCTTAGAAATGTGCCTGCTCTATGCATCAATTCCCTGGCAAATTTAAGGTCTCCAAGCAGCAGCCTATTGTTCTTTGAGTTAGGGTATTTGCCTATACCACCTAGAGGCTAGAGATAGAATGTAGAACCCTAGATTGCTTCCACCAAAGGGTGAGCATTGGTCTTCTGCTGAGGTAAAGCGATCTCAGGCTCTGTTCTAAGGGCTTTGGTTTTAAATTAGCTGCATTGACAAAACCAAACAATTTGATGTATTCACGCTCAGCAGCATCCCAGGTCATTAGTTTAGATACGAGTGAGGCAAACAGGATGTCCTTCCTTTTCAGTAGCTAGTGCTGTAACTAACATTTCCTTTAAGACCATGGAAGATAACAGAAATAAATATTGCCAGTAGCAGTTTAGGTTCAGTTTCATGAACATCTTCTACCAATACACACATGCATTCTATAGTAGCTCTTGATAAATCCTGTAGCCTCATCTTATACATATTTAAATCCCATCAGAACTCTTGGGTATCATTTAGACCTGTTGACATTTTGGAATTTAAATTAGTTTCTTTAAAAATTGTAATTTTTCTTCATTAAGGAAAAATAGCAGTATCTTCTTAGGGTACAGATATCACCAACATTATCTGCACTAAGACTGCAGAACCAAGTAAACCAAATGATCAATGAAAGAGAAATAAGCCTCAAACCTTCCTCAAACAGGCAAACAAAGATCTGTGATTTTATCATTCTATGATTTTATTTAAAATTTCAGGAATAGATTATTTTCCATTAATATCCTCTCCTCCCTTCCCAATCTCCCACAGAACACCTCTTAATTTGTCATTGGATTCTTGCATTTGAGAGGAGTTACGTGTCTGCAGATCTTAGGTTTTTGCTTCTAGGGAATCCACTTCAGATGTTCTAATTTCCTTCTTTCTCCATCTTTATTATTACACTCTAAGCAGTACAGAATTTGAAAAATATAAAAGTTAAAACCTAAGGCATCATTTCTATCACTGAGGTTAGTTCTCAGAGCACAGAAGGGTTTTTCTTTTGACTCAAGTAGCCTCTTGAGTGATGCAGCTTAATCACATTGGTTTATTACTGTCTTCTTTACTCTTTGTTAGTGCAGCTGATTGTTCTCAGTAGACTTCTGTTGATTCTCTAATTTCTAGCAAAAGCTTGAAATCAATTCAGTCTATGTAAAGAGTGTAATACAGTTTTTGTGGCGCTCATAGGGATGAGCTTCATAGTCATCTCTGTTCCAAAATATCTTAATACCTACAGGAAGTTTTAATTTCGTATCTTGATTCTGTATTATCACAAAAAATATTTGAAGTTAAAAAATGAGATCACATAATAGAAAGAATCTGTGTTGGTGAGTGATTTAGATTAAGGAAAGCTAACTGTGTTGCTCAAAGTACTGTTTTTCTGCCTGATGATCTGCATATTGGATTGGTCTCTGTCTATGACTCTCCTTTTACATAACTATCTGAGAAATACTGGTTTAAAAACGCATTTTCAAGAAGCATCTCCCCAGTAGATTAGAAAAGCTGTTCAGGTTTAATAAATTGAGAAAATTTAGAATTGTAGTGACAAAAATACGTTTTATTAAAAAATACACAGTTCTAACCCTTTGGTAGGATGAAGTAGATTATAAAATGTCACTTATTCCTAGGTCTTATTGTATTCTGCCTTGACATACAATATTTTTGTTCAAGAAAAGGATTGAGCAGGCAGTCTGTATTTTCAATTCTTAAAAAGTAATTTTCAACTGTGTGTTCTAAGCTTAATAGAGTGTGATAGAAGAGAATCAGTACCAACACCCTATGAGAGAGTTAAGGATTTGCCTTTACGTTCGTGAACCTATATAAAGAGGTAGAATTATCAGAGGGATGAGAGGTAGAGGAAGGGTTATAGAACTATAGCTCCTTCCTCTAATTTGCTCCCTGTCTGTGCTGAGAAGTGGCTGGAGAGCACGTGGTGCTTCTGAGAGGGCGATACCTTGGTGGCTGCTCCAGCCTTGGCACGTGGTGATACAAGATACTTAGGTCTAACTTGTTTAAAGCACAAATCTTCCCGAAGGTAACAAAATGTTATATATGTGCTTTTAAAATCTCTTAAGGGAGAGATGTCAGTTATAAATATGTACTCACTAAATCTATTAGAGTTAATACAGTAATAGTTTTACTCCAGAGCTGTAAGGTTAAGGAGATGGAAAGCTGACACACTTTGAACTGGACACCAGTCCGCAGAGTCTGTGCCAGTTGAGGGGTGAGCCATTGTTTTTGCTTAATTCCTGACAAGAAGACAAAAGTACCTTACAGCCCTGATCATGACCACAGTGTTACTGACTTATTGTGCGTGGCAAGAAATAGACTAATGATCACACAAGTAAGTGCCTGAAGCAAAATCCTACATTTGCTTCTCCCTGAGTTAACCTGTAGTATTTTTGTTGTGTTTCACTTGACAGGGTTTCTTTACTAACTAAAATTGACCAGTTGGAATGCGTGAGTTCCTCTACAGTATTTTAAATAAAACAAGTCAGAAATGCACAGGTGTTCTGGGTATGATCTGGCTGCTCTTATGTCAGCTGCCTTTCTGCTGGGTTTCATTGTGCTGTCCAGGATAGCAACATCACTCTTGAAAGCACACAAGTGTAGAGATTTCTAATACTATGTTGTCTGCTTAGATGACAAAAACTATCAAAAGGCACATACCCTGCTTGTGTTGCAGCTTCTGCTCTCACATAAGAATGGCAGGAAAGCACTTGCAGGTGTTTCTGACATAGACCTGCTGTCCTAATGAAAACTGCTTTTCTTTTGAAAACTGTAATTGCTAGGGAATAGCAGCTAGGAGCATTTATAATAGTACAGCTAGCCACTGAACCTACAGAAAGGCCCACTGCTTTGAAATGCAACGTCCCAAGACATTTTGTTAGGATTGCAGAAAATTTGGAACAAAGCTACAGATTTTGACAGTTTAGCAAGAGGTGGCTGCCAGTCTGAGACACAGATGGAGGTATTTGGAGAAGCCAAAGCAGCATGGTCTTCCTGTTCTTTGCTTAAAACCATCAGAAGGATTAGATTTTTAGCACTTGAGGTGACTTAATTTAGATTTTGAGATAAGATGCGGCAGGAAGAAATGGTATCTTTTTTAGTCATCTTCCTCAGATTTTCTGTGGATTTAGGAGATCATAACCATATTTTAATTTTGTTTTGTTTAAGCAGCCTGGGCTTCCAGAATATGACTCTATGCCATAAGTGTACTGCATGCAGTTTTTGTATTTGTGGTATATGTAAATATTTGGTAATATTTCACCTTTTTAAATCTCATATTGGCAAGAAACATCTTCAGAGTTTACTGTGGCAGTAGATTGAATTTGTGTTAGCGTTTTGCTCCTTTATTTTGTTCTGTGCAGCTAAAAGAAGAGGGTCAGAAATCTAGTCTTCACATTCAGGACACTTGCTCATTGAAATTTGTGGGAGTTTCGTGTTAGTTTTAATGGGTTCACCTGCCAGACCACCTGTAGAGATGCAGCTTGGTCACAGCAAAAAGTTGCAGGGAAATAAGGGGTAAGTGTGGCTGCTGTAGCCCATGGCCAAAGCAGCTCTGTAAACACACCAGCACACAGGGCTTTGTGAATAACCTGTGCTGTCCTGCTGCTTGGCTGACCTTTGACCCCCTCTGATCAATTTTTAAACAAATGCATGCAGAGGAAAGCATTTGCATACTGTACTGTTAAGAGAGATTATTTCCTTTATGCTTTACTAAGCTTTATGCAGTATTTTAGCAAGCTTTTTGTTTTGATTTCTTATATGGTATTTTTCTTGTGCAGATGCAGGGATGTTCTCTACATAGCTGTGAAATTATTAATTTGGAATTTTGTGTTCAGTTGTGAACATGTAGTTGCTAAAACTAATCTGAGAATTAGATTTGTTTATTGTGAATAAACCAAAATAAAAAGGCTACTAAAGTGAAAGGTTATTTGACAAAGATTTAGAAGTTCAGTTAGCTTAGTTAAAATGTTTAAGTCTGTGCTTTAATAAACTTACTGTGAGGAATAAAAGGAAGATAACTTTATTAGGAAATCATAGAGGGTTGTTTATAAGTGGAAATAGTGGATCATCATCTTATGAAGGAAGTATCTGATACTGTGTTAAATGCCTTATTATTTTGTTAATTTTATTTGATCTTTCAAAAAAAGCAGTGGAAAACCTGCTTGATTAAGCAAAATGTTGAAAACTCTGTAAATGAGAGTAGTCCTGCATTGCCTTAGAGATTAGCAGTAGTGTAAAGGACTAGGCTACCTGGTCATTGGGAATTGTGTTGACTTAAATCCAGAAAAATAAAAAAGGAGAAAAAAAAGCCATTGAGAAAAGCTGAATTTGAATAGATTTTATTGCTGCAGTTGCCAGTCCAGCCCAGTAATCTGTAGCTACCCTACTGATGGTGGTTTCCATGATAGTAATAAATTTTGTGATGATTCTGTGATTAAAAAGGAAAAGACTATATTCTTTTCTTCTCTTGCCATCCTTTCGTGTTTGATCACAGATGTTTAGAAGTGCAATTTAAATATATGAAGTATAATTTGAACCTTTTAATGCATCTTTAATTTCAGATCTTAGAGTAAATTGTGCTTATTTGCCCATCTGGTTAGGGAAGTTTAATGATCTAGTTAATTCTTTGGGACAAGGACATGGCTTCCTGCCCCTTTTTGGCCTGTGATTTTGATTCTGCAGTTCCTAGAACTCATGTTTTGCACCTCTCCAGCAGCCTCTGGATCTAGAGAAGTGTGTTGAGGTAAATTCAGTGTATTCAATATCCATGTTTTCTTGAGTAATAATCCTTTGATTTTGAGTTTTTGTGGTATAAGACATTACTTTGATGTACTGTATTGTCAAATGTTGTACACAAAAATGTCCCTTGGAACTGACTGTTCTGAAATGTTTTAACATGCTTAAAATGTTCCATTATCCCGTGTCATGCTTATCGATGTTTTGTTGCTTTTATAGATTATCTTTCTCAAGGGATAGATCTGTCTGGAATTGAAGTAATTGAAAATGACCTGCTTTTTATTGCAAGAGCTCGTCTGGAGGTGGAAAACCAGGCTAAAAGGTTGCTTGAGCAAGGTGTGGAGACTCAGGTAAAATACACTTTGTTCTTTACTTCCTTTCAAAAATGAAGTGTAAAAGAACTTGAGCTTGATTTCTTTTGCTTTGTGTAGCACTGTCCAGTGTAAATTAAACAAGAAAAAGTCTTATGTGAGAAATTCTCACACGTGACAATATTCAAAGAAATTGACAAAACTTTGGTCTTGTGCAATATTTACAGGAATAAAATTTTGCCAGATTTGATCCTGAAATTTAAGGTAGGTGCTGATATGAAGACTTTAACTATAAACACTGTCATAAAAGCTTGGTACATTAAACACCATATACAGCATTGCCAATGTTGCCAAGCTTTATAGACAAATATGAAAAATGCAGTTTCTTAAAACTATAGAAAGATTTCTACATTTTAGCTGTGCAAAAATACATTGAAAAGATTTGAAAGATTTGTGTTGAAACTTTAAGGAGCAGTTTAAACTTTTAGGTAAATATTCACTGTAGGGAAATAAGAATGAATATGCATAATTACATTCATTTATATTAAATATAATTATCTACATTTTAGTAACTTGGCTGCATCTATTAACTGTTTGCAGTATGTTTAGTGCTATTTTCTTGCCTTTGTAAAATTTAATGTTCTTTTGCCTATACTTTTTAATATTCTGTAATAGCCTAAGTATTTTAAATCTCTGTTGCTAGACTAACAGGAGAAATCTGGTACGAATTTCTATCAAATTTGGATCTTCAATTAGAGAACAAAGAGGCTTAGAACAAGATGTTTATATGTTGTTTGTTACCAAGGGTTAAACTTCTCTGTAAGTCAATATAGCATTTATTTATACTATTGAAGATTGACATGAAAGCAGAATGTATACAGGATAGAAAACCTATTGAGTAAATTGGATTGATTAAACAACTGAGGGTTAAAATTATCAGTGTGTCTCAAACTTTTACTTAGACCTGTCATTTCAACTATTTTTCTGCAGTAAGAAGTCATGGTTGTGGTAAATACCTTTGACTATTTGCTGATAACAAAGTGGTAGGAAAAAAACTACCCCATTTTTCACTTGATTACTATTCCAGTGTTGAAACTTCTGGCTATTTGAGCATGTTGCCAAGCTGTGATTGCACTTTTTGCAGGCTATGAAGCTTATACATTATTAAATAAAGATTGACTGAGGATAGGGTCTAAGAAAAAGCAAGTGGACATTTATTTTAACTGTAGCAGAAGTCTTCATCAGTGTGAACTCCTTCTAGTTTTTCATGTCAAATTTGACCTTCTCTGATAATTTTCTCTTCATATTAAGTCCTAAAATGGAACTGACAAAGAAACCCTGGGGAAATCAGTCCCACTCCACCTGAAAAATAGACAGATTTATTAGGTGTTCCAGGCTGTCGCCAGGTAATCAAGAGATTATTAAAGTATATGCCTGTTGTGCTTTAGCCAGGGGCCTGTTTCCAGCAAATGGAAAAGTGTTTGGAAGAATATTATTAGTGCTTAGTCATATCAGAAATGGAGATGTTATCATGAGGAGGTGTTGGATTATGCATCACAGGTTTGTTGTTGGATATGATTAGTGAATTTAATGTGGAGAACAATAGTTCGCTTTAGAAAATATGCCTGCAGGCTTTGCCCAAGAAATCTAGAATTTGTGATGTGACTAGTGAACAGTAGGTCTTTGATTCCTATTACTGTAGCTGTGTGTTTTATTGACAAGCTGATCTGCATCTATACCTTCCAACCCCTGATATTTCCCTTAAGAAGACATGGGACCTTCATCTTTTTCCTGCATTAGGTACTTCAGAATTCCTCAGATGAACTGTCTTCCTGTTAGTGTGTATTCTGGTAGCTGTCTGTCCCTTTGAGAATAGTGCATCTGTATTTATCCAGGTGGTTCTTCAGTTATCTGATATTCATATTTGCAAATGCAGTTGTAGTTTCTACCCTTGATTTCATCTGCTGTGTAAATAATGCATGAGATCAGTTGCCTACATAAGAGCAAACTGTATTTCTATATTTCATCTAGCAGTTTTCAACAATGCCTTAAGAGGAAAATTAGCCTTATGTCTCCATTTTAGAGTATTTCATTGTCCATCTGGAAGAGAAGCAGGAAGCAGAAATTCATTTAAAAAGTAAAACCGGAAGTATCTATTTTTAAACAAAAGTCATTAGAATTTGGTGAATGTCTTCTCTAGAATTCAGCCTTTTTTTTTCAGAGACACTGCTAGAAGTTACTCTGACAAAAAGAATGGCGCTAAAAAGTCTAAATTGCTCCTTTTAACATTTTTATAGATCCCCTTTGTTTTGGAAAGAGAATATTTTTGTTATTTTGATTGTTTATTTTATGACATGTAAGTCACATGCTAATGAGCTGTGCACAGATTCTGCCAAATAACGTCCAGCAGTAGTGCACGAAAGCAGATACTTACACCTAAGTAATACATTGTCTTTTTCTGTTCAGTGTAATTCATGTTTTTATGGCATGTCTACCACTGTGATGTTTGTATGTTTCTCAGAAAAAATGAAATCTCTTCCCCCGGTGGAAGTGTGGCATTAGCCATTGATTGCTTTAGAAGTGAAGCCTTTCACTCCTGTTCCTGGTAGAATCTTAAAGCTGCCATCTGGGTATAAACTAGAAGTGTCTGTCAGTGTGTCTAGACTTAACAGGCTCTCATAGAGCTGCCAACCACACTTGTCTTCCTAATCCTTTTAGAAAGAGTAAGCTCTCTTTGCTCTTGTTGACAAAAGTAATACCAATAATAGCAAACCTGACCACACAGGGGTACCAGTGGCTACAGGCAGGTTTTTTATTGTCTTGTGTGCTTTGTTAGGCACTCCTGGTGTACATAGCGCAGATTGATGGTCTTTCATTACCCACAGAACAATTCAAAGAAAATTGATTCTACCCCATCTTTACTTTCTAGTCCAAAACGCTTTGCAAGTTTTCCTTCATACTATAAGCAGGCTAATGGCAGATAGCTTAGGATGCAGGAAGGACTGCTTTAGCAGAGATGCATCAAGAACTTCATTAAAACCCTCCCTTCTAACAGAAGGGACAGCAATGTTTTCTGCTTTAAAAGTTTAAAAAAGAGATATATGTGCATCTTGCAACCACCTGAAACATCCCCAGCGTTTCTTTTGCTCCCATGATGAACCCTAGGCTAAAGAATCTAGATTTGCTCTTGGTTCCGGGTCACCCCTGTTTCAACAGCATTATTGTGTAAAGCAGATCTGAAAAATAAGAAATTACTGGGGAAAAGAGAAATTTGTTAAGATTACCATAGCTCAATTCCAGGTAGAACAGTTTTTCCAGACACAGTATTGTGGCTGCTATACTTACAAATGAGAAAACTTCTCTGCAACTTAGGTCATGCTTCAGACTCTTTTTGCTGTAATATTGCCATTCTTGGTGTGAGACTCACAGGCAAGGATGACCAAGCTTGGTCCACCTGGTAATGACGTTGGTCGCTTTAGGAGCCAGGCCAGGTGTGTGCAAAAAAGAGCTTCATTTCCATCTCCTCCATCCTCTGAAAATGTAACCTTAGTTCTGAGCTATATTCAATGCTTTAAACACCAGCATTGGGTCTCTGTGTAAGAAGGATAGATTTTTGCATGTGTGAAATATGTTAGGAATCTATATTCTTGCTTGTGGCTTTATTGATACAAACTGTAATAATTAGGATATAGGTTGTGAGCTATCATTAAAGATTGATTAAAATACAAATATCCATTTAGGGCTAGCAGGATGTGGTGTGGAAATGAGCACCAAATTCAGACTTCTCT
The DNA here is from genome assembly GCA_020086605.1 of Lanius collurio. Classification (NCBI taxonomy): domain Eukaryota; kingdom Metazoa; phylum Chordata; class Aves; order Passeriformes; family Laniidae; genus Lanius; species Lanius collurio. The sequence goes on from JACBWW010000005.1 coordinate 43,148,836, forward strand.
GGGTTTGCACTTTAAACAGTTTGTTGTCCTGGGTGTTACAGAAACATTCTGTATCTTTTGACCACATACTAAAATTTTTCCTTCTTTGTCTCCTGGAGGAATCTGTAGATGTCTGACTAGTTGGGGGTTTTTAGATTTTAGAGAAATTATGTGATGATTTTTGTCCGGTTTCTCCTGTATGAGGTGTGGACAAATCTACCTGCCTAGCATGGATCTGGAGAGAGTCAAATTCACTAATAATTCATTGAAATTGTTCTGGTGATCATATAGTGAAGTGTCCTGATCATGTTAGAGAAAGAAAAAAATAGGTGTAAGCCTAATAAGTGTCCTTTGTTAAATTGTGTGTGCAGGTTTTTTAAAAATACATAGATTTATTTTTTTGCGATATGAAGAGCTTTGCTAATTATAACCGCACAGAATAAAGAAGAAGGGGGAAAAACTCCACTGAAAAAAATCCTAAAACTCTACTTCTGACACGTGTTCAAATGCTAGATTTGTCTACACAGGATAAACAGGTAAACAGTATGCTCTGAACAAAAATGTATCCGTTTTTCACAGTGTAACATCTTTATACTGTTGTTATTTTGAACATATTTGGGGGCATTTTGAGTTTTCATGTTGTAACTCCTTAAGAAGAATTTGTTTTGTGAATTGTTCTGTTTTGCATTCTTTTTTGTACTGAACCTTTCCTCTCTGTTGTTGTCTCTGGAGCAAGTACAGCTTTTCTTTACATTAAAAAATTGTTAACTAGGTGTATATGCATAAGTGTTCTTGACTAATGCTATTTCGTGTCTGAGAAAAGTGATGGGAGGATGAAGTGTCTGCTTAATTAACCAGTTGTCTGGGGGTGATTATCCAGGAGTTGCTCAATTTATCTGAGTTCAGGTTCCCTAAGACAGGTGCTTATGTAGTACATCTTGCAGAGGTATGGTAAAATGGGTGAAATTAATCTGAGATCTCTCATAGACCAGCATTTAATCTCTTGTCAAGGATCTCTAATAGGTCTTGTTTCTTATCCCCAAGGGATTCCAGGGGAAAGTACGTACATAATTGACCAGTTTTCCAGACACAGTCATCAAGAAGTTGCATAATTTATTTCATTTCAGGGCCCTCTGAGCTGAGTGTTTATCTACCACAGCTTGCAGGGTTATGGCAAGATTGGTGAAATTATTCTTAAATCATTCATAGGTCAATATTCAATCTAATGTCAAGGATCTTAAGCAATACATGCACTTATTATCACTGGCAGCATTTTCTAGTCATGCAAATGCACTTCAAGGGGTTTGAGAGATATTAAGAATGGTTGGCATTGGGCTCCATTTTCCACTTTTTTGATGAAACATAGAAAAATATAATAGTGTTTTATTTTCTAATTGCTTCTTATTATTACTGCCAAAAGTGTGGATGGTTTTTGGATCATGACTGTCTGGGCAGGGTCATCCTGAGTTTCCCAGCTTCTTTCAATCTTGCCTACTTTAGCAAGAGGGTGTGTTGCACTTTTTTCTAGATTACTTCATGGTATTTTAACACTTCGATTTAAATCAAAAATGCCTGCTGTTTTTTGCTGGTTTAGTGTCATCTTCAGATGAATGCTTCATTGTGAAATGCACTGTGCAAGCACATGAATATGCTTTCTAAAGTTGTCATCTTTGTGGAGATGTGCTTGACTGTGGAAGAAAGTTTAAGGTTGTAGCAGGATGTCACTTTGTGTGCCCCATGGTTGTGTAGGGGCTTCTAATGTTCAGCTTCAGTTCATTTAGTTTAGAATCTGTTACATTACCCACACTGATGTACTGTGCTAGTCAAAAGCACCATTTTAGTTTCCAGATGCCTTTGCCTGCTGTTTGCTGTTTTTACATATTAGCTATCATATTTTCTCATACGTTTTAAATGATAAAAGCCCTTATGCACTTCAGCATGTCAGTGGGATTGGTCGCTGTTATGTAGATGTACATAACTGGATAGGTGTGCATAATTACAAAATTATCATTAGAATAGCAAATAAAGTAGAAAAAAGGAGAGAGAAGAACCCCTCTCATTTGGCTCATAGCCATTCATCTTTTTATCAATATACTGTTGGTTACCCTCATAAAAAGCCTGGAATAACTAGAATTGAAATGCTACCAGAGAGTATGCTTTTTTGAAGTAAAAAAGTAATAATTGGTTTTTTCTTTTTCTTTTCTTTTTCTTTTTATTCTGACATTCTTTTTATTCTGACATTAAGTTCTATCTTGAAAGTTGAAATTTAACCTTGTTACTGTCAAAAATTTAACCAGTATAGTACACTTTAGGCAGTAGTTGTTGTATTTCCTTATTATGCCACCATCTTGATTCCCTGCAGGAGATCCTGATGGAAACTAGACTGAGACACTTATTTTGTATTTTTTTTGGTAAAGTGATTGACTACAGTATGATATAAAAATAGAAGGCATTTCTCATTATTCAGTTTGAAGTGAATTATTTGAATCTAGAGTAAGAAGACTGAAGTCTTATCCGCAAAGAGGAAAATTTGAACCTGCTTGCTACTTTTGGCATAAGATGAGGGTGGTAGCTATAGTTGATTTTAAATCATCTAGTTTTGTTTTGTGAAAATGAAGTATAAAATCCAAAGCTTTTTATTTAAATTCCTGTTAACCACCCATTTTACTGCTTCTTCTAATTCTAATGTAGACAGAGAAGACTTATTCCAACATGTTATAACTGTCGTATTGGCTTTTGTTGTGAAAGATCACAATGGCATTTTAGTCTTTTTAATTAAAATCCTACTAACTTACACTGTTTCTGTTCTTTCTTTTACAGTAGCTCTTTATACATATGGAGAATTTTCATTTAGTGTGTTTAAATGTCTTCACAAGTTTTACTCCATCCTAACCTTTAAGTTTCTTTGTCATAGAAATATAGTCATGTTGCATTATTCAATTTTATTTTTCATCTTCTGTCTTATGGTTATGGTTTTCATGATCTTGTTAACTTGCTAAATCAGATTCCTTCATCTGGCCATCTGGTGCATGGCACTACTGAAGGAGTTTTCTATAAATCTAAATTATTTTTTCCTTGATCTATTCTATTAAGATGTGATACAGCCACGTATGGCTCATCTAACAACCCAAAAATATCTCCCAAGTATATATTAGTTATATCCTACATCTGAATGGTAAACTTCATGGGGATTAACCAAACCTTATGAAATTTTCCCTTTACTATTCTGGTCTAAAAGGACTTTGTTTTATCTTAAAGTATGATCTAATGGAACTGAAGTGTTAACCGTGCCTCAGTAATTCAAAGTCACCAAGCTAAACACTAAGCATGAATTTATACCTCTGAACTATGGATTAAAATAAACCACAGATTTCTCAGCAACATAATCGGCTGATACTGATATAACCTAGAATATCCTTTCAGTTTCCATAGGAACAGATGATAGAATGTTTTGAATCTTGGAATAGCTAAAATGAATGTCTGACTTCAATATAGTTCACTTCTACTTTGCAGCTTGCAACCTTTGCATGTAAGGGCTAAAAATGTGCATTAAAAAAGGATGGTAGAATATTGGCCTAACACATATTGAAGTGCTTTTCGGAACAGTAGTAACAACAATAGCAAAAAATAGTATTAAAATAAAAATAAGGTGTTTCTATGCATAATTCTTCAGGTGTTAGCTCTGTGTTTTATTTTTCAGGTGCAAAAGGTTTTTTCAATTCCATAAGAAAAAAGAACCATTAATTATTCCTTTGTGTTAATGGCTCATTAAATGTTTTACAACAAGAAAAAAATCAGTCTTGTTGGTCATCTCTAAATTTCATCACCGGCCCTTGTTTCATCTCACTGTGTTACACTGTATCAGTGTATTTTCTGATTGGAATCATTTGTAGAACATAAGAAAACTTCATGTAGCCAGAAAGAAAGATCAGCAAAGTTTAAACAGAATATGTGGTGTGTTATTTAGGTGATGATAGCAAAAGATAGTTATTGAAGAACAGGCAAGGAAGCATGCCAGCTATAGTAGTACCTGTTTTATTAAATACTTGACATTGCTTTAACAGGTCATCTTGCTAAATCAGAGGAGATGTGCTTTGAGTGTAAAAACATTAGCAATATTTAAAAGAGATATCTCTTTGAGATAAATTGGTATGTAACTCCAGTATTGATGTAGAGGGAAAATATGGAGATCTTGTTAACAAACCCTTGGGAATCTGAGTGCCCGTAAGCTGAAGCATCGTGCGTGCAGGTAGAAATTATAGTGTGTGAGTGATTGTTCAGTACTTGGGCTCTTTTCATTTTTTGTATGTCATTTAAGGTACAACATGTTCTGCATTTAAGATACTTGATGTTTAAACATTTTGTATGTGGAAATTAGGATAGTGCTGAAAGCAAAAAAAAAAACAATAAAAGGAAAAAATAAGCAAAATGGAGAAGAAGTAACAAGTTAACTTGTGATATTTGTCTATTCAGTGAAACAGGATTTTGAGAGAATAGAGCTGCACTGTGCTAGTGAAGTTCAAACAGTAACTTTTTTCAAGCATCTGTATTCCAAGACTATTTTCAACTACCATTATTTTAGAAGATACATGAGAGCTGTAGTTTTTGGAACAAATGGGCAAGTTTAATAGCAACATTTTTAAAATAGCAGGATTTTAAAATAAAAGCAATATCTTGGGCTTTCCTGCTCAGTATTAGAAGTTTGCTGTTGTAAATGTGTGGGGGACCCTGTGTCACATGTTACTTTCTGAATATTGATCCTTATTAATTAATGACTCTGGCTCACAATTTTGCAGCATCCTTTAGAAAATTCCTCACAAAGTGTGTAGTAGGTGTTTTTGGCAGTTGTTAGCAAACCTCATTCCACAGTGGGCAAAGACTGAGAAGTTCTGAATGACAAGAAGTAAACAGGAAGGTTCCTAACAAGTATTAGAGTTTGCAAGTTTCTGTGCTTTAATGATTAGGCAACACTGTCCCTTTTTAACAATACTGGCCTTGTTTCATGAAAATGCTTTTTTTCCCCCATATGAAAATAACATTTGGGGTTTTTTTACCTTAAATCCTGTAAGCTTCTATTTTTTCACCCAGTAATATCGTCAACTGTAATTGTTCATTTGTTGAAGTATTTTCAGGTCAAGTAGAAAAAGCATTGTTAAATGAAGGTAGATTTTAGTTCTTTAATTTATGTTCAGCAGGAAGTTTTCAAGTGTGGGGGTGGGCACAGGGGGCTCACTAATTTGGCATGGAAAGGCCCTTTGCCTTCCATCCACCACCTTTCCCAGTTAGCAGCTCTTGCTGGGAGTCTGCCTTCCCAGCTCTGGGCTGCCCCATGGCTGTGCAGCTGTGCAGCAGTCTCACCTGCATTTTACTCCACAGCCAGTCCTGGTCAATTCCTGCAATATTCAGAATCAGGTTCAGGCCTTATAAAATTAATGATTTTTATGTACCAGATATTGAAGTTATGGAGTCTGTTAGGAGAACAAACAAAATGTGTAAGTTTCCTTTAGTGATGAGGCTGCATGGGGAGATACTGTGTTATGATATATTAGTGGCTATGGTTTTGTAAAACCTTCAATTTCTATTAGTTTGAAGTTGAAGAATGCTTTTTTCCGTCCTTTGGATTTTTTTTTTTTCTTTAAATCATATTAAAGCAGAGAACTGAGATAGGAAGCTGTCATTGTTTCCCAGATTTGGATTGCCTGTCTCCACTGGGGTGGTGGCAGAGGCAGCAGCTTCCTCTGCAGTACCCAGGTGTGTATGTCTCTGTGGTTAGGGCACACAGTCCTTCTGCCCTCCTCCATCCTTCAGCTGGATACTATTACACTGCCATTTCCCTGGGCTTCAAAATCATCCAAATTAATAAGTCCTCTCACACTGGACATCTTGCTGTATTACCTCTGTTGATTTCAAATCTGTCACCCCAGGTGAGCCGACTTGAGAGCTGCCTTCTGAAAGCCCTATATCTGTATCTGAGAGCCCTGTATCTGTATCTGAGAGCCCTGTATCTGTATCTGAGAGCCCTATTTTTATATCTGAAATGCTCCTGCAGATCAGCCCATGGCCCAAGCAAGCCCGGCAGAACAGGGAAGTGCCACCTCCCTTTGCTGTTAGTGTTCCCTGCAGCTGCTGGAGGAGGGCTTGGCTCAGGGCTTTGGGTGGCTTGGCCAAGGGCATGATATTTGTTGTTGATCATCTGTTAGTGCTCCTGACTATTAATTGTATGTCTGCTGGACACATGTTCCACAGAGTAGTGTGCAAAGCAGACAGCCCCAGTGAGATGTTATCAACAGCAAATGGAGCGTGAAACATTGCCTTTTCCCTTCCCTCAGTGGCAGGTAGTACACCCTGGTGTAAGGAATTCATAATTAGTTGATATGAGGCACAGACTCAAATGTACTGCCTTTAAGCAAATATTTAAAACAGAAGAAAGCAAGAGAGACTGCATTTTGAGGAGAAACCTGCTTGGACAGACACATGCATGTTTAATCAGTCTTCAATAATTCATGTCACATTAATGTGAAGCATATGGTAATACAAGTGTTTAATAAAATGGTTTTGGCTGAAATTTTAATACCTAATTGGGAGTTGTTGCCTTTTATTTTATATATGTTAAAAGTCTTTGGGAAAAGGTAGAATTAGCTTAAGTAAATTATTTAATATTACTACAACTATGTGTGTTATACATATTTAACTGAAAATAGTTTAGTCCTTAAAGTCACTAAGCTTCTTTAACTAAAAACCATGTCTGATTTTGCACAATAATTTTGTGCCATGTCCTCTTTCAGTGCCTTTCCCAGAGAATCCATCACTATCTAAACTGTCATTTTTTCCTTTACTATTTTTCTTATGACAGGGTACTGCTGTATGTTTGTTAGTCTGATTTTTTTTACAAAAAGACAGCTTCAACAAATACAAAGACAGCTGCATAAAATACAGATTAATGTTATAAAAACAGCAAAAAAAGGGAGACATTGGTATTGCTGCTCAGTTTTCTAGGTTTCATAACAGTTTATATGTTAGTGATACTTTATTAAAATGATGACGTTAAATCTGTATCTTTCTAACTTGACCTTGTTTTGTAATGCCATAAAATTCCTCAAGTTTTCATTTGATAGACTTTCAAACACTTTGGTAGCAACAAGCTCTTTAACCAATGTGGTATTTCTTTGTGTACAATAGAGTAGAGGTTGTTTGAAAAATTATTTGACTAATAAGTAATTTACATTTTGAAGCAGGCCCAGCACTGCTGCTGGTTAAACATGTTGGAACTGCAAAATAAAAGAAAGCACGTCTTTGGAGACGTGTCATGCCAGAAATCCAGATGTGCAGGTTAACCTCATTTATTTTTCAGAGCTGTAGTTTTGCCCCATACAGGCTGTACTTGCCAGAATGAAAGGCTTGTAAAAGAGGAGGGAATGATGAAGTCCTCTGTGGATACTCTTGGGAAAACATGACTACTTGGCAAGTACCTGGACTTACATTTTTAGAAGCCCACATTTTAGGGTGCTAGAGATAACACAGTAGCAAAAATAGTCATGAGAGCGTTTTGTCTAATCTAGGCAGAATTAGTTCATTCCAAAATCTGTCCCTTGTACTGTGTTTGCTGAGCCATCCTGAGGCTGCTGTTGTGCCTCTGTCAGTGTGAGGGAACACGAGCATGCAGCAATTGCCCATTCCGGGGCGAGAGGGGCAGCGTGTCCTTGTTTCATCCTTCTCTTCTTGGTCACAAAGCACGCATGCAACCAGGTATGCAACAGTCCTTCTCCATTTGTGCAGCTCTTCCCCTGCCCGAGTGGGGAAGAAGGGAAGCTGGAAGATGAACTCCTTTCGGTCTTTTCCCCTCCCTCCTCCAGCACTGTATATGAGCAAGGCTAAAATCCATATGCATTTGGGAAGGAATGTGTGCTGTAGTAGGAGCCACCAGCAAGGGGGATGGGAGGGTGCCATATGTTCTCCTGCTCTGCAGGTTTTACTCTTTCCTGGAGATTTGTTCTAAAATTCTATTGATTTCTTGTCCAAAAATTTGGTTGTCTTTTACTTGATCAGTATTACAGAAGATCTGCCTGTTACTGTTTAGTGTTGCTATCCTTGTGTTTATTGGGATCTATGTACTGACATTTTGAGAAAAGCCTAAGACATCTTGTTCTTTATTTTAATGTTAGATGAAGGATTTTCCTGAATTCTGATCTAGGTCAGTATTATTACAGTTGGAGTTTTTGTGTACTGCACACTGAAAACCACTCTCCTCAAGCACGTATGTATCACCCAGTAGAAACTTGTGGTGTGACAATGTTACTTGATTGCTTTTTGCTGCAAGTTTGGCTTTTTTCCCTGCTGGAGGAGATGTTAGTGCATGAGGCCTTTTCATTGTCTTTCTACTTGACTCTTATTTTATCCCCCTTTAAAATGAGCAATTAGGAATTTGGACTAGGAATCTGAATTTCAAAATTGTCTGCAAATAAATAAAAGCAACCTTTCCACAGACTGAAGACTTTTTCGTTTGCTGTGCTGCTACAGTCTATTCTTCTATCCATTTGGGGAATCCCCTCCTCTTAATTTAGGATCGGCATTCTACCACACCTTAGAAATAAATTTAATCTACCTCATGATCAAGGTTATTTTTCTCCTTAGCAGAAAATATCATTCTTCATAGAGACTCTCTGACAGTGTTTTTATATATGGCGCAGTGGGAAAGCATCACTGTGTCTAGTTTATGTTGCCTCAGTGCAGGTTATAAACATAAAATAGTAAAATTAATAAATTCACAGAGTTCTACAGTGAGCTAAGAAACCTTGTGCTGGTATAGTCTGACTTGTATAGTTCTGGACACAGACTTAAATTCCTCACATGCTGAGCTGTAAGGTGTAAAGAATAAAAACAATTATGAGCTAGAAATTATATTCTAAAGCAGGGGATTTGATAATTAACTTTTATTGGACTGAACAGTATTGAAATTTAAAACAAATAGTATAGCCATGTAAATAAAATAGTCTTTGCTCTGAGATTTGACACATCACAACTGCTGACAAAAATAAGGTGGATCATTGAAATAATGTCCTGGCTTGTAAACATCTGAAAATTGTTATCATGCATATTATTTTAAAATGCAGATTTGTTAATAATGAGGTCTATATTTAATGCTCTCTATTCAGTTTGGAAATCTTACAGTTTTATAGAGTACCTTTGGGATTTTCTTTTCAGAAAAGAGATGTTTTAGCATAGGTTTTAGTTCTGTTTAGAGCCTTCCATTTTAATTCTAGAACAAGTGATAAGAACTTTTGAAAAATGTTAGGCTGTTGGCTTCAACTAAAATGTGAGTCTCAGATTAGTTTCTTTTAATCCACAACTGAGGTCTTTTTCCCTACACTGGGAGTACCTCGTACTTTGTGCCTCATACTTTATGGTATGTGGAAGAGTGAACTTAATTCTACATCTTGATAAATAACTGTACCTACATATAATTTCTTTTGCACATTAAACTTCTGTAAAGACTTTTTCCATTGCATCTGTATACAATTTTTATGAACAAGTGATTCGTTCCCTTTCTTTTTTTCTTGAAACTTCCACTAGTGAGTAAAGTGTGCCTCAGGTGAAGGTGCTGAATGTTCTGAAACACTGTTGTTTTTTACACTATTATGTATTCTAGTTTCTATAAGAGAGATGTTTGCATGCTGAAAAATTTATTTTCAGTATCACACTTATCTATATTTCATGGTGGCTAAGTTCACAGTTTTATGTGTCATTCATACAAGGGAAAAATACTAGGGGTATAACAGCTAAATTTTAATAATGGATGAGGAATTACTTAGTTGCAGTAGTTTTCCTAAGGCCCTTTTAGTTAAGGATCTCTGTGAACAGTCCCTCTGAATCTTTTATATATACTGAAGGTTTTACCTTGGCTGTGAGTATTCAGAGGAGGTCTGGCAAAGTTGATAATACTACTTGTAATTTAAGTGTTCATTTCTACCTCTATGTTTGTGACTTTCTTTGGATTGGGGAGAAGCTGAGCTAAATTAAAGTTAAGGTTCTAGTTATTGTTCCTGTCTTGTGCATTAGACCCAAGTTGTTCTTTGATGTCAAGGAGCTCATCTCTTTTGCAGACAAAAACTGCTGTTCATACAAGTAGAAATTTTAACATAAAATTCATGAAATCGCATCATGGTGTGTAATTATACGTGTGTGCTAAGGATATCAATTTAACTGAGAATCTCTTGAATTTTGTCTCTGAGGATCACTGTTATTGTTTTGAAGTCACAGGGAGTTTTCACACTAACTGGTGTAATTGAAGGATCCTTCCAACCCAGGCTGCTCTGCGCTGTGCTTTCCAGAGGATCCAGTTACACAGCAGCATCACACGAGAAGCTTAGTTTGGAGCACGAGGCACATTGTCAGAGCCAGCCAGTAGTGTTGAGAGGCAGCCTTTTTGTATTCCCCTGAGCTGGGATAAAATTCCACCCCTGTGATACAGGGCCTTCATTAATGTTTTCAATTGAAGACTGACTTTTGGGGATTTTTTTAAATAGATAGGAGCCAGAGACACCTCATGGTTATTATGAGTGGAATTCCATATGCCTTAATAAGGCATTTCAGTTTGTCCAGAATACAGTGTCTTTGCTTTATGAATTCTTAACCTGTCCATGTGTATAAATTGTGTTCCATGGTGATTTGCTACTCTCTTCTGACTTTTTTAGGTCCATGAGAATGTTGAATAGAACCAGGATTAGGACAGACAATGAGAGACACAGGTGTTTTGAGGGTCATACCCTTGGGTTATCCCTCCCTATTCTTTATATTCATAATTTGACCATGTTTGCTTGGCTTACTTAAGAAAGTCACTTAAAATAGTGTCAGGTTTGCTTGAAATCGGAACGTGTTATATCTGTTATTCAAAGGTATGTTTTCTCCATCACAGAAATAAATTACTTTGGTTTGGCATGAGTTGTTTCTGACAAAGCCATCTTGACTATTATTTAGCACCATATTAAAATTTCCTTGTGCATATCAAAAGGTAATTTAACTGTGCAGTCAAATGTAAATTAATTATTACTTTGTGGCAGTAAGACTTAAAATATTACTGTGCTGTTGATGTTCGATGGTCCAGTTTTGAAGAACAAAAATGTATGAGATGGTAATTTCAGAATACCTCCAGTGTTAATGACTTTGTTATATGAGAGCTTTAAAATCCTTCATGTATTGTTTGCATTTTAACTCAGGTTTCTGGGAATTTTCTCATGTTGGTTAGTAATTAAAGTACTTTCTGGACGTAATTAGTGGAGCATACTGTAATTAATGCACTTGAATCACAAAATGTAGATGTATTCTTAATGTACTACAACTTAGATAATGAAAACATTTACAACCTGTATCACTCATGGAAAACAATAGTATTTCTTAATATAATTTGCAATGAATCAGTGAACTCTTTTTTTCCTTCTTCAGCCCCCGCTGCTGACAGTTATTTTAAGATCAGAATTAACACTTACGTATATACAGCTCCTGTAAATGAGATGGATTAAGAAAAAGTACATTTATGACAATGCTGAAGCTGAAGTACCTTTCTTAAGGAGGGTCACACTTCAGCTGTAAATATGTAGCAGAATTCTTCTGTAAAAAGTGTTTATGAAAAAGCCTTATGTTTATGAAAGCTTATTATTCTAATTGTTCCAGATTATTACTTCTGTACATAGCTGTACATATCCATTTAAGAAGTAGGAACAGACATTTTTGTGGGTTACAATAGCTGATTCTCTTGAATATCAGCCAAATGATATGATAAAATTTGACTAACATGATTTACTCTGAAACCTTTTCAGAAAATTCACATAGTAGAAGAGAGTTTCTGACCAGCTGTTGAACTGGATATCAACGTATGTTCATTCTAGAAGTTTCATGTTACTTCTCATCCCCTCTGCTCCCATCCCAAGATGTTGGAGAAAATACATCTTTTCAAAAAACCATAATAAAGGGATGTAGAAGATATTCGTATAATCATGTAAATTTAGAGTATGGCCAAATTCACAATGCTCTAAACTGTACTCATTCTGACTTAGTAGTAGGGTTTAGAAGAATTTAAGAAAAGAACACAAGAAATTTTAGGAACATAAACCCACTGTCACAAGAATAAACATTTGAAATATTGAGGTTATTTAGTATGTAAAGTAAATAAGTTGAGCAAATAATATGTATGTAAGCATATAAAACAGTGACTGTTACAGAGAAGAGAAAATGGACTACTTCAGACTTTGCAATTTTTTAACCAGGTCACACACTTCTTGTCCAACAGCAGGTTTCAGAGTAGTAAACAATTCCTACAACGTGTTTCTTACAAAAGTCACAACAGTAAGAAAAATTATTTGTTAAGTATTAACTTTAGACCAATGAAGGTGCTAATATAGAACGTCTCTGAAATAGTGACATTTAAAATGTGAACTTTAAAATGTGTCATTTATGGACAGTATTTCCATTTAAAATCTGAAAAATCTCTGAAGACATCTGTATCTCAGAAAAGGTGCAGGCATCTGTCTCTCTTAAGAAAGATGGAACTTTGTTCCTTTTAGTTTTCAACATTAATTCGCACTCAAGTTAACATAAAATCACTGGTGTGTTGTAGAAGCTTGACAATACAGTCAAGACACCTTGTCTTGAGGATCTTTGGTTAATAATTTTACAGTTAACTTTAAAAATAAAGTACACGAGTCATAATACTCATGTGCTCTGCTTTCTCGTTAATTTTCTCCATTTTCTTTTAATGCCAGAGAATGCAAAAAGAGAGTAACAAAAATTGCATTACCATTGTTTTTGTAGAAAATGTTAGAGGAAAAATAGTTAACCACTAGCAGCTTCTTTGCTTGTGAGAATATTAGACTGCATGTGCCTGCATTTAGGAAAGAGGACACATTAGGATGTGTTTAGTCTCTTGAAAATAGCAAAATCCTGAAAGTCCAAGTGGTATTTTTGTGGTAACGTGTTTGCATGGAAGTATTCTTGTAATATTCTGCAATTTACTTTTTTTTCCAAGGAGATCTTCAACAACATTTCAGTGTTTATTACCTGTTTCACAGGCACTGATGACCTTTACAACAGTGTGAAGGCATTTTTGTATATGACAGCTAGTTAGGCTGGAGCAAAATAATGGATTTTTATCAGGAGTTTATAAAGGTCTGCTTTACTAACTTCTGACACCATTTTTTATGTAAGATAACAATATTTTAACAATGGTATTATGTTAAATTAAGACTCTTTGTCGTGCTTTAATATATCTGTAGTGTCAAGACTTGGTTGGCATACATGTTTTCAAGAGCTCAGTGAAAAATTATTTTTGGGTATAACTTAAGTGTGCAGAGATTACTGTTTAACTAAATAATGTGGTAATTCTGTTATATTCTTCAAGTAGGCTCCCCTTCCTGGATGCCTGTCATTGTGGACTCAGATAAATAGAGAAGCTCTTAAGTTTTCAAGTTTAAGGTCTGAAATTCATTATCTTCTTAGTGAATTTGTTCACATGGAAAGTAAGCATTAAAAGACACTTAAATGTGTGCATATATATATAAAATTCATCTTTGGTGCTGACTGCTGCAAGTTAACCTCAGCAGTGTGCTTATATATGATACAAGTGATGTCAAAATGACATTATTATCCAAAGACATTATCACAGGAAGTAGCTATTATTAGCCCAAATGTTTCCCTTTTTGGAGTCCTTTCAAACTTGATCTTCCTCTTTGAGTTTATTTTGATACAAGTCCCTGAAAAGGTCATGCCCTTTTATTACAAAATCTTCTGCATCTCTCTTTTTTTTTTTTTTTGCTTGAAAAAGCAAGCTAACAACACTTGAACATAATTAGATCTTCTGTCTTGCAGATGACCCACACAAATATTTATCACCCATGAAAGTTCCTGATATAGAGTTTTTGTAAAAGTGATATCATATTAGGTGTCAGAACAATTCCACAAAGGTCAGAGGTGTTCTGAGGAATTACATGAAAATTTGTGTAGTGTTAACCTATGGTTCATTTAGCTTGACCCCAGCTATTTGGAGCTCTGAAAGTCAGAAATTTCTGCAAGAGTAAAAAATCTGTATTGTAAACATACAGTGTGATGATTGGTTTTGTTGGGATAGGTTATCTCACAAAGAATGAAGTGTAGGCAAATAGGTACTCCTTTAATACCTGTTCAGCCATCTAAGAGAACTGATCTGACTATGAACAAATGCAGATTTTTTTTTTACATGAGGTATAGATGGTTTCTGTACCTTTTTGAACCCTTTTAAATGCAATGCTAAGACTTAAAACATATATTAGAAACAAGACTTAGCATTGAAAATGCTGGGTTTAGTTTTCTTTAATGAAAATTAATGTTTTAAGGTGTAAATCCATGTTTAAATTACATCTCCTTGGAGAGTCATCTTAATGCTCACTGATGAAGTTCAGTACTTTACTGATGCTGGAGCCAATCAAGATCCTTTGTTACAAGAATTGTTCAATCATCATCATCCCTGCTGGGTGAAAGATTCTACCTTATATAGTACAGTTTTCTATACTAGATCAGGATTAGAGTTACACTTTCAATTCTCCTTGCCAATTTGGGATGGATGCATAGGACTGTGCAACACTTAGGCCTGAGGAAGAAACTGATGTATTTTAGGATTTATTCTTACATTATCAAATCATCCTTTGATCCCTTAGAAGGTTAAAGAATATTTTATGGCCCTTGAGATTTTGTATGCAGACAGACTCAAGCATTTTCACTGATGTAATGATTCAACAAGCAAAGTTCAAATGATCAATAACAAACCATAATTTCTGCAATGCTGCTTTATGTTCTTTGTCAGCAAACAAGGAGGGAGAACAAGGATTCATCAGCTCTCTGGAGAAACAGCACAAGTCAATAAGGCAAGTGGAGGATTCAGATCATAGGAGCCCTTGCCATAGCTTGTCATAAATTTGCAAAAAAAAAAAAAAAAAAAAAAGAAACTGTAGTATATCATTCTAGAATGGTATATTTTTGAATATGTTGCAGATTATGCACTTTGTCTCCTCAAAATAAACCCTTTTAAAAAAATCTTTTTCTGTGACACTCCATTTTAAATCACAGGAGTGAACAGAAATGCCAGCAATTTAGTATATTTTCCTAAAAGATCCCTCTCCAGGGAAGAGGCTCATGAACCAGGATTTAATTCAGAAAAGAAAACAAGTGTAAATTACTATAATCAGTGAATTTTTGTTCAGATTGATGATAAAGAGCTGATCCTCTAGAGCTTTAATATTTGTATCAGTGTCTGTAAGAGTACTAAGGATCTAAAGGATAAAGAATGAGCAAAGTATCTAAAGCCTTCTTGGTGACAACTGCCCATTAGGAACAAATATACATAATTTTATTCCAGCCAGCAGAGCCGCTGCTTCTGAGGCTGTCCTGAATGTGTGAATGATGTGGTAATTTTTTTCTCCGGGTTTAGTCACTAGATAGAAGGCCTGCAGGAGAGATACCCATTTTTAAATCAAAATCTGGATCTAGAATCTATCAAAAGGGTCATAAAGTGTGCCTGGGATAGTTGGGAAGCTGTGGGAGATTGCAGATGATGGCATGGTTACAGTGTGTTATGCCCTCTGTAAGGTAGAGGTTAGAGGGGTGTAGTGCTTGTGCAATCAAGAAACCTTTATCTGGTTATTAATCTTATAACTTGGAAAGCTAAAGTGTATGTAGTTGTTTCTTTGGCTTGAAGCTACCTCTGTGTTTCTGCATAGAACGAGATGTTACAAGACAGTTTGCTGAGGAGTGGCAAAAAGCTGATGTGTTCTGAGAGTTCATTTATTCTGTACATTCTGTATAGCTTGCAGAGCAGTCTTCCCTATCTTGACCCTTTCACAGCTTCTTATGTGAATATTTTGACTTTGTTTTGGTGTTAAATAGCTGTTGATAGCTGCTTTTCAGAAAACCTCTTGTGTTCTAAATATTCAGAATTTGTCTCAGTTGGTCTGATAGCAGACCAACTGGTGCTGGAGTCAGAACCCCTAATGAAATGTTTATTATTTCTTGTAATTGATAGAAGGTTATGAATATACCAGATATTTCCACCCCCAAAGAACTAACTGTGCAAAAGCAGTACTCAGAAGCCAACCTTTTGGTGATCTGTGCTTAACCATGCTGTGTAAACGTTCTGTTTTAAGTTGATTCAACTAATGATAATTTTTGTGCAAACCTTTCCCTCTAGAATTCTGCCAAAATATAATAGCTTGACACAACTTGAAAATACTCTGGTTGCTGTTTCCTTAATATTTGGTTAGATCTAACTTTGGAGAAATATTCTCAGGCCACCTTTGAGATTGTTTCTTCCTGGCCAAAAAAACCCTGGTTGTGTATTGGAGAATATTATTTATGATCTGTTGCAGACAGAGTATCCTGAGTTTGAGAACTGATTCAGCTACTGCTCTGCCACAGACCTGCACGTGGTATGAGGATGTAGAAAGCAAAGCAGACATGCCTGTTTTCTCAAAGTCTGCAAGAGAAGATCTGTGAAATGCGTAGTTTCACATATATACACACATGAAGGCTAAAAAATATCCACTAAAACCGTAGTACTCTTTCTCACATTTTGGACCTTCCCACCTGTTATTCACTACTGCTGTGGGCTTCCGTAGGAAGCATGGTTTTTTACATGGCCTTCAGAAATATTTCATAATGCAGTCTCTTTGGAATTCATTACCTTTTGAATAAATGTTGGTCAGTAATGAAGACTCTATAATTTAAAAGTAATCGTGAATTTTCACTTAACTTTAATTTTCACTGGAATAATTAGGAGTTTTGTACCTGTTAGTTGAGTATTAGTAAAAATAAACTAGAGGAGAGAGAAGGCAAGGAGGGTAAAAATAGCTTAAGGTATAGTCGAATATAATCTGTTTTTACAGTGAATAGATATAGTAGTCTTTTCAGTGGAAAAAAGGCCAATTTTTATTTCCATGGATTAAAGCACATAGCTTGTATTTAATTTTGTGGTAAGTCTTTATGTTATTTGTGTTAATCCAGCCCTGTAACAAGTATCAACATGTCATCAGAATTAGTATATAAATTATAATTATTTTTTCTTTGTTTTGCCCTTTTTTCTATCAAGCCAAAGAGAGTAAGGCATTCTTTTTACCTCTTCTCAATCCATGGCTCATCTCTTTCAGTTTGGCTTTTAGGATGCTGCTGTTTGCCTCCTCCTTCCCAGCTGTTCACTAGAAGATTCAGGACTGAAGCCAATTCCTTTGCTTTCCTTCTTTATTACCAAAAATGGCAAAATTTTGCCAATGTTGTCATTTTCCCATCTCAATAATAGATAATAAAGTTGCACATGGGAGTTTTTGCATATCTTCAATTTTTTGAGTGTGGGCGGAATACTATTTCAGGCTCTTACTCTGAAGTGCTAAAACATGAAAGACTGTATTATGTTTTTTTTCCATGATAACCAATATTTTTAGCTTATTTCTGATTCATCTGAATCTGAGATAAGATGTCAAAGGCACGGATACAATGCTTTAAACACTTTGGGAAGACAAAGTGTTTCAGACACTTGCTGTGTAGAGAAGAGGTGACAACCCTCCCTAAACTTTTGGAAATGTGGAGTTTTTATTTTTATATTTTATGAGAGGAGAAAGTTTCTTGACATCAGCTGTTATTGAGTTTGATAGGAGCTAGTGTGGAAGACAAATTCTGTTGAATTTTGAGGACATCTAAATGCTATATTGTACAGGGTATTTTGCTTTTGTTGCATTTTTAAATGTTGTATAGCTTTATTTAAAAACTGCATGGACAAGTTTTTTTAAAAAAACAAGCGGAAAGCAAAAACCTCTTCAGAACCCTATATAATATCCAGGGCCAGATACAGACATTGTGAGGAGTTACTAGCATTACTTAATTGGAAGTCATAAACTCTGGCACACTTTGTTGCTGATGTGAAGTCTTCACCTGCTCCAATTTTGCAATGAAATCATATGACTACCACCATTCCTCCTTCAGTTTGTCTCCGTGCTTGCTAATTAAAACATAGGTGGCCATCAAACAGTTTTGTTTAAGAAAGACTCTGAATTGTGAGTTACTATAGATTTTAAGGTGAAAGGGGAGTCTGATATATATGACTCAAGAATCAGTATATGTACATATAATCTCTTATGTAAGTAAGATTGTATAATCTTTAAGAGCTAAAGAACATTTTTGTAGAGGAGATGCAATGTGGTTAAAAGAATTTAAAAAAAGAGATTAGCTAACTTATCCACTAATGTATCTGTTAGGTGATTGGGTTTTTTTAAGGGAGAAGATGTACTCCTGAAAAATGCAATGCTAATGTTTCAACAGATAGGGATGCAAATTTTCTGTATGATATTCAGTGTAACAGAGTGTTGGTGCATATGGGACAATACCTGTGTACAGGTATGGTACAGACTTGCAATGGCAGGATTTTCAGCTGGAGGAGGTGCTGGTTTCATAGCAGCAGCAGCAGCAGCTGATTTTCTGACCAGGCTATCACTCTGAAAAAAAGAGCTCAGCTGCTTCCTGCATGAGATTAATTGCCCAATTTTCATTTATTAATGTGGGCATTCTTGTATTCTTCTACATTTTCTCTGTGCAAATCATCTTCCTTAGAATAATCAAGTTCAATTAAAGCAGTCAGTGATGGAAAACTGAAAACTGGAAGTTATTACAATGATTAGCAGCAATATGGGCTATTAGATGATGGCTGAGAGAAGTCCAAAACTAAGCATATTGATGAAACAACTATTGAAGAGTTCCTTTACCACTAAGCAGTCATGTTACTGGGGAGTGTCAGCAATTAGAAGTTAGGCTAATCAGGAGTAAGTGCAGCATCTGTAATTTTGGAACACATCTTTAAGGGTAAAATAATCTTTTGAATACTTCTCTTGGCATTCCCAGTCATGTTGCTATGTTAATATTTTATGGTTCTGAAAGCAAATGTCTTTCTGAAGTAACAAATCTTTTGGCCTTCCAAATGTATTGATTGAATTTTAGTTAAAATACATTAGATACTTTTTAAAAATGGTAATGTGTCGCAGGAATATGTAATACAAGAAGACGACTTGTACTGGCTGACAGTTAAAAGATTTAACCGTTGTTTCTAGACCTTCTCAGCTACCATCTTTAATCCTTAAAAGGCAAATTTTAGAGGCTATCTAGTTTGGATTTCAAAAAAGGAATTGGGTGCTGGAAGAGGCTATCTAGTTTGGATTTCAAAAAAGGAATTGGGTGCTGGAAGAGAGTATGTTACTTATTCTCTCCTGGAAAAGGGAAGTACTTTTCTGGTAATTTCATGCAGTGTTCAGAAGAAAATGTTCTCTTTCCACAGAATATTCCACCTCAACATAGTTCTTTGGGTTACAGATTTTAAGCAGCTGATATCTGTGCTTAGGATGATGTGCTGTAGTGGCAACCTTTAGTCCACAAGCCACTCGTAGCCCCTTGGGACAGTCTGGTATGTGCCTTTGAGAGCTCAGTGCGTGCCAGGTCTGTGCTTGAGTGCCTTCCATGATGCTCCCCCTATACATTCCTATGCACAGGCCTTAAAATTATTGTGTGTATGACCATGGCCCACATTCACACACTTTCTTGGTGTCCCAGAAATGCCTGATAACCACACATGTGCTGAGTCTGCCTGATGACCAGCACAGGTTTCTCAAGGGTGAGTTACTTCAAACCAGCTTAGTTTCTATCTTTTAAAAGGTGTTTTTTGGTTTAGTGGATGGAGGTGTGAAAAGTGGGATCTGATATTTTGTCTGTAATACTTCTTTAATGTGGCATTTTCAAATTCAAACTGAGGAAGGGTAATCTAGACTTAATAATAGTAAGGATAATCTTAAACTGTTACAAGATCAATACAGAACAGTTTAGGAAAACCATACACAGTGTCGGTTCTCTTCCAAAATGGAAGAATTGTTTCCAGTGAAGTTCTGCAGGGATTTACCCCAAGGCTAGCACTATTCAGTGCTTGCATTAATGGTCTGGATGATGAAATACAGAATATACTTATTAAATTTGCAGGCTACGCTTGTCTAAGAAGGATTAAGAGGTCTTGTAAGGACAGAATTAAAATGATCTTGGGAAAGTGGTTTGAAAAAACAGGATGCTACTGAAAAGGAATAGTGTAAGGTACTGCATGAGGAAAAGGAGCAAGGGAAGGAAAGCATGGCTATATAGCAGAAACAGCAGCGTGGATAGGAGACCTGCAGAAGGGGATCTTGAAGTTATAGTGAATTACAAGTTGAATGTCAGCCATGTCAAGTAGATACAAAGGAGGAAAATATTCTACTGGGAGGTGTAAACAAAAGTATACCTGGTGTAATCCCTTAGTTCTGCTCAGTAGATTGACCATTTTGCTTTACTCAGCCCTGGGGGTTCTAGTAGTGAATTCAACATTTCAAGAAGGATGTAGACTAACCTGAGAGGTAGTCAAGTGGGGAGCAATGAAAACTAGACTTATTCATAACAGTTTGGGTAAATTTCTGCTAGATGCTTTGTATTTTCATTTGTAGATAATTGTTGTTTTATAGAAGGAGGGTGAAGTTGAACTCCTTATGAAGATCTTTTCAATCTGTGTGGTAAATTTAGATATGATGTCCTGGAACTGACACCAGAACTGATCATCCAGCACCCTGATTGCGGTGGGTGCTCACAAAAGAGCTCAGCTGAGGGCCAACCTCAATATACCTGAGGGCCAATTCCCCAGCAAGTGTCACATCTCTGACACACACCACACCACTTGGGGGTGTGTGCTGTAGTCCTTTCATGGGGTAGGGAATGTGGCCTGTGGCCCTTCTCTGTACCTGCACAAAGGCAAGTGGCCTCCCCAGCCAGAAGGGTCGGGCATCCCTGCATTTGCTTAATGATTTACAGTTGACAAGACACTTATATTTTTAATGGATTTCATATTTCACTAATAAAAAATATTTGCTGCTGTAAACGAAGTGAACCACCTTGTTGACAATTCAATACTGTATTTCACACATTAATAAGTTTGTAAAACTGTTGGCACGCTATTTGATGGGGTTGAAAGGCATTTGATACCAGCAGTTTGCTCTCTCATGTATGTAGACCATCAGCATGTTTTGCAAGTGAAAAAAAAAATAAGGAATCATTGTGATTTGTCAGAATGCTGAAAATCTGAATGATGACATTTTTAGGTAGCTGTTACCTGGAGCCCTCTTACCTGCAAGGACCTCCAGTGGCTGGTTGTGATAAGCAAACCACAAGGCAAACCAGTAACATTTGTGTTAAATAGAATGTGAAGAAACTTTTAAAAATAACTAATAAATAATAAAATAATAAAATTTGCTGAAGAAAAAAAAGTATCAAATGGTTTGAAATTAGGAAAACAAAAATTTTAAAATAATTGCTTGTTGGAAATGGGTATTATGTTTGTTAAGCAGAGCAGGGAGGAATTAATGCTCTTGGAAACAAGGAATGGTGTCTGAGAAAAGGAAGCTCCAATGATGGGTGCTGTAGACATCCAAGTCTGAGTAATATATTGTCCCAAGTAAAACTATATTTCTATTATACTACACCTTCAGAAATATGTGCAAATCTCTGTGTTTAAACTATCTGTTGCTATTTACTAAAGCTTTTAAATTAGAGCATGAGGTTGAAATGGAGTGAATGTGTTTGTGGTTTGCTGGGACTCTCTGTATGTCTAAGAAATGCACACAATGTCAGAAATAATCAAAGGAACTCTGTTGGCCTTTTGAGGGGTTATTTTCTTCTAAGATACTGCAAATAATTTGAAAGGATCCAGTCAGGAATTTCTCTCAAAATATTTGTGCTGTACTCACCACACCCACTTAACTGCTTAATATAAGATTGCATTGAAAAGCTTGTGTGCAGATGTAGAGATAATAGTCATGTAAAGAAATGGTAGAGTATAGCTCACATCTTTGGAATTTAAATGCACGTTATGGATAGATATTTTTGGGTACAGTAGTTAACACATATATCCTAATAGATTTTGAGTGTCTTTCTATGTTGGAGATTGTTTCTTGAAAATGAGTTATACTGGAGGAGAGTGAAGATGGACACAGTAATTGTGTAGGTTAAGTGGAGCTGCAGAATATCAGCAGTAAGGCACAATGTAGATTTATACATTAAAAACTCAGTGCGCTTCAGAACTTAGCATTTACAGTAACACAGCATCATACTATATTAATAAACTGCAGGGGACAAGAGACAATTTCCTTCCGTTGTCCATTCCCCACATCTCTCCCTTCTATCAACTGTACCTTTTCTCCACTGAAGATAGTGTCATTATATTCAAACTGGAATTGCATGGTTTTCATCTTAACTGGTTTAGCGTGTGACAGCGTTACTAAAAATGTGTGCAACGTACTAGTGATCCTAGTATGAATCTGTCTGAATACAGATAAAGCACCGTATTGCATACTGAAAATCTTTTTCTGGGAATTCCTCAGAGCGTCCATTAAAAAAAAAAAAGTGAATTTCAATCATTAGACATTTTGGCAACAGTCTACAATTTAAATGGCATTTTAATCTTTATTTAGGATGTCTGTCTGACCAGAAAATGAAGACAACTTTTTTATATTTTGCTTGGTAACTAGAGGTACTAAATTATGTATGTATAACATAAAAGCTAAAATAATAATTTAATTTTCTCAAAAAGTGAATATCTGACATCACATGAAACTAATTAATTTCTACAGAGACCTTGTGCATAGTTCTATGTGTCATTTAGTGTCTTTACTTTTTGTCAGTCCATGGGGCTTTATTTACTGGTACACAGCTAGGAAAATACAAATTTTGGCTGACATGCTCAGCTGTCATCTTTTGTTTAGGCCTTATGCGAGCTGTTACAAATATCTGCATGTTTTTTAATGGACCAGTTAATTCAGAGGAAGTACCAAATTGCAACATTTAATCAGATTAATTCTTGGTATTAATGATAAATCAGTAATCATCTCTTCTGATAATGTATGTTATCCAGATTTCCAGTAGAAGGAAACCAGCTTCCAAGATTGAGAAACTTGTATGCATCTTCCAAAAATTCCCTGTGGCAAGTTTCATATTTACTGCACATTGTTTCCAGGTGTGCATAGCAAAAATGGAGCTACTCTTCTTTAGTATTCTGTATTTTGTTTTGAGCTGAGGGACTGGCATTTTCAGTAAAAGTTTACCTGAATTTGGGATGTTCCTCTGCATTAGATAACTCCATAATTTGTGTTACCAGAATTCGTTGCTGTTTCCCCTACAGCACCTTTGTGACAAAGGTGAAGTACCAACATCAGTGTTTTGCAGGTGAAGAACAGGAGCTGAGAGAGCAAAAGGTCATGCACAGATTTATAATGCTCCCAGGTCTTGCCATGCACAGTATGGGCTGGGGTGGTGGAGAGTGTGGTGTGAGGTGCAGGAGTGGGTTCACAAAACCACTTCAGTCTTCTGGGTGAACTAAGTGAGTTAAATTAAGCACTGAAGATTTGAGATTTGCAGCAGAGAATGTCAGTAAATCAAAACTGAACCTTGGCACGTGTTTACAGCTGTTCTGGGGATGGTTTTGCTGGAATTCACCAGCCGCTGCCTTTCCTGAGCATGAGAACCTGGGGCTTCCTTGTAGGCTGAATCACTGCTTCTTTAACTGCACAAGTGATGAAAACAATGAAGGTGCTGGAGAAGAAGTGTTAAAACACTTCAGGAAGCTGAAACGAAGGCCAGAGTCATCCCAAGCCTGAAGGGCTTTGCCTTGTCTCATTTGGGAGGGAGTGACCTGCCCTTGAGCACCAGGCAGGGCTGGGGTGGTCACACACTGCTGTGGCTGCCAAAGGCTCAGGACTAAGGCATGGCACTGGGTGATCTCTTACATGCTTATTGTTTACTGTGCAGACAATTCATTTGTTCTTAGAGGTTGGATCTACTTAATAAAGATGGTGTAGACCCAAGGGATGTGCTATTGAAGGGCAAAGGGAAGGATAATTGTACTTCAGTGTAGATAGTGTATTTGGGGTGTTCTGCTCTTGGCTTATTTTGTGAATTTCAGCCTCAGTGTCTTGCTGAAAATCACATCTTACATGGCTGAACCTACACTCTAGTAAACAGATATTTTTTTGCTCCCTGTAACTTAAAACCAGACTCAAGTCATTGAAAGAACTATTTCATAGACTGTTCATTAACTGTGCTGCTATTATTTCTTACCCAGGAATTCACATTGTTGAAACTGATATTAAAAATAAGCTTTCCCATACTCTGGTGATTTAAACCTGCAAAGGGAGAAGGGACAGCAAGCACCCTCTTTTAGTATCACTTCCTTTCTGCTGCTGCTCTGGCTGTAGTGCAGAAACAGTTTAGGTAGGCATTCCCCCCTGTCCGTGCTTTCTTTTTTTATTATTTTTTTATCTCCCCTTCTTTTGCTACTCAAAGTTATTTTTTAAAATAGAAATATAGAAGGCAGAAGCAGTGATTGCTGCAAGAAAGTACTATGGAAACCTGTCACCACAACAATTTCAAATGAAAGTGAATCTTTAGCTGTTTAAGAAGTCCATGTATTTGTCAAACTCTGGTGTCTCCTCTGTGGTCAGAATTGAAAAGGAAGGAAGTGAATAGAGCAGTGTCGAGGGGGATAATATATATTCTTGCTTTTCATGGGGGAAAATGCATTTCTGGGCTCAGCCTTGCAATTATATATCCTGCAATAAACTTCTTATCTAAAATTTGTCAGTTATGTAATGTGTTATAATGCTGTGGTAGCAATATTGTCCTTTATGGTTGGTGAGACATGTTTGCTGGAAAATCTAGCTTATAAGTGTTTCCAGGTGTTTTGTTGTTTGTTTTTTTGTGGGTTTTTTAAAGAAAACATAGGCAGAAAAATTATTCACAAAGCTCAAAAGAAAGTGGTGCAGAGAGAAATAACTAAATAAATATATCTTTAGCATACATTTCAGTTGTGGATGATGGCCCATATTTTTCAGATGGAAGATCAAAGCATGATGTGAATGTATTAGATCCCAAGTCACCTGATATTTGTTCTCCGTGTCCTTGCTAAAGAAAACTCCATCAAATAAGTTTTGTTGTTATTAGTATAGCATGCAGAAGATAAAAAGTGACACAAATATGGTACTGCTAGTAATGATATGACTTACAGATTCACTTTGGTCTGTTTCAGCACTCTGCTGATGCATAATAGTGTACATACCTCTATATATATATGAACATTAATATTTCTGAGTTAAATATTTGGAATGCCAGTGATTAATCATTTAAATATAGCACTTCCTGGGGATATTGCAAAAATGTGAGTTCAAATGCTGAAGTATTTCATCTTTCTCTGTTCACTGAAGTTCCTGAACATAGTTTATAATGTTTGGTGGTCATGTTTGTTGCTGCTAGAAGTATTGGAAAGCAATATATAATAAACAGAGAATACATGAGGAAGACTTACCTTTTTTTTTTTTATTTATTTAAAAAATACTGCTGTTCTTAAAGGATTATTAAGGGGAAAAAAGACTTTTTGGTGGAGAATTCACTCTGAACTAGTAGATTAATCTTTTATAGTGTGTAAATTTAGAAAAACAGGTTTGTTTTTTTTTAATTGACAAAGGTTTTATTTTCACACTTTGACTTAAACTTTTTACTGCAGAGTTATAGAGCCTTAACAATAATAGACATGGTGGTAGTCTCTTTTGTCCTGTGAAATCCTGATCTTTTCAGATTTTGATGAGTCTGTGCACATTTATTAAAAGATATATACTGAATTAGAAACAGATTATGGGATTGTGCAGACTTTGTATGCTTTTAGCTGTGATATAGCAAGCTTTATATCATTTTGTCATTGTGCACTTGCCCTATGTAGAGGTAATTTACGAAGCCTAATGCAATTGATGTCCAACTGTGACATGGTATTTTTGTAAAAATAAAACTCTTCACTGCTCGTAGCCTTTCTAAGTGGTTAATCAAAGTGGATTGACAGATTATGTGTCTGGGGTTTTTTCCTTCTTTTTTTTTTTTCCCCATGTAGGTGTTTGTGACTCATAAATGCAGAATTAGACCGAAAATCTGTGACTGGATAATGGAGTATTTGCAAGTACTTTATTGCACTTTTCAGTGCAGCACAACAAATAGCCTTCACTTTCCAGTATTTATTTGTAAGGATTTATTATTGTGTGGCCCTGCTAATCTCGTAATTTCTGCTCCTGTTTTTATGATAGTGCAAGAAAGTGGTTTATAAATAGTTTCTATAAATGGGTATTCCTGAAAATGCATCTGATCTGAACAATATTTTTATATAACTGTCTTTTATGGTGAAATAATAGGTGAAAATTGAGAAACCATTAATGTTTTATATCCCTTCACTCTGCTATGAATCACCACTTAGCTGTTTGCCAAAATCTTTGTATTCTGTTTAGTGACAATTTTATATGAGGATCAGCTGGATAATTTTTAAATTCATTTTTAGTTCTTTTCTTTGACAATTCGTATCGATTAATTTGACCAGCTGTCAAGTAAACATGAAAACTTAATCTTCCATTGTAGAGGATGTTTTAAATACATATTAACTTAGATAATGCTTTTTGAAGAATTTGGAAGCATTACTGTTCCAAAAATTTTAGATATTAATAAATTCTAAGGAATTAGTAGCTATGTAGTGTGTGTGTGTGTGTGAGGGCGAAAAAAAAGTCAGAATACCTTAGAAAGCTAATAAAAATGACCTTGTGTTTTAGATCTCCCCACTGAGACTAGTTATTTTGAAATATGAAACACTTAGTTTGGTTTCATAACAATTAGTAAATGTCATTTGTGATCACTAAAAAATTATTCCTCATAGAATATCCATTGTGAAAACACAGGAATATTTAATAATATTGAGTTCAGCTTTCTTTGCAGACAGAAATTATTTTAAATTAGAGGCTGTTGCATAATCTGCTTCTGATTGTCTGTTTAGGTGGTTTCTCTGGACTGGAAAACTGTCAACCATTATGTCTTGGACAGTTCTGACCACACTGAGATAGGACTAGATAATACCTACAAGGGCAAGAATGTATCTGATTCTAGTACTTTAAGGTAATTAATGCAGATATGATGACTGATTCATCTGTTCATATGTGGAGAGGCCTGGGTCACTGCTGTGAACTGCTCAGCTGTGAAAGGCTTTGTAAATAAAATGTACTGTAGGGGTAGAGT
Source organism: Lanius collurio (assembly GCA_020086605.1). NCBI lineage: Eukaryota > Metazoa > Chordata > Aves > Passeriformes > Laniidae > Lanius > Lanius collurio. The sequence goes on from JACBWW010000005.1 coordinate 43,175,971, forward strand.
GAAGGAGACTGGGAACACTGTATGTCAGTGCAGAAACTGGAAACTAAGTTTGGGCCTTGAAGGTAACTCCAAAGAGAAAGATATGAATGGAAGGAACTGTTATGAGAACTAGACTGCAGATGGGCTAGAGGATGGACTGGAGGATGGATAAGGTAGAGCTGGGAAATAAGGAAGTGGTGTTTGCATTGCTACTGGTGAAGAAAGGTAGATCTTATTGAAAATAGTTGAGGTAAGACTGGAGTGGAGACCATGAAGGTTTTTCTTTATCAGACATTGCAGTGGCTTAATTACATGGGTCTAGTCTATATAGAATGAGCTTAAATAAAGTAATCTTCCAAAGTCCTAGTCCATTCTAAGGGGTTTATACCAAATTGATTAAAATATTTCTGATTTGCTTTAGGTACTCAAAGGTGAACAGCATATATGAAATTCTGCTAAATTCCAGGGATGCAAGTGAGCAGAGACTGACGTGAGCTTTGGCTTGGATCTCTGTATAATCCATCCCAGCCTTTTAAATTGGTACTTTCGTGTATCTGGGTCTCTTCAAAACTAAAGCTACACTGAGGTTCTTTCTCTCCAGATAAGATAGTATGTTATTGTTAAACGCCTCTCCCAGACTGTAATTCTATTTGCGGTTTGTACTGTTGACTGTTGATTGTTAACAGGTTCTGCAATAATGCAATTAGCTGATCCAAGAAGAACATACAAAGCATTAATAAGCCACATCTGCAAAGAGCAGAGTGAAAAATATGATCGACTAGCCGTGATACTCATCTAAATAAGATAATATAATTCATTTTGCCTCTTTCTCAGGTTAAAAATCTGCTCTATCTTAATCCTCTCAGAAAAAAAATCAATGCTTCACTGTGTTCTTGATCTGCTGCACAGTGCCACATGAAATTCTGAGCTATTGTACATTGTTACATTTATGGTAACAAAAGATTTAAAGCTTTGGGTAAGCTTGAAATGGCATAGGGAACTGAACAGTATGTTGCATTAGAAAGGAGAAATCTTGCATCAAAATACTGCAGTTCTTGGGTGATGAATAATGTCGTCTGTGTGGAAGAAGAGGTGCATTCAGCTGCTTATTCTTCTCCTTTTTCACCTCCCTTCTGTCCTTTTGCAGGTAGCACCCCCAGTAAGTTCCCATTTGTGTGAAGGTTTCAGAATGCATTGCTGGCTGACAGCTGAAGTGAGGGTCGGGGACTTCCCTTTTTTCAGGGGCGGAGCTGGATCCCAGTGCCCGTGCTAGCTGCAGGCAAAGCTGGGCACAGTATTTCTTTTTCTTTAGAGGACTTCAGACTTTTCCTTCATAGTAAAGATTTGTATGATACAGCTTTGCCCGTTTGATTTTTTTGGGACTGACCTTTGGTTTTTTTAAAGCCTGAAAATGTAAAACCGATTTCTATAAATGCAGAATCTGTAACAAAAAGAGGTCAGTTTTGTCATGCCTCACCCAGTGGACAAATTTACAAGAGGACTTGGAAGACTTAGATTGTTGTCAGGGTATAGGTAACACTGCCAGCACTGAAGAAGTGTTTGGGGTGTATATATGTGCTTGCTCTCTTTCAAGCTGTCCTCAGTGAAACTTGATGAAAATGGCTGCACAAGTTCATTGTTGCATTCTTCTGAAACTGTAAGAAGAACTAGGAAGGGAAAATGGAGCAGAAAAAATGTTTTCTAGCTCATTCCTGAGCAGACTGCTGTGATAAGCCTTCCTTTGAGCAAGCAGGTAGATTAAGGCATCTCCAGCAGTCAGTCCTGCCAACCTACAATTCCTCACCAAATTATCTGCAGACTTTCCTGTAGGTGTGTAATACAATAAATTTGAACTTTGTATCAAGAAGAAAAAAAAACATTTTAAAGTTCTATCTAACAGCAGGTCTGACCTTGATGGAGATCTATCTGTAGTTGAATATGAAAATATCAACTGAAAAGAATTTGAAACAAAATAGCTTCTTTAAGTTCATTCCTTTTAAATACTTGAGGGCACTTCAGGGCTGTTGACAATATATGCACAGGTTCCAGAAATGAGATGTTGTCACTTGCATAGGTAATTATTATCTTGTTGCAAAGACTAGCAGGAGAACAAGAAAACCGAGATGGGTTTTGGTAGATATTTAAATCATTCAGAGCATACCATTTAAAGGATATTTTGTCTGCAATAGGATTTTAATTTTTTTTGTAAAGAGAGAAAAACATGTTATAACACTTCAGTAGCTAATTCCCAATGTGAATTGTTAAGACTGAGTTAAAAGTAAAGCTTGACATTTCTGGTTTGTAATGGCTTTGTTCAACCATCTAACAGAGTGAGCATGTACATAATGATGTTGTGAGGAGGAAGAAGAAAACATCTGGTCACAAGCTTTTGTCCAAATACCAAAATTAGTAATGAGATTTTGTGTCCTTATATTTCTCTTCTTCAGTAATGGCACTGGAATCGGTGGGTGGCAAGTCGGGGTGGCACAAGGACAGGAGAGGTGCTACAATGTCACCTTCTGCTCCCTAAGCGTCATCAGAAAGGGCCAGCTGTGTTTTTAATAGAGAAGCCACATCTTCAGATGGGAACTGGTTTGTTATCAGTAAGGGCTTTAGAGATTGGTCAAATTGTCTAAGAGGTGAGAGAAGCATTTTAAGAAGCTTGATTTGGCTCAGAAGCCCCAATTTTCATGTTGCCCAACTAGTTTTTTAAATTTGGTATTGTTTCTTCTCTGACTTTATACTCTCCCTAGACTCAAATAGTGCATTGTAGGATAAAATTCGTAATTGTTATGGGCTAGTCAGTCTAGCTGATCTGTCCTCAGAAGTGCCAGATACTTTCTTTGAGATTGCTGTCACGTTGATAGCCTAAGGCTTGGTAAACTTTGGAACATTGCTTGATGTTTCATGAGATAATTCTTCACAACAGTTCCTGATGCCTTTCTGTCCCATTAGCTCTTAGCCATCTGTTGCTTTGATTACACTATTATGGTGAATAAGTGTTTTGGCAAGCTATTTAGCTGTGTTGAAAAATCTTGTTTCTTTGCTTTCTAGTATTTTATTGCTACTGTTTCTTTTTTTTTTCCCTCCTCAACCTTTGTAGTGCAATGCTTCTTGCTATTTCCTTCTTGTTATTCTAAGAAACAAAAGGCTGACCTAGTTTGAGGACATGATGAGGTTTATAGCTGTGCTTTGTGGCTGTTCTCCTTTCATGTGAAAGTCCTTCTACCAAAAGAGACTGTGTATTCCAAACATGGGCTCACACAAGTTAGATATTACAACCTAACCATATTTAAATGTTTGGCCTTGGTACTCTTGCTTCTTAAGGCTTAAAATGTTCTTTTCTAATCTAGCCAATACGTTATGTCAGTATTACCTATTATATTTCTATAGTGAATCATAGTATTTTAACCTCTCATTCCTCTCAACTGCAAAGGCCAAAACAGGAAGATCTGGGATATATCATTAGGAAGAAGACTGTATTCTCTGGCTTTACACTGTCAGTTTGACCTTTTCATTTATTGCTCAGGTTTTAGAGATGAACAGAGTAAAAGACAGATGGAGTGATAATGAACATAGAGATGAGCTTCCCTAAGTAGGTTCATTTTTAGGAGTAGGGATACACCAATTAATTTTTTTTAGGCATGGACTTTTGGAAACAGAATAAAATACTGTTTTTAGACTGAAACGGAATTTCATTGGCATTTAATTTCTAGTTTTAGTTTTTCATTACTTTTTCTACAATTAAAATAGCTATTTTATACCTCAAAGCAAGAATTCCAATGATTCTTAGTAAGTTACTAATTCTGCTCAGTAGGTCATTTTGCCTTGACTGAGACTTAGGTGGCCAAGTTTTCTTCACTGTTTACCTGTTTGAGCTCTTTAAATTGAACTGCAGCTTTTCCTGGAATAACTTCTAATTTTTTCACTTCTGGTGTCTGTAAGAGATGACTAAGAACTGGGTAGCTGCAAGTGCTTGCAAAACTTTCTCTGTCACTTGGTCTTCAAGTAGTACTTGTCATTAGGGATAGTAACTTTATTTATGGGAAAATTATTTGAAGGAAGCAGCATGTTGTAGTGGCAGGGAGAAGGGGCAAACACTGTAAAGGAGCATCTGACTGGGGATTTCCAGCCTCACAGAGGGGTCTTTTTTTGACCTTATAAAGTGGTACTGTGTTGGAAATTGCAACTGCTGTCTTTTACAAACAAAAGGAGCTGCATGAAGTAAACTTTTAACAAGTAACTGAAATAGTTCCCAGTATAACAAATCTTCTGTCAAATGAAATTAGTTAATACTAAATTCCAGTCGGAGATACTCAGAAGTGTAATCTGGAAACTGTTTTTGCACTTACTCTGTAAGGACTGCAATAACCTTTTATATTCCTCGTCAGAGAATATATATTAGTTTATGAGTTTGGTTATTTCAGTGCACATCCTGTTCCAGGATTGTTGTATTTTAGTGCTGATTATTTCTTGATGGTTAGGTAATGTTGTGGTATTCCTTGCTTGCCATGTTGTCAGACCATTCTGTTTAAGTGATTCCTGGACTAATTAGTAATTATGGATCTTCCTTCAACAAAGCAACATATGTAATTATTTTTGAGCTAGGTTACACTTTTACTGATTGTGTATGGGACATGGTAAATGTTTAACATAAGAGGTGAGGATGTGACAGCACACTGAAATCACAGCTAATGAGTAATATCTGTCTGTCTATCTGTCTATCTATCTATCAATCAATCACTGTCAAAAGATGGTGAAAATTTTCTACTGGATTTGTGCCACAGCCTCTCCTGAACAGGTTTATCTGTTCTCTGCAGAATGATAAAGATTTTCAGTCAGAGCCACTGTTCTGATTTTAATCAGCACAATAGAAATGTTCTTGTATGCCTTAGTAGCTATGGAACATAATTTCTAAGTGAGAGACTAGTCCGAGTTTGACTTCTCTGTACATGGTCCTTCCAAACTGTACTGGAAAAGAGGATTTCCTTAGAGAGGTGTTCTGATTATTGGTGGTGCAGGTCCTTGTGAAATTTAACTGCATGAAAGTTGAAAATTAATTACATTTGTAACATTGCTTCTTCATGAAATTAGTAGTAATTGTCACAGATAGTATTGACCATAAATATTTTTGACAACACATTTTCATTTGAGAAGGGAATTGGTAGTCCACACAGGTGAAAACCCTGTGGCACAAGATCTTAGGGACAGAGTTGTACTGGATGAAGAAATAGTGATGTGAAGTTCCCTAAAACAGAACTGGGTAGAGAAGAACGATCCATGTGTTGAATGCTGTACCATGAGACGGTGGAGTGTGATTTTGGAAGCTGTATTTGTAGCACTTGAGCCATTAGTTTTGCCTGTTAACCAAGTTTCTTATTTTGGGTTCAACTTATGCTAGGAATCTTCCTGTTCCCAAATTAGCTCAGCATCATCACCACACTCCCTTGTGAGGAGCAGGTTTGCTTGTCCAAGCTGCATTTCTAATGATGAAAAAGATTATTGCTCTTTCCTTAGCCACGCTTTCAGAAGATTATTCTAATAATACTAGCGGCAATCATAAAATTAAAGACCACAATCTTGGACCTTATAAAATAGTTGCAATGCTGGCAGTTGACAGAACAAAATTGTTTGGTTTCATCCTAGGAGATATTTTCAAATTAGAAATGTAATATATATTTATTTAAGTCTTTAATGACATTTGTATTTAGTCTTCACAGGGTTATTATTTTTGTGGGAAAGGAATTGACCAAATGGGGTTGTGCTCTGAGAATGACTGTAACTGCCATGCTGGCCTGGACAGCATTTGCTGGGTTATTGAGTCCAGTTGCCTGCTCTTTGAAACAATGACATGATATAATTGTGAAAAAAACCCCCACATTCATACTAATGACTGCATGAAACTTACTTCTCTTCTTGTGTATGATTGTCTACAGAACCAAATGGGATGGGATAAAATTAATCAGAAATTATGTTAATAAAATGAACAGTTTTCATTGATAGAGAAAATGAACAAATGCCTCTGGTGTGAACATCTCTTCATAGTTTTCTGCTGAATGAGTATCATCATGTTTTGCAAAAACATAAAGTGAAATGCTCATTCCTTTTTTTCAGGTGATGATGGGTATCAACCTTCTGACCAAGCTATTTAATCTGTTGTCTGATGGATGCTGAGAAACTTTGATGTTATAAAATACTTGTGAAACTTGTTTCATGGTAGAACTAGCTTTTGAGCATGTTGATTTTTCTTTTATTTCCTTCATATGTTGAATTGATGACTCAGTGAATCTTCTTAAGCACTTACATTTGTGGAATTTAGTTTCCGTGTATCTGTAACATACTGTGTTGCGAGTTGCCAGATGGAAGAGTGCTTTAAATGGAGAAGGGTATTATTGGTGGGCTTAATACCATCTCTCCTTAACTCCCTGATTCATTATAATTTTTACAGTCTGAAGGTCACTGTAGTTAATTTTTGAGTAGGTAGTGTTGATGCCCTACACTTTATGGGGTCCTGTTTTTATTTCACTTGTGTATGCTTGTGTTTATATGCACTTAGGTTATACGGTATTGCTAACATATTACTAAATGCTCTTCTGCTTTTCTTTGACCTCTATGCTCTTGATTGCCATAGCGTCAAGTTTATGGCAAATGTACAAATTTTTTACAGACAAATTCTAAGGAGAAGGCTAAAACTGCTAAGTTTGGTTGCCTGCAGTGGCAGACAACTTGGTTATATAATATGGCTGATGAACTCATTAAATTCCATCTCAAAAGTAGTTATATTATTTTCCATATTGTTCCTGTTGGATAGCTATTCTGAATATTCTCTGATGGGATTCCGTTTTCCTTTGTAGATCACTGTTGAGGTCAGTTCTCTTTAACTTCGAATGCATACTTTCCTCTTGATAAAAATTATGGCAGCCTGTCGAAACTCAGAACTGTTTAGCTTTAAGCTTTCTCAGGTAGAAGGAAAATATTAGGTACAAATCTTACCAATAAAATGTGTTAGTAGTAGCAAATTCTGAAATACTGGTTCTCAGCTTTTGTCCAGTGTGAATTAATGATGAACAGGGTAATTTGAGATGTCTGTGCAAGCCTTAAAGTATAGTAATTAATTTCTGCCCTGCTTTTCAACATTTTCTTTTCACATAATTTTTGTCCCAAGTGGTGCTTCATTTTTTTTTATCATATTGTCTAAAACTAGAAACTAGCTGTGCATAAAAATTTCCATTCTCTTAGGATTAGTCATAAACCAACAGTGGACTGTTACATAGCCTGTCTGGGGCATATGAAATAAAAACTGTTTTCTGAGGTGAGAAAATTACTGTATATGAATCAAATGAAAGAATACACTTTGTTCTACATTGTCAGAGATTTGATATGTCTCTAATTCCAGTTACACAAGATGAACACGTGAGCTACAAGCCCTCTGTCTGTGGCCATGGCCGCAATTTAAAGCAAATAAGAAATAGGCCACCTGCATAATCTTTGTTCCATTCTGATTTTAATTTTAGTACTAGATTTGGAAGATACTTTGAGTATTAACAGGTTTCCATAATGATGTATGTTGTTTTGAAACTTCTGGCTAAAACCAGTTCTTTTGAAATAAAGCTCAGTCTCTCTTGGAGCATGTTTTAGTGTCTTTTGTGCCCAGTAGATCCAGAGTTAGTTTGCTGAACTATCATGTGGGAGCTTTAAGATTGATTATTTGCCTGCAATTATTTGTGCCTGTATTGCCTATTTGTCAGGAAAATAAGTATCTGGCCATCGATTATTTAAGGCTGGATAGTGCCCAGCTCACCTTTTAATGCTGTTCTACTCTTTATTATTTAATATATGAATGTTAGAGCCTGACTGAAATCTATTTGAATGCTCCTATAGTGGTAGTAAGGTATTGATTTTGTATTACTGACTCACTACCTAGTTTCATAATTGTGTAAGTGTTCTGTAAAAATTAGAACAATTTAGGAAAGGTTGGTAAATGAGGTGTGTCTTTCCTATCTTTGTTTCCTTTCGGTTTCATTCTCTTTTTCTTCCAGAGTCTTTTCGTTCTATTCCCCGTCCTCTTCCCATTTATATTTTCTTTCTCTTGTTCATTCTGTCCCCAAATTCCCTGCTTGCATTATAGTACTCTTCATTTTCTGACATCCCATTAATCTTCCAGTCTTTATGGCTTACTTTCCCACCTCCACAAGCACACCCACAGGATGCTTAGAAATTTTACAGCATACCCAGTTGTCAAAAAACTAAACCTACAAGTCCCAGACCCGTAATACTATGCTGGGAATGCTCATTAACTCCCACACTGTTTGGAAAAAGAAACTGGTATAGTTAGTATAAGGTCTGCAAACCATAATACATGCCTAATATTCCTTTGCTTTCCACTAAACCTGGGAATGCCTCATTGGAGCTAGGAAAGAAGATGGAAATGTTTTTTTGCTTTAACTGTGGTTTTGATCTTTATGGAAACACTAGAAAAAATGGCATGAATGTGCAGCTATAGGGGTGTGACCTCTGAAATGCTGGGTTTGGGGAGAATGCATTGTTTGCCAACAGATCAGAAAACCTGTTGCCATAGGTGGACATACCAGCAAGTGCATCCTCAGCACAGCAGCTGCACCATGGCCAAAGCCGAAGTGGGCTTTGTACTGGGAAGTGCCTGTGGTCTCACATGGTTCTGTCCAGTCTGGCTGCCAGCATTTCTGTCAGACCATGTTCTTTACTGCTGGCAGGAGTCACTAGGAAAGATGACAAAAGGACTGCAGCTCTAATGTGTGTGTGATCAACTGATTGCCCCCTCCACTAATTGCCTGTGAATGCTAATTAAAAAAGCAGTATTCAGGGTATGGATGGCAGTGCTTAGTTTCCAAAGGCAATAATTTGAGGCTTTTCTCTTGCTAAATAGCACCCATGCTAGTGTTTAGTGTTGCTAAGTGGAATTATCATCAGATTCAATCTTAATCACAGGTCTCTTAAATAGGGGACCTGGACAGTTTTTGGATAGTTTTCACTCCACTGTGTTGAGCTTTTTTTGTTTGTTGGTTGGGTTTTTTTTTTGGGTTTTTTTTTGTTTGTTTGCTTTGGTTTTGTTTGTTTGTTTGTTTGGGTTTTGTTTTGCAAGCTTTGGAAATAATCACTGAATTGCTTTGTTTCTTAATTCTGCTGTGAGGAAAATGAAGTTACTGTCAACAGTAGAAATAGTAATGTAGAAATACAAACTCAAATTCTGCAGTAGTCAGTAGTAGGGGTTTGACCTGCTTGCTTCTTACTCTCCTTCATCAGTACTTTTTTTTAAGCCTGTGTCACATTAATGAAATATTTGGGACTTAACTGAGAGTACTGTAACAGCATTGCATGTTAAAACAATATTACAAACTACCCCACAGCTGAATACAGCTGTATTGTAACTAACCCCAGAATTACTGGATCAGTTGCTGATAACCCACTCCCGGTTAGACACTGCCATCAGGGCTTCCAGTTCCTTTCTTTCCATTCGTCATATTCTGAGGATAGCACCAAAGGGATCTAAGCAAAGCATTGCTCAGAGATCAAAGGAAATCAGTCGTCTCCTTTACCCTCTGTTCTCTGTTTGGAGGTAAGGATGCCAGTAATTTAAAACGAATTAGCAGACTGAACTTAAAAGGTGAACTTGCCCACTAAAATGCTGTCTCATCATGGTTAAAACATCCCAGTAGAACAGCTAAAGATAACCATTATTTTTTTCATATCTTCTTTCTCCAGAATCCTACTCAAGTGGGAACTGCTCTTCAGGTTTTCCATAATCTTGGGACTTTGAAGGATACCATTGCTAATGTGGTGGATGGGTACTGCACAGTCCTGGAAGAGAACATAAAAAATGCTTTGGATATCAAAGTATTGACCCAACCATCTCAAACAGTCACAAGAGGTACGATTCTTGTTTTACAGAGCATGATAACTGATTATGTTTTTTCCAGGAGTACTGTATGTTATAAAATGGAAGAAACTCTCACATCCGAGCCTGTTCTAGAAACATTTCCCTGCTTGCTTTTACCAGTAGAGGGTGGGAGTAGGCATATCTCAGAAATAATTTAATTTGCTTTGCAAGCCAAAATCGGGTCAGTCTGATATTTGGCTCAGAGGTTTTCCTTTATTCCTCCCTGCCTCTCCTTCCTAACTTGCATAAAAAATTGTCTTCATTAGGTTACAACTTTGTGGCATTTTCTTAGCAGTTTCTCATGGCAATATGATTCCAAATTATGCTTTCTTTGTATTGGTAGGAGGATTCAGGTTGAGATTATCTGCAAGCAGTGGAAAAAACCTGCAACTACATTGTTAGGCTTTTGTCAGGTGGAAGTTGTTTCAAAGCAGACTATTCAATATGAAAAAATGTTGCACTGTTAAATAATTAATTTCCAGTTGGGTCAGATACCGGGAGATACTGAGGAGTTGGGTGGGCAGGCAAATTTTAACTTCGGTGATATGAATGTTCAATTTTTTTTTTTTTAATCTTGCAACAAGGTAGGGGTCCAGAATGATAATCAGTGACATAATAAAGAAGTGCATCTTCTCTCAAAGGAAGCAGTTGTTTAGAAGCTTCATGCCCTTCAGTTGGAATACCGCTTTTGTTTAAGCAGTTAGTCTATGCATTTAAGTTCTGAGCTGGTAATACCTTTATTTTTCCCAGCTACTCTTTCTGCCATTTCACTTTGCTATTAAATCCTGCAAAACTGCTCATTGGCATTACTGTGGGGTTTCTGTGGAGGTTTGAATTGATAGAGCATGTAACAGTCATGAGCATGAAGTATCCCCACTGAACTTCAGAGTTTAGTCAGCTTCTCAGTTCAGACATCTGAGACCATTCACAAAGCTCTGTTCTGAAGGTATTTAAGCCTGTTTTTAAAAAAAAAAAAAAAAGAGAACTGTCAAAGTGCATAGAGATCTATCTTTCTAATACTTTAATTTTCATGTGTGGAAGCTGAATTGTGCTGCTGTGTATGTTTAAAAACCAGGTGGCCCTGGTAGAGCTGCTATGCCAACACCTGGGAACACAGCAGCTTTTCGAGCAGCCCTCTGGACAAACATGGAGAAACTCATGGATCAGATCTGTGCTGCTTGTGGACAGGTACTCTACAGCTAATTCCTGTTTGTCTCGTGATGCAATTTTGGATATACGAATTTAGATGTCACTTTCTCTCTTAATAAACTCTTTCCTACAGGTGCAGCATTTGCAGAAAGTGTTGGCAAAGAAAAGAGATCCTGTGTCACATGTCTGCTTTATAGAGGAGATAGTTAAGGTAAAGTTTTAATTTACATGAACATAGTTTAGTAAATCTGTTAAGAAAAATGTGATGAGAGAATGAGTTTGTTTACAGTTTTACAGTTCCATAATTTTTTTAAAGTTAGGTTGATGGGAAAGTGTTGAAAGTCAAGCTAACATTGAAGGATATATTTGTGGTCTGTGGGTTGTATGTCTAGGATGTAAATATGTTCATTTTGTTGTAATTTCTTTTGTTTTCTTTTTAAGGGAGCTGATAAGGCACCACTGTATGGATCATTAATGTCATTCCATAATACGATGTGATTTGAGTAATTAATTAAATCTGTTAGTTTGCATAGGAGAGTGTGTCTTCATCTATCATTTTCAGCCATCTGTTTCTCACTTCTTGACAATTTCTCCCTTGAAAAATAATCATGGCTGTTCTTTTGAATACCTATTATTTTCCATTCATTTGCATTATTTTTGTTCATATTTTAAATAATTTGATTAATGGTCTCCTTCAGTGTTAGGAACAGGATTACTGAAACTGTCTCAGCTACCTTAGTAAAAGAGCGAAAACAAAAGATGTGTTCCTGCTGACATCTGTTTCCAAGTGTATGACTGGATTTTTAATTTACATGGACTTAATATTTGAAATAATTTGGGGAAGCTCTTCATATGCAAACGTGGTCTTCTCAACAGTGAAAGTAAATAATGAAGATTAAATATAGCCTTTATCTGTCTCTTAAGCCCATTTCCAGAAGATGTTGCACAGAGCATTACTTTTCTATGAGGCACTTCAAGCTTCTTTTTCTGTGTTCAAACAAACAAACAAAGCCAGCCGCAACAACAACAACAAAAAAAAAACCAAAACCCACAACCGCCCTCAAAAAGTTTTGAAACTTTTAGAATATTTTCTTTATTTAAAAAAGTTTAATCTGGCAAAAAATATCTGTTGCTGCCTGGGTGGATCAGCCCTTCAGTGGATCAGCATGTTGAGGGAGAAACATAGAAACCTGGAGACAGACCAGAAAGCTGAGAGGCTCAGGAAGAGTTTGGATTGAAAGGGAGCTTGGATAAATGATCTATGGGTGTTCATGAGTGGCTCCCACCCTGTGCCTGTGCTTCTCACTTTCACTCTTCCCTCTTGTAAAACATCACTTGAAAAGGAGTTTTTCCAGTTTTTGAGGTTGATAATAGAGAAGAAAGAAAATATTTTATCATCCTGGAGACTAAATGACATGGGAAAATGAATTTCAGTGGAAGGAGGATAAGGAAAAACTCTTTAGAAAATAAAAGACTTACTAGGTTGTCTTATGCTAAGCATGTTCCATGATCTCTCTGATTACTCTTCCTTTACTTTAAGTTCATATTACAGGATTGCATCTAGGTGAAAAATTGTATTTCCCAAATAAAATTAATCTATTTATTTTTCCACAGTTATCACTCTTTGAATTACACTGCTCCTTGGTGGGTGTTTTGGTGTAGTATAGTGCCAGGCTGGATGTTGTCATTCTCAGGGGGCAGCTAAGGAGGAGTTGTACATCTTTATTGGGTGTTCTGCTGGCAGAATTCTCTCAGCGTGACACAGTAGTGCCTATGGCACCGATGCTTTACTTACTCCTTGCCTGAAATGGTTCAGTATGCACAGTGTTCTTCTTGGACATTCTCACAGTTAGACCATTTGTTCTGGTGTTTCTTGAAAAGGGTGCAGCACCAGGCTGCAGCTGGGTGAGGTCACACCAAAGAGGAGAGCTGTTCAGACAAAAGCAGACAAGTACTGCATGCTGCTGAAATTCAGGAGTACATGTACAGATGGCTGTATGGGAGAGTATGAATTGTTTTAGATATAAATAAGAAATTGGTATTTTGCCATTTACTAATGAAGATTCCATCTCATTAAACCAAACTGAAACGTGCTTTCTTCAGCAAGTGTTCTGGAGAGGAAGAGAAGTTGGATTTTCTTTATGGTATTCAATTTTATTAATAAACTGAGCAAATGAACAAAACAAACCAAAGGTACTAACATTGTACCCATTTGCTGGAGCAGCATGCCCACTCCAGAAGATAGGAAAACGAATCATCCACTCTACAGTCTGTGCACTAATTACTGTTACTGATGTCAACATTATTATTACAGTCATCTTCTGCAGCAGCTGCAGTACCACTTTGCCTGTCCATCTGCTTCCTTGTTTTGATTACTGCAGTGCAAGTATCATCCTAGGAAGCATAAGAGAGGAGGAGACCCAGCCTTTTTAAAGCACAAGTCCTTTAATAGCAAGGAAGCTACTTGCCTTTTTTTTTTAAGTCATCATTCTCTTTTTCCATTGGGGATTTTTTGTGTCTTTCTCTTCACAGATAGCACAGCTTGCAGTTTTTCTAATTTTGTATTATGATCTCAAGCATGTGCTTTCCGGCTTTCTAATTACCTGTTACCATAATAATATTTAGTAGTGTTGCATCATGTTGTATCCAAAAATGTAGTTTTAAAAGCACTAGCTAATTAATTAAAGGATTCACAAAAACTCTGAAAACAAAAAAAAAGGAAACAAATCCTGACAGATGAAGAAACTGAGGTACAGAACTTGGAAAATTTTAAATACTGCAGTTCAGCAAGAGCACAATGACACCACCTGCATCTTTTCTACCCTATGGTTTCTCCTACAGAATTCCCTTCCAATTTTTACCAGCTTTAGATGTGGCCAAGAGTTAACTAACAGACTCAGGCTTACATGAGGATCATGGAAGAATCTGGAGATTAAATTTATACTGCACATTTTTTTACTCCTTCCCTTTGCAGATCTAGATTTTGGTATTTTTCCTTTGTCACAATATGAAATAAATGCAATCTTGGAAAGAAATTATGCACTCATAGTATCTTCTAAAAGCTGCTTTGTTTCATACTAGTCATGAACTATAGATTCATTATTAATGTTTACATATTTAAATTGCATATTTAATTTTTTAACAAATCTATGAACTATTTAAAGGAGAAATACGATTAAATGGACATTTTGTGGATTTTATGTAAGAAAAAAAGGACTTTAATGACTAGATTTTAGTTGAAGAGTGCTAAAAGAATTCAGAACTCATGTAGTTCTGATTTCTAGTTTTGGGGAAAATGAATAGAGATTCCATTGCACACATTGTTTAAAAGGTTAATGCTGTCATAATGTTAAGAGTTAAAATTAAAATTGCAAATAAGATTTAAATAATGTAAATTTGATATTTTTGTTCACCTAATGACTGCTTATCTATATCACTTCTTTCAATTGCTTAATTCACTTTCAGAGAGCTAATAATTTACTTCAGTTTATTCTGCTTTATTCTCTCTTTTAATGTGTAGTGACTAATCCTTCCTCAGCTGCTGTAATGCCTAAACTACAATTGACTTCAGTGTAAATCACAGCAGAATTTATTCTGTGACAGCCACCTTCCTAATTAGAGATAAGAGTCCTTCTTAGCCCCATGTAAAAGAGTTGAAAATGATCTTTGCTCCTCATCTATTTTGGGTCCTTCACTCCTACATAGGCGTCAGGGAACAGTTCTGCAAAGAGAAAAGCAGCTTGAAAAGCAGCAAATCATTTTTAGGAGGGGTTTGGGGTGGTCAGTAGGAAGGATGAGCTGGGGTCTCTCCACTGGGCAGAAAGGTACAGGCAGATCTGCCCTTGCTTGCCTTTGGCTGTCCTGTTTGCAAGCAAGGCATATCACAAACCCTTGTCGTTTACGTAAGCCTCCGGGTAAAAAAGTGAGCTGAGAGTTGTAGGGAGTGTTATTATGTACTTTGTGGAGGGCTCTTATCATTGCTGCTGCTGATGAATGTTTGGTGAGTAAGCAGGCTTTTTTCCTGAGTTGTCAACACTGGCAATATGAGGTGTTAACAACACAGAAAGAAATGTCCTCAGCATTACATAAGATAAAGAAAATAAATGGAAAATATAGATATTTATTGACAGAATGTACTTATATTTCACCTTCTTATTTCTCCTCCCTGTCCAAACTTGTTAAAAATTGTTGCTGCTTTGAAATTATTCACATCTATCATCACGTATTCACATTCAGTTGACCCAATTAAAAAATAATCCCAAGTGGAAAAAATTGAAAAATAATCTAATTATTGTCTTCTGTGAATTCAGAAAATAGTATTGTTTTCACCAATTATACAAGTATATGATTTGTTTTTCAGTATTTTTTGTAGAAGCAGAATTGGATTACTTGCACATCATTTCTGCTGTGATTTCTGTTTGTTATTTAGGCAATAATGCGGTACTTTGTGTAGATCTAAATACAGGTGGATGAGCAGGTTTTTGGTTCCCAAAATGTTGAAGATGCTCTTTGTTTCAGATCTCCAAATTGCCCTGCTGAATTCACTTGCAGGATTTTTGAGAACTCTTAAGGAGTGAAAAAGATCGTACCAGTTAAAAGTCCCAATTCTCATTTTGAATGGATCTGTGTGCCCAGACAGCCATTCTAAAAGTAATTTGATTCTAATTCACATGGGAGGGTCAGAGCCTGTGCAATGGTTTTCTAATGACACTACAATTTCTCTAGAACTTTAATTCTGTTTCTCTGACAGAAATGTGCAGCTGTGAAGAAAAGGGATGGTGTGGAGGTTGTGTGGGTTGGTAGGTAATGACCTTTGTTCTTTTTCACTTCTGGTTTGGTGGTGTTTGTGCAAATTGCAGATCAGTGATGACTGCAAATTATTAAGTCAGTTGGTTTTCAGTCAGCTTGCCATTGGAAAAGAAATACATTTACCAGAAGTGCCACCTTTTATCATCATTCTTGTCAATCTTACCTGAACAGCTCCAGGCTGAGTGGACATAGTAACGAACCACCCTTTCATCCTTGGAGGGGATATGGAGTATTCAAGGTGAAAGCACAATTTGAATTGAAGCTGTACATACTAAATCACTTCTCTGGGTAGAAGAAAGCTGTTAAATCCCTGGGGTAGTTACTGACTTTTGAATACTAAGTTCATTTATTTCCAGTTGATGCATATCTTGCAGGAATATGGAAGGATTAATTAATGTTTTAAGTAGTTTTGAAGAAATAGGACACTGTTTAATACCCAAGTATTTTTCTTACTTACAGATCAGTTTTTCTGAGGAATTGCTTAAGAATTCCAATATTTTATGGAATGCAGAGTCTTAACTTTATTTTCTAGTCAAGAAGGTTTTCCAAGAAAAAAGCAAAGCAGCTTTTGTTTCTTTTGTCACCTGCATAAAGAGACCTTTTTAAAATGTTGCATTACTGCTGGAAGTCTAGAAACTATTACACCTTCGATATAAACTGATCAACCCAGTGTGTAATGAAATTCTGTGCCCTGCAGTAAAACAAAAAAATCAAGGTCATTTTTAAAATCCCAGTGTCATTTATTGACATCTCTGCACCTGTAATGTATAATGTAAACAACATTAGAAATTTAAATTCACTCTTATTTTAAGAAATTTAATCCTGACTACTTTAAGGATATAGAAAAGGGTTATTGAAAATACACTCAGAATTTGTCTTTTCTTTACTGATTAATTACACTACTGAGGATGATGGCTTTTTGTTCACAGTCTAACATTTGGCAATTGTGTTGCTATAGAAATAGTGCAAATAGATTTACTTATTTCTGTCCCATAAGATCTTGCCGTATGAAATTGTTAAATCATTTGCATTGTTGCTTTATTGGTGGAAAAAAATATTTAGACTGTCCTTTAAATGTCTTCTGTTTTTAGAGCAACATTCGCAAGTCCCGTATTTCTCCATGGCGGAGCGTTTGATTACAGATAGAAAACACTGTATGTATTAGTATGCAAAGCCTGATTTCAGGAGCCTGCAGCAACTAGCTGCATGGTAATATTCACTATATTGTTTTACATTTCAAAGAGGCTTCACAATAAAGATGTTTTTCACATTCTACTCAAAGTATCAAAGTTTTTACAGGGAAAAATAAGTTGGAAGTGGTTGTCATGAAGTAGGAGCCAGTTTAGAATCAGTGGGTCAGATTTATTATTTGAATGTTAAAATAGCTATTTTAGACACACACAAATATGATAATTCACAGATGGGAAATGATACTCATTAAGTTCTAAATTTATAGTGTGGAGGAAATAGAGACATTTGTAAAAATAAATATATGTCCTTTCAGCATCTTCTTACATTCTTGTCTGATACTGAAGAAGTGGGGTACTTTCATTCTCATTCCTTGAGAGATACCTTGATGATGCTTAATGTCAGATACTAAATAGTTATATTAAGAACAGAGCTAAAGAGATTTAATTTCATTTCAGTAATAGTAAAGTTAATTACTAGTTTGATACGGGTTTTTAAAATGAGGTGAGGTGAGGTGTTTTTATGTTTGAGGAGACTTGAAATCAATTTTTCCAGGCTTTAGCATTAATATTATTGTAAAGTAACAGTGAATACAGATCTTCTAATATCTTTGCTCTGATGTTACTGGTATTCAGCCCACTGTCGTTCAGTGGTTTATTAACTTACTAGTAGCTGTTAGTGAAAATTTTTTTTTGAACTGGGAAAACAAATTGTTTTCATGTGAGTGAGAAGGGATTTAGCACATTAATCGTGTCAGTCTGTAGTTTTTTCTATAATCTTGCAAGCAGGCAACACTGAATCTAAATTTCAAATCTATGCAGTCAATGCATCAATCTGAGTAATAGTTTTGCTTCACACTATTAACAAGTCTGCTTATGTGCTGTAATACCATGCACTAAAGATAAAAAGACTACTGAAAAAAAAAATAATAGACAAGTATAAATTCCCCCCCCCCATTCATTCCATTCCAGTAAAAGAATATTGATCTAAATAATTTCCTTACCACCAGTCATTGCATAGAAGATGATTGGGTCTGCAGGCTCTCCCAGTTGCACTGTGTTCTGAAACTCAGCTTTTTATCAGGGTGAGATTAATCATGAATGGCCCAGCTGAATGGCCAGTCCCAGAAAGTGGTGGTCAGTAGTGCAGAGTCTAGCAGGGGGTCAGTGGTGTACCCCTCTCAAGGGGTCAATACAAGGTCCAGTCCTGTTTTAAGATCTTCATTAGTGGTCTGGATGATGGGCCAGAGTGTACTGTCATCAGGTTTGCCGATGACACAAAACTGGCAATAGTGGCTGATGCACCAGAGGGTCATGTTGGCATCAAGAGGGACCTCAAGAGACTGGAGGAATGGTCTGACCGGAGCCTTGTGCAGTTCCTGGGACAGAGAGCAGGATGAACTGTCACTGCCCAAATGTCTCCTGGCACTGGCATTGGGCAGTGTTATTAAGCTGCACCAGGGGAAGTTTAGGCTGGACATTGAGAAAAAGTTCCTCACAGGAAAAGTGATTGAGCATTGGAAAGGGGTACCCAGGGAGGTGGTGGAGTCAGTCCCTGGGGGTGTTTAAGACTGGATGTGGCACTCGGTGCCATGGTTTAGTTGACAAGGTGGTAGGTCATAGGGTGGACTTCATGATCTCAAAGGTCTTTTCCAGCCTAGTTAATTCTGTGATTCTATCATAGAATCTTACATGTTTTATCTAAAATCTGCTCTATTATGGGAAAGTTGCACAGTGTTACTGTTTGTGCCGAGTATTGACAATAGTGACTTTATAGTAATAGTTGAAATGAAATAGTTATATAAAGTGAAAATATTTTTAGCGGATTACTGGTTATGGCCCTGATTCAGCAAAGCACTTAAGTGCATTTTTAATTTCACATGAGTAAGATATATAATGGAAGTCAAACAAGCTACCTGCATCTATTATTTTAATAAACTTTGTCCAGTTCACATACACAATAAAGTGAGCCTACTGTTGAAAAAAATGCATCGTCATTTGTGGTCTAGCCTGCTGGACATATTTTGTCTGATTTATGGGTATCGTTTTCATGAACAAGTAACTCCTATGTGAATAGTATGTGTGACTGAGTACCAAATTTTTGAACAGTATGAAAAAAGGGAAAATTACAGTGACTGGGCCAGAGTGCAGTCTGATTGTTGTGGTTTTCTATTTCACTCTGCACAGATGCAAGTGGGTTACCTAGAAATAACATTTTTAAAAGTAGCTAAGTGTTTATAGTCCATACATCTTTTAAAAGTATCTTTCCATTCCCCTCGTTGTGGCCAGTTGTCTAGCAGGTCAGAATGGCAGAGGGTTGCCCTAGTTTATATTACTGTTCATTTATTCAGTTCATTTCTGAAAATAAAGGATTAACAAGAGGAAGACAGATCTAAACTGTCTTGCACTGTCTTAGGAATTGCACAGGGGCTACTAAATCATGCAAATGCCTGCTCAGCTGTTCAGTTTTGGGGAATAAACTGGTCACTGGTTTGGGGAATAAAGTGGTCACAGGAACAACAGCAACAGTATTTTTTAATTCACAGTTTTTGTTGGCAGATAGTAGTTTATGTATGAGAATTTTTACAACAGATTTTTATTAGAAAATAGCCATTTCTGTGGCTGATCTTACTTCCCCATGATTTTGTAGTGGTGCAAAATATGATTTATGTTCAGATTTTCTGTACTGTGAGATCAAAATAAAGTTGCGAACAGACAGTACCGTTAATTCAAAAATGCTGAGTAAAATGGATCTGGTTTTGGGGGAAAGTTCTGTTTTGCCATTAGAGTCTTACAATTGCTTGCAATTAATGTTTGTAGATTTAATTTGGTTATATTTCATGATGGAGAAAATATGTATATGTCTACCTGAATCTTGCCTAGCATGAGTTTTAAATACCATCAATTACAGTTAAGATTCTTTTGTTGAAGAAAGAGTGTATCGCATGACAAGAGGAAATAACATTATATTTTATACTAAAGTGCAATAATTTCCTTCTGTGAGACTTTCAATTGTGTATGGATGTTTTATGTAGGCTTTCTATGTATGCAGTATGCACCTGAGACAGCTTTGTGCCAGATAACAACGCCTCAGCTTCCAAAGGTTTATGTATTCTCTGTGTTAAACACATTCTCAGGGAGGGGAGGCAGTATGACAGAACAGTGACCTTTTTCCAGTGTTGTTGGTTATGGCATAGGAAGCTGTTGGAAAATGATTGCTACAGAGCTGAAAAGATAATCGGATGCAGTTCATTACTCATCTTGTCAGCTGCTCCTGCTACAAGGGATTGTATCACAAGATGTTAATCTGCTTGTGACTAGATTTCAAAGCAAGCATTTTTATTTTGGAGAGGGTGTAAGTAATTTAACATCTTTCAATTTTATTTCATTTTCAGAA
The DNA here is from genome assembly GCA_020086605.1 of Lanius collurio. Classification (NCBI taxonomy): domain Eukaryota; kingdom Metazoa; phylum Chordata; class Aves; order Passeriformes; family Laniidae; genus Lanius; species Lanius collurio. Next base: position 43,196,408 of record JACBWW010000005.1, read on the forward strand.
GCAAGAGAAATCGAAAATTCCTGATTTAAAGTCTCAGAATATTAATTGATAGAAATATTAGTACATCCTTCTGTGTTATTTTACAAATATATGATGATATGCTGCAAAAAGCTATTTCATTGCCAAAGTTGTTCTTTTAAAGCTAATTATGAGCTAGTGTATTCCTTGAATAGTGGAAGTTAGTCTTCAGTGAAGCACACTTCAGTGTGTTCTGCAAGACAAGTATTAGACACAAGACAGCTTTGGACCAAAAAGAATCCTATCTACACACTGAATCATGAATGTGGATGTACCCAATGCTCCCATACATTGTCTACTATTGGGGATATTTGCTGTAAGTGTAGAGGAGGACTATATTCATTATTTACAGATGGGAAGATGACAAGAAGGTAATTTTAGCTAGCTGATTTTAGTTTTCTGAAAGCGAAAGGCCCAAAAGAGCAGTTACTTCCTGATACTGTGGGCTGCTGCTCACAGTGCTGTTTGTGAAGCATAGGGGAAGGCTTGTAAACTTTCCATTGCATTAAGGTGATCCAGTAGATTTGCTGTGTACATTTCAGGCAAGCAGAACTTTTATATTCATCCTGCCTATCTTTTTCAGTCCTCGAAGAAGTTGTCCAGTACAAGAGACATTCCTTTAATTTCCTGCTAAGCTGGAGAAAAACACTCCTTTTGCTACTCTTTCTGTGTCATTTTCTAGTATTGATTATTGTCAAATGGAATTGCACGTTACATTTTAAGCAGTTATTATAATTCTTATACAGACATAGATCTAATCCTTATTAGAATATATTATTTAAAAAACATGCAGTGAGAGTCTTAAATGTACTTTAAAAAGTAGTATATTGAATTAATGTGTAAGCAAAAGAAATTACAGATTTAAACAAAATAAATTGTTTCTGGATGGTCAGGGTTGCATATGGCACTTCTTACTCCCTCGGGAGTATCTAATGCTAATGCTTTGCTGTATTCTAGTTTTGGTAGCTACAGTCCACCCACTAAAATACCCCCTGGTGTATGCGTAGGCAGCAGCATTCTCTAGTTCCTGCCACACACTCTTACATGGTTTTCTCTGTGCTATTAATCAGCAGCTATATTTCATCTCCAGAGAGACTCCATCCCAGCACTGGACAAACTGAAATGTCGTATCGTGTTACAGAAGCAACCAGCACTCTGTAGATAGTGATTTTAGTTGGTTCGAAACCAGGGCATTTATTTTTTTCCCCTGAACATTTCTGAGTGAGTAGTCAGTCAGTATGAAGTGTTATATGACTTTTCCATGTAGCTTTTTCTTTCTGTCTTTCCTCATACATAACACAGTTGGCTAGCTGAGCCATGAGGCCTTCTTCACTACAAAATTCTGATCCAGTTAATGAACACCATTTTCCCAGGTCAGAAGACACAAGCTAGTGAGCAGAGGCTAACTGGTATAGCTGTGGCTATCTATGAATGAGAACATATGTACATATGTCTGCATTTTTATTATATATGTATATAGAGATACATAGAAAAGTTTTGTATTTCCACAACAACATGGAATGTCATCACATATGTTACTGCTACTTGTCACCGTGTTGAATCTGACATTTAGGATAGGAATGTTGGTGTGCAGGGGTGGGGGGTACATGGCTATTTGTGTTCTGGACTCTTTAATCACTGCATCTTCTGCTGAGACTGTAACAGAGATGTAGATGGTGATTACAGTAATGAAAAAAGAAGTTGTTTGAAAGTGCTTTGTAAGTATTTCTCCACCTCCATTAGGTTATTTAGAATTTGAATTGAGTTACCGTGCTCAATAGTCAACCACTGTTCCAGGCTGGGATAAGAATATGAAAACCAATTAATTTATACTTGATGTGAAAGGCTGCTCGTTTTATTGTAGTCTTCATGTTCTGAATTTGAAACTGTGAAATAAAGAATCAAGTAATTTCACATTTATGCTATAGCAATAAATTTACCAAAGAAAAGAGATTTTATGCAGTGAACTTTCTGAATAATTTTCTGGTATTCTAATTTTACTTTGCCCATTTATGAAAGTCAAGTACAATTTTACAGAAAATACAAACATAGCTATAAAATAAATTACTTCAGTTTCTAAATCCATCATTGTCCTCAAGCAGTCAAAAATGAGATTCTGTAATCCCAGTTTATTTTAGCATTCAGTGTTAATTACCATATATTTTGAGTCCAACAGCATAAAAGATGTTCTCTCTCAATTCTTAACACATGACCCATAAACTTTATCCTTCTTTATCTAGTGATGAGTAGAGTTGGATGAATTCCTCATCTAATTGTAGAGTTTGTGATGATAATCCTATTTTTTATCATTACTTTTAACTGCATCAATATACCTTTAACTGATTTTCAGGTTTTATATTAATTCTTTAGGATTTTTTTTTTTTTAACTGAAACTTGAGCTTGAACTTGAACGTTTAAAATTAATCCTTCAAGAGGGATGCAGTGGTACATCTTAATGAATGACATTCTAAAGACCTTCGTTTCTTTGCCTGTTATTGCTACTGCAAGTCAAAAGAGAGCATATTTTTTTCCTTTATCATCTTAAGTAGTAGTAATTCATTTTGGAGTAGCCATACTTTTAAATATAATAGATTATCTCCACCTTTTTGTGGTACTACTGGGCAGTGCAGAAGATGAACTGACTTTTTTTCTTTTCTGATTATTATTCCTATAGTGATTTGGTCCAACTGGTTAATGTAGCAGTAGGGTCAATGGATGGCATGTACACCATACACGGAAAAAAACCGTTCTGTTCAGAGTGGGTTTTCTCTTCCCATGACAACACTGAACAGTCTTCCGAGTATCTAACAAGCAGGCAGGACAGAATATTCATCCTTATCTCCTGGAATTTTTTTTCTACCTCAAGCACACAGGGATGAAAAATCATGCTTTAATGCTTGACCCTAAGTGTCAGATGCTGGGGGCAGTAGGGAAGTAGCCTGCCTCTGCCTACCTGTCCTTTGGTGTGCTCCCTTGTTTCCACCTCCACTTCTGCCCTGCTAGCAGCAGGCAGCTGGGAGGTTCACTGTATTTTCATGTGTTTTATGTTTTTGGGAACCGTGTCTGCTCTGTGTGCAGCACGAAGTGGGTTTGGTCCCCGGTCGGAGTTTTTGTGGTGATGGGAGTAAATAACTGCTATGGTGTAGCCAGCACGAGAACTCCCACAAAATGGGAAGGTCACTGCAGTGCAAAGAGATTTTCTAACATGTCTCCTGAGGTGTGCTGCTTTGGGCTGCTCTCACACCCCTAGAGAGCTGGGAGCATTTCTCTCAGAGGAAAATATTTCATTTGAAACAAGACTGAAGCTTTTATTTTTGTTTTCTCCAATACTTTTTCTAGCTCTAAACTGGAGGGAAACTTCTCAGATTTCACTTACTTTGATTTTATTCTCAGTGATGAGGAGCAGCTTTGACTGGAAGCATTTGCATTGTTTGAGATTCTTTGAAAAGGATATGTTTTGAAATTGTATTCCTTTTGTCCCTTGTTCTCAGGATGGCCAGTCTGATATTTTGTACAAATTTTGGACTGCAGTAACCCAGACACTTTCCTCTCAGTTTCAGTCAGCAACAGACTGTAAGTATTCCGTATAAATGATTTATAATGTGTTCTATAACTATTTTGAATCTCGCTTTCCAGCAAGCCCTTTGCTTGGTATCTCCCCTACCAGAACTATAGCAGTGGTTCACTCAGTACAATGTGTTTGAAACTTCTGGGTTTGTAACCGGACAGGATCCTCCTAAATGAAGGTTGAATCTTCAGAAAGAGATATTTTCTGTTTCATTAAGTAGTTCTCTAATAACAAAATGTATTTTTCTAACTGTATGCGGAGGTAAAATTGTTTAGAATAGTACTTTATACTTCCTAAAGCAAGTGGGTTTGCCAAAATCAAAATTAGTAATTTGATTTTAAAGAAAAATTCTTAGTCTTTTCTTGTTAAACACTGATTGTAAACACTGGTTGTAAAAATCAGATTTCAGCCATTTTTTGAATACCATTATAAACAGAATTTTAGTTACTTCAAATTTGTCTTGTATAAATACAGATAAACAGCTGATGTTCTGACTATACGCAATTTTCTCTGCATGTGTAATACATAAATAGCAGATACAATTAAGGAATATTAAATATAAATTATGTGTTAACATAAGGCAGTTCTATAACCAGAACATGCTAATGCAGCATGAGTTGGATCATAGGTGAGTTTGGTACTTTCATAAATGTATCTTTCACATTTGCACAGAGTGTTTTGCACTTCGAGGTGAAGTGCATAAGATGTGCATTTATCTTTGGGATCTCAGCTGTTGCACTGGCCCTTCAAAATTTGGTCCTTCCACGCTTTATAGCAGCAGTGTAATTTTGAGGAACTAACTGGTGGATTCATGTTCAGTGGTTGCTAAGTAACGAGATGATTCCCAAAAGAAAATGTATGCATCTTGTGTTAAAACATATTAATTTTACTGTTTGCCTTATGCATTGCTTTAAGAGCAGTATGCACATACCCTGAGCCTCCCGTGTTCAAACAGAACACGTGGTACCTGTTCTCAGCACTCAGTTTTAAGATTGTAAAATTATGACATCAGTTAATGGCACCAACCAACATTACAGAACTGAGGGAACTCTTACATTTTGTCAGCTGTACTTCTTCTAACAGCTATTTAAAACTTTTATTACTTACAGTTTTTAATAATGCGTTTTATGTAAACCTTTATAGGGGGTTTTTAGTGTGAACGATGTTTTTATTTTGCTACAGCTAAATTTTGGGGAGACAATGTTTGCAGTAAGCAGATTTTTTCATTTAAGTGAGGCATCTACATGAGAGTGTTCATTTTTAACATAAACTTCTGGTGACTGAATCCACTGACATCAGTCAGATTCTAGACCATATAGATCAGAGAAAGATGAGATATGAGAAAAATAGTGTAAAAATAGGAATTTATGGCAGTTTAAAAGGTTTGATACTAGATCATGATCTGCTTTTGTGAGGTTGGGACAATCTTTGTAAACATAGCTTTGTGACCTACAATAACTCTGTGTTTGATAATAAATGTGAATCTTACAGTATTCAAAATTAGTATATATTTGAGTTGGAAAGCACAGGCTGAGTGAAATGAGGCAGATGTCTGGAACCTGAAAAACCTAGGAATGAATGGAACAGTGTTAATCTCCTAATGTAATGGGAAATCTATAGAGTATGAGTGATGTTAGATCAAGATTAACAGTTGCTAAAGCAGTTGTACATTTGTTTCATTTCCTGTTACTTGTGGCAAGCCTGTCAAGGCTGAAAATAATGCTGCTTTTTCTGCTGGCTTTGTCATTCTTTGACAAGTTCAGGAATTGTGTATTAAGTACCTTGTTTTAAGAAGTGTGCATAAAGGCATATGCTTCCCTTGTCACATTTCTGAAGACTTTGGTTCATAGGAGTTATCTTTGTCTGTTTTAAATTGCTATCTTCAAGGTTGCACAGCCCCACACTTTTCCTCCATCAAGATATTGTTAGCAAATCTCTAGATTTAGAGAGTTCCACTTACACTTTGGCCTTAAATGTATGATAATAGTAATTAAGTTTGATACCAAACATTTATTGTACAAAATAAAAAAAGGTTTTCATATCCAGTCTTCCAGTTGTGGGTTTTATACTGGTGCTTTAGATCTTCCATCAAGTGCGTTTAATATTATAGTTATGTCACTTTGAAATTAATTATAAATAGTACATTATTAATATTAAACTTAGGATGACATTGCTTGTTTGATTAAAAACACTAGTATGAACTAGTTTGAACATCATGTATTGCTTACTGCTTTATTTTGCAGCCTCTATGTTTTTGAAACAAGCATTTGAGGGAGAATATCCTAAATTACTGAGGCTTTATAATGACTTGTGGAAGCGCCTCCAACAATACAGTCAAAATATTCAGAGGAATTTTAACACAAGTGGAACTGCTGATCTTTTTGCTGAACTACAACAAATGGAAGAAGACGCACAGGACATATTCATGCAAAAAAATGAAGATTATGAGTACGTATTATGAACTGTAAGACTATAAAATATAAATCTTTGCAAACTGTAAGAAAATAGAATATTTTTATAAACTTACTGTTATTCAAATTGTCACTGTGGGAGAATTTTTATGACTTTTTTCCTCTCTTGCAGTTGCTGCTCTAATGCTATTTTAGAGCTGTAGGCTTTTCATTAGGCTATATATCTAATGGTGTTGGGTTGTCTTGTCTTTCACAAAGTCTCTGACTTTTGAACAAGTTCTATCTTTTTGTCTCTTTGGGTGAAAAGAATAGGAGAATGCCAAAAATTCAGTTTTGTATGCATTGTGATTACGGCAGTAGCTTTTTCCTAATGACACTGCAATCACTTGAGTGTGACAAATGCTCAGTTGTTATGATTCACAGTTTTTAGTTTATACATCATAGAATAAACATGATCTAAGTGATATCAGAAAGATCAAATTGAAACGGGCTCATCAATTCTATTAGGACGTCTAGACTTACGTAAGATAAAATGAATATTTTACATGAGAATTGTATTGACTTAATTATGTTCTTGAGCAGTCAGTGGGAGACATCAGAAGAATGTTTTTCATATACATATGTTTAAAGAGTAGAAAGGAAAAACAGGTTCAGTATAGCAAAGTTTGTATGTCTGGAAAGATTTAATGCCACTGTGTATTTTAATTTAAAATCTAGTAACCTTTTCCTGTATCCAAAGTCCAGAAAAGGCCTTGAAAGATTCACTACAACAATATGAAGCTGCCTATCTGTCAAAATCCTTATCTCGACTGTTTGACCCCATCAATCTTGTCTTCCCTCCTGGAGGTCGGAATCCTCCCTCTTCTGACGAGCTTGACAGCATCATAAAAACTATAGCTAGGTATGTACATATAAGGCATTGCAAAATGTAATACTCAACATGCATTTTTTCCTAAGTTACAATTTTAGAAATTAGACTTCCTTAGTGGTACAAAGTTGGTTATTCTTTATAAGAAAGCAAGTTAGTGCAAAAATCAAATCAGAATTTAGGATAGGATGGGATGGGATAAAATAGAGTGGCACACAATAGAACAAAATATTTCAGTTGGAAGGGACCTACAACAATAAATCCAGTCCAACTGCATGAACAGTTCAGAGCTACCCAAAAGCTAAAGCATGTTAAGGACATTGTCCAAATGCCTTTTAAGAACTGACAGGCTTGGGGCATCAACCCCCTCTCTAAATAGCCTCTTCCATTATTTGAACACCTTCTTGTTAAGGAAATGATTCTTTAATACTGAGTTGGAACCTCCCTTCATGCAGCTTTGAACCATTCCCACACCTCCTCTCACTGGATCCCGGGGAGGAATGCTCAGCATCTCCCTCTCCACTTCCCCTGCTTAGGAAGGTGTAGAGGGCAATGACATTGCAGCTCAAACACCTTTTCTCCAAACTAGACAAGCCTAAATCCTTCACCATCCCTTATAGGACAATCCTTCCAGTCCTTTCACCAGATCTGTTGCCCTCCTCTGGACACATTCAGGTAGCTTCACATCCTTCCTAAATTGTGGCACCTTGAAGTGGACGCAGTGTTCAAGGTGAGGCTGCACCAATGCTGAATACAGCAAGATAAACACCTCTTTATTATTATTGATAATGAACAACGCCTTTTATTATTTATTTTCTGTATTTTGTTTTTCTGAGAGAAATGAAATTTTAATATCAGTGTTAATGTTTTAAGCTTATAAAAGTTCAGGAAGAAAAACTATACCTGTACTGTAAATGTCTGCTCTTGTAATTATTCTGACTATGTCAAAGGGAACTGGTAGTTGCTTGGCTGCAAGTGGTAATACCTGGTGTAAATATTTAGTTAAAGTAAAACAGCAAGATAAAAGATAAAGATGACTATTCCAGGTAGAATTTGTAGAATGAGATACTTAAATTACCAGTGGTGCATTTTCCCTTGTAAGGTGTTGGTAAGGTCTACTCTGGTTAATAAAGCCTGAAAAGAGATGGGCAGTATTCACAGTATGTTTGTGTTTGTAAGTATTAAGTACTGACACAGTACTTGTGACTGGGAGTTACAAATGCTCAGAACATGTGTGTTGGTGTGGTGACTGATATTATTTTGCTCCTGGAAAAAGAGAAAGGAAAATAATGTGAAAATTATGAAATTTCAGCTGAGTTTTTCAGAGTGGCCTTTAGCTAATGATGTTTGGGGCCCTAGAGAGTTCTCAGAGAAGATTATTCTGAATTGGGGTGCCTAATGATTCTCCAGCTCTTCAGAGAGGTTAAACTCACCACAGGCAACATGATGGTTCATGTGCTTGCCTGTCTTCAGCAGAGCGGTTTTGAATGCAGCCCCAGCCGATGGAGATCTGGGGACATTCATGAACAAAAAATACTGGAAATTATTTAGAAGTCTTTTCCTTTTTCATTTGTTCCCTGTCATTCCTTTGGGGCCTCTTTTACTATAAAGGATTGCCTAAAACACAGCTTATTAGTTGTGTCAAGCTAAGGCATCCCCTGGGTATTTCTGCACGGCTCATGTAATTCCAGAGTTGAATGACTGTGTATTCACCTGTAATGTTTGAAGGCTGCTGCCAAAGCTTGAGTGTAGTTAATTGCTGTCAATATTTTTGAATGGCTTACTAATAGTGATTTCATGCTGAAGTGTCATTCCTAAACTTTGCTCATTTTTACTAGAATAGGAACACTGCACATAAAATTCCCAGATGACTTGTTAAATTGTAAACTGAATTACGGTGCGTGGAAAGACTTGGTTGTATGTGTTACTCTCTCTAAATTGATGTGCCACGTAAGTGTGTGTTCATAGTTAATTCTTTATCGATTCAATACAGCACTGTTTAGTTGTTAATTGAGATTTTTAATCTTTGCTTCCAGTGAGCTGAATGTGGCTGCTGTTGATCCAGACCTGAGTCTAGCTGTGGCCAAAAATGTGGCGAAGACCATTCAGCTTTACGGTGTAAAGTCTGAGCAGCTTGTGAGTAATTTTAAATTTCTAAAACCTAATGTTTTTTCATGTACAGTGTTCTGGCTTTTGTAGATTTAGAACATAATAATAAAGCAATCTAGATAGACAAAACCTTCCAATTAGCTTTCCATTGTATTTATGAACATTTTCAGTTAAATTCTACCTTCAGACAAACTCAGTCTATTGATAGCAGTAAAATATATCTGTATAGCTCCAAATTGACTTTGCCATATTAATTTTTAAACAATCAAAATTGTTGCTGTCATTAAGTAAAATCAAGACTGTTAAATTGAGTTTTTTATTAACCAATATTTGATATTACATCAATTATATGATATAGCATCTTTATGGTTTTAAAATCTGGACTATTCAAATACAATTTTTCACTAGTTGCAAGAAATTTTGGAGTTTTCCATATATTTATTATTTGTTGCACATTTAACTAACCTTTGATTTGTTCACATTTGTCACATATTTCCAGTCATTTACCATGCAGTGGTATCTAGTGTTAAACTGAATAGAAGAAGGATCCCCAAAGCCTTATCTTTTGGGTAAGAGCCTTAAAAGAGCCTAGGGATTGTACAGTGAATGTTGTCATCATACAAAAAAAAATTTAGATGAGCAATTTTCTCTTAAGGACTGTTGCTGAAATTTGGTTTTCTTATGAAGAGATGAAAATTAACTTTTGCAATATGCAGACCCACCAGAAATTACTAACTACTTGTATTTGTAAACAAGATTTTCACTTAATAAACAAAATTAATTCTGACAGCAGACTCAGACTCCAGTAACATTCATTTACTATATGTTTTATTTAAAGAAAGATGTTTGCTATTTTTTGTACCAATTGGCTACAAAACATTGCAGCAATTTAGTTAGTATGGTTTCTGTTTACCTTTTACACATCTGCTGTCTCTAAATAGCTTTGAAAAAATTGAAATTCAGTAACACGTACTTTGTTTACCTTGTCTGTTGGATTAATTGTCTTGGAAGTTTGCATACTTAGTGTATGAAAAAGGTACATAGGTGAAGCAGTCATGAAGGCCATGAAGAATACTTTAAATAAGAACAAATGTTGGCATTATTTTGTTAGCTGTTTAAAGCATAGTGCTTAAGTTGGGTCTAATTTTAAGGATATCAAATCATGGTTTCGTATTTTCAGAATGAAATTTGCTTATGACAGAAATGAGGATTTTTAGTAGGTTGTGCGAATCATCATAGGTGAAAAAAAATACATTGTTGTCTATATGTCATAGAGTGTACTGTCAAATAGTGGCATTCAACTGGAAAAAAAAAGCCCCATCAGCTGTAACTGTGAAAGTAGCAGGGTTGTGCTCATCTTCTCTGTTAGAGGTTGAATCTGGCCAGTGGATTCTTTGGAAGTGAACATCATTTTGTGATCAAACAGCTGTCAAATTCTTAAGAAACCCTGAGAAAACCAAGATACTTAGAAATAAGTGGATAAGTATATGATTTGTGGCTTTGTGTTAGCTAACCTTAAGGTAAAAGAATGTAGAAGGAAAGAGGGACTGTGAGCCCTTGAATGTCTTGGATTTGACAACTGAAAATGCAAACCTGAAACACTGAAAGCTAAGTGATGGGATTAGTCAAGCTGGCAGAATGAAGATCAATGTCCTCAAGCACACACCTACAAATTGTAAAATCAAGATTATTGCACAGCTACCTTTTTTTAAAACTTCTTTCTTTCCTTGCTGTTACAAATTAAAAAACCAGAAGTGCTCAGCACGGTTGCCAAGACGTAAGTGTAAGAGCCACCTTTAAAGTGCTGAGAGATCATTCCTAACCTCCAGCTGCCTCTCCAGCAGGGCATGGCTCTCCCACTTGTCCTGTGCCATCTTGCCAGCCCTCTGGATATAATCTGGAACAATTTAGCCTTTTTTTTTGTGCCTATTTTTGGACAGACAGATTGAGCCTGAATTGTGCACCATGTGTAGAACAGGAGCTATGTCAGACAGCACTGTTTCATTATGTTTTAATGGTTTAGCCAAGAATGCAATCTTAATTCAATCTTGCAATCCAGCCTCCAACAATAGCTTTCTAAAGCTGAGAACATGTAACATATCCGCTCAGATGCTTCGTGTCTGATAGCTATAGTAGAGCAGTGCTAGAGATGGAAATTTAATTTCCTGGAGGAATTTGAAATTGAGTTCTCTTCCAAATTAAAAGTGAACAAAAGCATTTCAGAATTCTCAGTGAAGGAAGATGGGGGCAGAAGACTTTAAAAAGTAATTAAATTTTTTTTTTTTATGTTGTAATATTGCAGGTAGATTTGAAAGGTGGAAAACTGGAATATGCACTTCTAAAAATGTTGAGACATTCTGATGTCAGGGGTTTTATTTACTCAATTTCCCAAAAAAGGGAATTGCAATTCACTGAGATTTCATCACTGTGTCTCCAGGTATCTTTAAGTAGACTAATAACAAGAAAAATGTTACTCAAGATTAAAAGATTTTACATTTGAGCAAAACCAGCATCTGCTAGTCTGTGCATACAGTCCTAAAGCAAAGACGACTAAGGACAAATGGCCTCTTCCTGTAAATCCAAAACATTTGTCTGTGTTACTTGTGGCTTTGTATGCTTTTCAGCTTTCCCCACATCAAAAACTTGCTGCACTTGAGACCTGTTCTTCTATTAACTGGTTCAGAGAAGATAAGCAATAATCTCTGGAAGCAATATGTAGATACATTCTGCTGTTGGGTGAATCTTTAGTCAACCCCTTGCTGATGCTTGATGTGGTTGGTGTATGCCATGCAGCATTCAGAATTATTGCCCTAATTTCACTCGGTGTTATCGCAGATGTTCTTAAGCATACAGAGTTTGAAGGGATAATTATACATTGCACTAGATTTAAAAAATATTTCTGTTAATTTAAGAGTATTAGCTTTCACTACCCATCATGTGTTTTGTGGTGCTGAGAAGGGGTGCTTGGGATATTTTCAATGTGCCTTATAAGCTTGTTTCTTCTTATTCATGTTTTCCTTAAAATAGATAGGCCGGGCATCTGTATAATGATTACAAACACCACCAGATTTCCATTTAGTCGCCATTTGCACAACCTTCTCATTCCAGATTGGAAAAGATATTAACAAATCTGATCATCATGTTTTGGATAAGAAAAAAATTTTCTTCTTGTGTATTTGCACTTTGCAATCCAGTGCATAGATTTTAACAAAAGATCTGCTTACTGAGCCAGGTTTTGTTCAGTGGCCACTTTTTCTTGCAAGTGAGATAGCCTAGATGAAAAAGAACACTAACTTTTCTCCTCTCTTCAATTCCAGGGGAGTCATACATTCTCATTTGCAAATACCTTAAATCACATGTCTTGATTGATCCATACAACATATTGCACTCTTGTTTAACAAGCCACATGAGGAAAAATGGCTCTTTTATCAAATGCTTACAATAAGTACAGTGAAGGGAAGAGATTTATCAGAAGGCAGAAAGTTGCATTTCCCGTAAACAAAATTAAGTTGAGTAATTTGGGGTGTTTATGAGGGTCCATGCTCCTTTACAAAAGATAGGAGCTCATAAATCTGCTTCTTAGATATATTTTTACCATTTGTTTAACTGATAGTTGAGAAGTGAAAAAAAGAGCTTATAACTCAGCAACATCTTTATTAAATGCCTTTGACATGGCAGCAGTAATTGTGTGGCAGGATCCTCTAGTGCAGTGGTCTCTAAGATTTTTGGTTATGCATCCCTGTCAGTGTAAACTTTTTGAGCTTGCACCCTCATTATATGTATACTTGTTTATTTATAACTTCAATACATGTACTCTTGAAGTTCTGATATTTTTGTCATGCACCCCATTGGATTGTCTTGCCTAATCCTTGTGGTCATGTACCCCACTTCAAAGACCAGTGCTGTAAAATAATACTCTGCAGTAATCTTCCATAATAACAGAACAGACTTTGTCTCTTAATTTTGGGAAAAGATGCCTCATTGATTGCAGTCTTTTGAATTCATGTTTGATTTTGTTAATATGCTACTTTGAATCAGATTTCTTATTTATGTATAGAAAAATGAAAAAGATGGTAGCCTGATGATTGAAAGAGAAACAAAACTGTGTTTCCCCAGTTGATTACCTGTAATTTTGTCATTTACTGAGATGAGTTTTGAATGTACTTAAAATGTTGTGGTTTCTCTTATAATTAAAAATCTCTTTGTTGCAACTTTGCAATCACTGTATTTTTGTTTGCTGTTGATAGAGAAGTCATGAAACATTGAGGGTTAAAAGCTCTGAAATATACAAGATATGTAATTTTGCCAACAAGCAGAAAAAAAATTGCAAGACCCATTGTCCCTTATAGACACTAAAGATGGAAGAGCACTCTTTGATCCTCTAGTCTGTTAACTTCCCAGCACAGGACTGTTTGAAACAATATTTGTTATTGGGGCTTTTGTTGCATTCTTTCTGGTTTTAGAGTGATTATTTCAGTTACCTGAATGTAAGTACTGCCTGTTCTCTTACTTTTGTGCTGTTTCTGTTCAGCTTGTCATGTGGGTGGATTGAAATACACTAACACACCCACCAAGTGCACATAGATGAAATGTGTTGTGCTGTGAACATGAAAATGCAGTTGTTTAGAGAAGGTGTGATTCTCCTACTTTGTGAACCTGGAGACCTCTACCAGTTTCCTCCTTAGAGTTATAGTCATCCTGTCAGACTATCTTTATTAATTTTGATCAGAGTCCCAGAGCAGTCCTTCCTTCCTTGTGTGATGGAGGCTGTGTCTTGCTGACTCCTCCCACCATAGGGCATCACTAAAGACATCATCAGAGACAATGTCATCCTTTGGCCAATAAACAAGCAAAGAGTCATTTGCAGAGGCAGGATTGTAAAAATGAGGTTGTCCACTTGCTTTTCAGAGCAGGTGGGGGCGATTATGCTGGCAAATTCTGGTGGATTAAACTATCTTAAAAAACCTTTCTATATGAGGATATGTAATGGTGTGCTTACATGATTTAGGCAGACACAAACTCACTCTACTGCATTGCCAGATGGCAGAGCACATTTTGGCTCTGCTCCAGTCTGTGCTGACCAGCTCAGCTGTGGCACCTTGCTGAACACAAACGCTCTCTCAGCCTGGAGCACAAGCAGAGAAAGTTCATGTCTGCTTGAAGTACAGACAAAGCAAGACCCTGCATGGCCATACTAAACTAGGCAGATTTTTCCTAAGGTTATGGTAGGAAAGGCTAAAATCAGTGGGAACTGTGATTGCCTGTAATTGGAGTGTTTCTAAATATGGAATATTGTATTTTATGGGGTAATAAGTTTATCTAAAAAAAGATATCTTTCCAGCAGACAAGAGGCTGCAGGCAGATGATATAATGGAGATCTTTCCCACTGTCAGACTTGTAAGCAATCATAGAGAGGAAGCCCTCAAAAGGTGGAGATGGAGAGTGGGTGTAATGAGGGCGGAAGGAAGTAGAGAACTTGAATATTTTTTTTTATTCTCCTAACTCAATGTGGTTGAACCAATGTTATATCTCACAAAAGCTGATGAATGAGGCAGAGGTTGAAATACAGGCTGTGAGGGCAGTGCTCTGGGAGAGCTGCTAACTTCTGCCCTCAGCTACTAACCTGTCCTTTACAGCTCATGCTAGAGACTTGGCTTCTCATCAAGATTTTAGCCTGGACAGTGGCTGCAGCATCTATGATTATCACATTTGCCACTTGGAAATTTTTAAGTCCAGTGCAGAGAGCACAGTCCTTCCTGGCATTCTGAAGAATTCTGCCTTGACCTTCTTAAGAAAACATATGACAATGCTTGGTGTATTTAACATATTTCAAAGTTAAAATGCTGAAGACTGAGTAACAGAAGCAAATTTTGCGATTAAAGAGAATACTTAAGTGTCTCAAAAATTAGAGTTGCTGCTCCAAGGTTTAAATAGTTGTCATGTATCCTCAAAGGGCAGGACATTGAATCACCTATTGGTGACCTCTACTGCTGGACATGCCAAGAGACAAAACGAGAGAGAATTTGTTATTCTGATCCCAACAGTGCTGAATGACTGTACACTTCAGACATAAGAACATTTGTGTGGATTTTTCCGGGTGACTGACATTTTAAGATTCTGGATTGTTTTGAGGGAAAAGTCAGCATCAGCTGATGTCTGTGATATAGAGTAGGCAGCCTCTTTCTCACTGTCCTGAATCTCAGTAGTATATTGAGATTTATTTACATTTACTTAAGTAAATATTTGAGTTATGTAATGTTATGCATGGTTTTAGAATGTGCATCAGTTGCAGAGCACCGGAGCAGTAATATGAGCAGTAATACGTTGGCACAAAAAGTTTGTTGGGAAGTAACTGGGAAGCTTTTATTTAGCCTGATCCTGTTTCTGAATGCAGTGGTGGAACTAGATTCCAGATGTTGTGAAAGAATTAAGAGTATTTAACTGGATTAATGTTTAAATGTAAAGTGACTCTAACATAAAAATTCTGTGATTAAAATTAATATACATTATTTCTACAGTTCTGAGGGTTTATTGAGATCTACTTTTCAATTAACTGATACTAGATTGTGTAACTAGGAAAATGTTATTGAAAAGTATTATTATCTGTCATAAGAATGAGAAGCATGTGCTTGATGACAGGGTTTTTTTAGTGCATTATAATTTGAGAAAGTAAATACCAAAAAAGAGCATAAGCAAAAAAATGGAATAATTCATTGTTGTGTCAACCCCTTCTTCAGAGGCAAACACTACATACATGCGTATACCAATCACTGACTTGTTCCACACTGACTGCTTGTCCCCAAGTGGTCTGGGTTTGCTTTTCAAAGAGAGTGTAGGTGTGGAAAACAAGTAACTGTCCTCAGAACAAGAAATGTAAGTAAATGAGCTTGATCTCATCTGTGTGAAGGCAAATTTTTATCATCAAGGCTTGTTCTGATTCGTGTTGGCCTCACTTCAAGGATCAGCAAGATATGTTTTGTTTTTGCTGCAAAAGGACTGTGTCTTGAATTGCTCCACACTGTCACCCTGGTGTTTGTGTTAATGTTTGCCTCTCTCGCTTCAGAGCACAAGGTCAGTGAAGGTTTGTGACTGACATTCAGGACTTCAATTGCCATCCCAGCTGTGAACATCTCTCTGAGGTGGGAGGGTAACAATGATGTCTGTACTAGGGAGCAGAAGGTGCCTGGGAACACCCTGGGCACTGTAGCCAGTGGGGCCAGGCAGTGCCTCCCAGCTGGGGATGATGCCTTTTCCTGGTCTTAAAATCAAGAGTCAAACACAGTTAAAAGGGAAAAAGGGATTTTACCTTGGTATTTATTTTAAGGATCCCTAGGTGCACTACATCCAGGTCGAATGCACTGAAATGCACACCACAATGCCCACTCCCAAAAGATCTGTTATAACATTATAGGTCTTACTAATTAGCATATCTGTCAAAAATTCCCCAATGAGAGGCTTGAGTGAGCCCTTCTCCCCAAGGAACCTTCCCCTGGATGGTTCTATCTTAGTTTACAGAATGTGTTCTGGAGAGGACCTTGGGATCTAGGGGAATTTTAATCTCTAATTACAAAGCTTCTAAAATGTTTAGTCTCCTAGCTGAAAAAACAAGTCCAATAATGTAGGCAAAAAGCACTAAGAATACAGAAGTTGTAAAAAGGTATAACAGGGGTATAAAAGAAAAGGCAAAAAATCTTGATGGCACCAGGGTGGGCTACCCCTCCCCAAAGCAGTGTCTGTCTGCCAGAGCCTTTCTGGCAATAGTCTCTGCAGGACTGACTCTCCTGAGCTGTGGCTGGAGACTGGGGAAAGGAGCTGTTGGCCCAGGCCAAAAACTTGCTAATGATTGTCCTCCGAGCTTAGTGGTACAGATGATTGCCTGCCAGATCCAGGGACCTTTCCTTTAATTTACAGCTGTGGGTGTAGCCAATATGTGACTGAGACTGAACAAGAGCAAGATGCAAAATCTGTTCAAGAGGAAGCTTAAAATGCTGACAGATTGGAGTAGTTTTTTTCTTGCATCTGGAATTCATACTTCCTTCTGCTGTAAATAAATATCTAAGGCAAAAGTTAGGAGATGTGATTTCTTTTGTAGTAATACTGCTTTAGGTCTTAAGATTTTTTTTTAGTTGCCAGAGTTTCAAAATATATGCTTTCCAAAACCTGTTTTTCTATCTGCAGTGCTTGTCAGCTGAACTTGACTTGTTTTTATATAGCATTTGGTGTTTCTAACAGTTTTAGACCTTGAAAAGAGTACAGTTGTCTGTGGCATTGTGGCTAATTGGCAACTCCAATACTACTGGACGGGTGCAAGAAAACTCTTGGATATGAACTCTTCAGTGTTCAGCTCTTTGTTCCAGTAGCCAAGTGTTTCTTTGAGCCAACTCAGATGACACCTTTTTGCATGCTGGTGCAACCAAGCCCTTCTGTAATTTAATATTCTATTTTTAGTGAATGTAATGGATGGAGATACAGGCTGAAGAATATCTATCTATCTGTCATGTTCAGATATTTTTAGAGCACTGATCTTTGTAATGCTGATCAGCACCAAATGTATTACATAAGATTAGCATCAAAATATATACAATGGAAAGTCAGCTCTACTGCAGTTGTTCTTAAATTATTTTTAGCATTGCCCGCAAAACTGGTATAACTCATTGCATTGCCCTGCCATTGTGCTCTGTGTCTGTAGGAAATATTTTAAAAGATAAATTTTATCATTTCTCAGACCATTTTAGTCACAGATCTCCTTCCTGAGGCTTCAAGTAAGATAGTCAGTGATGCACATTATGAAGATTTTAATAAATACCCACTTTTCACCAGGACTGAAATGGAGACAAGTTTATCTCTCGTCCTTCAATCCAGTTTATAGTAGAACTTGTGATTTGCAGGTGCAAGATTACAAATTCTGTTTTACTTACATTTCTGGCTGCTGTGTTCTTTATTGGTGCTTGGGTGGCTTCATCTTTTGCTGTTACCCATAATGATATTTTCAATTTTCAAATTTTAGTGGACACTCAGAATTAATATCTTCTTATTAAATAGATCTGGTTTACTAGCTAACCATTTAGAATGGATTGGAGTAGATTATTTGGGATATTTTTTTAGTTTAGAGGCAGACTGTAAGAAAACAAACTGTATTCTTCTCACACTGCTCTAGAAGAAGTATTTTTATGTTTCAGATTTTCTGAAAAAGCTGATCCTTTCCTTTGAGTGTTTTTAAAAACTAGTTTGTACTTACTGAGATTTAAAATAGATCTCAACTTTCTGCATAGCTATCCCATCATCATGACTATTTGTAGCAGATGAGTCTTGATTTTTTTTCATGATTTCTCTCTTAGTGGGTTTATGGTGCATCTGATATATTATAGTCAATAGAAAAAATTTGCTGTTTGTTTTTGATGATGTAGTTTTGAAATTGTAATGCTGTCATGCCATGTCTTTACAGATCTTTCAGGACCTCTCTTCCTGAGAATGCAATCAAATGTGCTCTGATCCTGGTTTTTATTACTACTGTTAAAAACAATCTCTACTTTATTAATGCTTGTCCTTGGTGGCTTGTAAACATGGTTGCAATAAAGAGAATGAGGAAAGGTAAGGCTAGAATGCCAGGTGGAATAAAAACCTAACAATTAATTCAGCTTAAAACACTGAGCTGAGAAAGAGACAGTCTTTACAAGGAATTTTTGTAATGTCATTTGTAGAAGAGAAAGTATCTGTCATGCTTGATCAGGGCAATGAAGATTTAAATAAGCTGTTTTCAGAGGGTTATTTAGATGATAAGCAATATGAATGGCATATTTTTGTCCAGAATCTAAAAGGCTAAGTGTATTATAACTAATCCAGAGACTATACTGGAACATCTCAGCTTAATCAGTGAAATTATGAAAAGTAGAAGTGCAAAGAAGGATGGGATTTAAAAGTTAAAACATTGCATTGAGAAAACACTTGGATGAGAAAGATTGATTCTTAGTTTTCTCTGAGTATTCATGGGGGTAGGATTTTTTTTCTGAACCTTTAGGTCTGTCCTTAGAGGTTGACTAGGAAAAGGCAGAGAGGGGCTAGACTCAACACGTTCTCCACTGATTTTGCCTGTCTAGTGGTGAGACAAATATTCATAACATGTTGCAAGATAGAAAAATGTTGATACAGGAGGGCTGTAATTCTGGTTTCTTTTAGGGAAATGAAAAGAATAAAGACCTCATTTATGGAGGAAAGCATTCACTGTGTTGGTATTAGTCATATATATTTCAAGGAGAAATGTACCTTATACTGTGTAAAAACATTTTTGGCTCAGTTAATTTGTACAAGTTCCTCAAATGAAATATGCTGGAGTAGCAAGAAAATGGATGTGAGCTGCATCTCTGTTAGGATGTTTACTGATGTATATTGACATTAGCTGTGTGGTTTGGGGTAGCTGTGTTGGCTTTTTTCTTACCCATCCACTTATGTGACATAGTTAAATTCATCTAGCTGAATAATTCAATCAAGTAGGGGAGACCAGGGTGGAGAGGGAGAGAGAAAAGACTACCTGAAACCAAGTTCTTCCAATGGAGGGATAAAAATGGCCTGGAATTCTGGCATCATATTTAAACCCCACCAAATTTATAAGGCCTGTGGTGGTTTTGAATTGAAAAGCATGATGAATCCTTATTGTAATGACATAAAGTGTATTTCTGATTGCCTTTTTATTACATGATCTTATAAGAATTAATCCATGTCTCTTATTAGATGGTGTTATATTGAATTGCAAGCTTTCATTTGTGTGTGAATCACTATTCAGGACATTATCCAACAATAAGATTTGTCTGACAGTTCCAGGGAAATTTATCTCGTCCTCCTGTCTAAATGTCGAATATTGTGAACTTTGGAGGGAAGTATGAAATCTAATAAGCTCACAAGTCATCAGGAACAGTAGTGAAATGACACCTCAGGAAAGGTTTATGTAAATAACGGGTCAGTAACAATGGTGTAAGTAATGTGAAAGATTATATTTTCCCCACTTCTTTTTTGAAATACATGAATTAATTGTATTGTACCAGTACCTTGAAGACATGGTATTACTGTCAATGAAAAACTTGTATCCATGCTTTTTAAATGAGAGAACCCAAAAATATGAATTCAATGTTTGGCACATTAAAAGAATTCATTAATAGGTGTTTAAATAGAATATGTGGGAGGCTATTATATAATAAAATAATTTCAGAATAATTACTGTTTCACTGTACAGTAATAAAAGCTAAAGATGGCAGTAGGTCTAATTTAAAAATAATCAAAAGTCGGGTAAGGTTTTGTAATTTGGTTTTTTGATGGAAAGATGAGAAGAGCTTTGTTGAAACACTCATTAGGAAGCTACTTATATTGGTCAGAGAATACTTAGAAATATCTATCTGATAAATCACTTTAAAAAGCATTTAAACTTTTAAAACTGGAATTAAAAATCTGGAGGAGAGAGTTAAATAACTTCATGAAGGATTTTCTTTTTTCTCATGTTGCCTTTTGCTTGTTAGATCGTGACTCACATAACAAATGTGTGATTTTTTTTTTAATTGTTTTTTTTTAAGATATACTGACTAATCTCCAGAAAAAATCATCCAAACATAAAAGTCTAGTTTTGGGAGTACTGTGTACTTCATTTTATCTTACTAGGAAGTTGGTTAAGACTTCTTTAGGTCTAGTATGTTGTTTTGCTAGCATGTAGAAAAAGAATGTGATTGCAGAATCCTTACAGTATTTTGTTATAGTAAGCTCTAAGCTATTTCTTAGCAAATAAATTCTGTTATTCATAAAGGGACTTGGTTTGATGTATGTTGAGATATATATATATATATATATATATATATATATATATATACATGGTAAAGGATTTGGAATTTTTCAATTTTGGAACAGCTCTAATGAGAGTTTGACCATGTAGATAGAGTTCAATCATAAACTTGTGCAGGGTGGTAATATTCTAATCTGAGTTAATGTGGGACTTGATACTGCAAAAGGCAGATGACAATTCAATAAGTTGATTGTATTTTTTATGCATAGGTGAATATCACCCTATCATGTTGAGCTTGTCCTGTGTCTTGGGGGTGGATGTCTGCTCTTCACCTCTGGAGCGGCATCCTCGGTAGTTGGCTGAAACCAGGAACTAATGGGATTACATGTAAGAGATGATTAATCATTCAGTCATTAATTTGGCAAGCATGAAAAATGCAATAAACTGTTACAGTCAGAGGTATGAGGATCAACACACATTGTCCTTGAAATCCTCCTCAGACTTGGCTGGGTAATAGAAGGGGCTTAATTTTCTGTAGCTGAAAAATTATTCCAAGTGTTTCAGGTTTAGGATTCTCTGAGATTCCTTAAAGGAACTGGTTTTATAAGTGTTTTCTGATAGCAGAGCAGTTTTAAAGCAGCTCATTATTTAAGCACCATGAACTATTACTCATTTTTGATAGCTTGTACAGTGATTTTCTTCTTAGATGATTCAAAGACTTGGAGATAAATCTTGTCTTTCCTGTTACAGAAAGACCATTTGCTGTTTTTCTTCCATTTCTTTGGCTTTTGAAAATATTACGGAAGAAAAACCAAAACAAAGCAGAAATACCCCTGAGGAAATGGTTCAATGATTGCTGCTTCTTCTAACATGAATAGTATGAGCATGATGTTCAGTCTTTTTTCCTGGTCAAGTACTTAAATGTCCCTTCAGATTTTTCCTCCAAAAATAATGATTGCATTTTCTATAAGATTTTGAATTTCTTCACCTACAAACTCCTTTTCTATATTTCTAGAATACAAAATTTTCATTTTTCTGTGGAAGCTAAAAAAAAAAATATATTCTGGAAGCTACAAGAATGTCCTGAAGGTGCAATATGCATGTTATTATGTGCATTTTAAATTATTGCCTGAACTCACAGCTTATTCCTTTCCTCATGTCTTGAAATATTTCTTCTTTGCAAAATTAGAAGCTGCTCCAAGAACATAAATTCTTACTTATGATTAATTCTTAAATTTTAGTTATTTTTTTTAAGCAGAATATTAATATTAATTTATTCTCATCAGTCAAGGACCTTATTTCCACTGACACATTCATTCAAATCCTACACTTTGAACCTCTAAACTATGTCTCTTCTTTCTGCAAATTATCCTCTAAGCAGCTAATACATTAAGTGGAATAGCTAATGGAGTTCAGATTCTTCTGTATTTTTCTGCTAAATGGTGCTTTTTTTACAAAAAGTAGCAAACTGATTCTAGTAAACCTTTGTGGTTTTTAGGTGGAAAGTGATTGTAAAAGGTACCTTCTGCAGTATGGAAAACATTAAACCTAAATAGTAAATCATCCCAATTATTTGTAGTTTATGGGAGAAATCCCAGGGCCAAGGCCTATTGACTCAGAAACTCTCTAAATGGATTCTGTGCTTTATAATAAGTTGTTATGATCAGGCAGGAGGCCAAGTACCAGATGGATTGATTGCTTTCTGCCAGAGGTATGGCAACATCAGCTGCATCTATTAGGAATGCATTTATTGTTGAAAATGTCAGCTTGACAACTGGAGTTCAGTTTGTGCTATCAAAACACTCTTTAGTCTCGTGATCCTGGAGTTAGATTGAATGATTTGTTGAGAAACCCTACTTTAGTCTTATTTTAGGATCTTCTCCATACTCCTAAATTATGAGGATGTTTCCTGCTCTAAAGAAAATGGGTTTGCTGAGGCTGTTTCAG
The DNA here is from genome assembly GCA_020086605.1 of Lanius collurio. Classification (NCBI taxonomy): domain Eukaryota; kingdom Metazoa; phylum Chordata; class Aves; order Passeriformes; family Laniidae; genus Lanius; species Lanius collurio. The sequence goes on from JACBWW010000005.1 coordinate 43,219,093, forward strand.
AGAAATCAAATAAATTGAGCTTTCCAAAACTGTCAATAAGGATGCACGGGAGATCTTAGTTACTGAGCGTGAAACTGAAGTTTTTCACAGGATATGGAGTCTATGAAGGGACTACTAGCAAACCAGCTCACAAATCAGTGTCTGTTCTGAGCTGCTGCCTGTTGAAAGAGGGGAGTGTTAGTCACTTTGAAGCACTAAAAAAATTACAGCAAAAGATGTATCAATAGACTGAGCTTTCCTAGAAGAAAAAGACAAACTCAGTTAGCATTTTATTTATAACCCAAGGGAGAACTGATGATTTGATTCATGGCCTAATCTAAATTCTACATTCATTGCTTCATGGTGAAAACAAGAATTTAATCCCAAGGCAATCTTATCATTGCACATGTCTCAACATGTGAGATCAAATCCATACTGTCAAATTTCATGTCTGTTCTCAGGCATCAAACACAGAAAAGTGTCAAATCTAGAACGCTTGATCTGGTTATTTCCGAGACATATTTCCAAAGTAGGTCTATGCAGAGGGGTGCAAATACATTTATAGGGTGAGAATACATCTGACATGACTACTAGGAATCTATGGTACTGCTTTAAATTCCTTTTATAGCTAGTGAAGGGAAATAAGTGCATACAGGGTGCAGGTACTCAATTCCCAAAGCAGGGGCTTTAAAATAGCCTAGGTGAATTACTCAGTGCAACTTCTTACTTCTCTGCTTCATGGTTTCCTGCATGTGGTCAGGAGAATAATTCCTGAAATTTTCTGCTGTGGGCAACTTACTGACCCAAGATGAGGCACCTGCACTCTCTGGAGGTGAAGCAGTGTAACCATGTAGGTGTGCTGAAGGATACAAACTAAAAGAAACTATTTTTCATAAAGACTTCTGAATTCAGTGAGAGCATTCATGGCTTACAGTTTCTCAACCATGTCAGACTGGAGTAAGTTAGATGACTTAAATCAGCTTGTTCCCCTTCATGACACATTTTTTGTGTATTGCTTCTACAGGTGTCCTTTTTGGTTCAGTAAGCTACCTGGTATCAATGTACTGCTTCGGTCTCAGATTCAGGTGGATTAGATTTAACCCCCCCACAAAATTCTTCTATGCAGCTTGCTCCAGCTAGTCAGCTGCTGGATTGAACATGTACATTTCAGCCTCCTACTTTAGAGAACACACTCACATATAAGTCAGAAAAGCACTATCTCCCAGTGTTTCTTTCTCATTTCTTTTTAACAGCTGCCCTTTCTGTTTTCAAATGTTGCATGGGACAGAAGTTCACATTCACATTTTTTAAGGGCACCAAGAGACACAGCCCTTGTCCCAGTGCCTGGATGGATGATACAACAGTCCTGGCTAGTATTTCCTAGTAGCACACTTCTCTGCCTCACTCTTCTTCACGAGCATCCCATGTTGGCAAAGGGAGCTCACACTGCCGTGTCACCCATTGTAGAATTGATGCTTGCTGGGGAATGGGTGCCTGTGCTACTGCCCATGAAATTACTGTAAATAGTAGACAGGCTTCAGGTAAAAGGAGAACAATTTAACCAACTGAAGTGAAGAGCGTAAAAAATCGATTGCTATACTTAAGGCAGATACAGAAATATGGAACAATTACAGTCCTTGTTGTTGCTGCTCATTCAGTTCTGGCTTCAGCATCATTTCTTTTCCTCTGTTTTCAGCTAGCAGGCTAAAGCCAGTCTAACTCCCAGGGTGACTGACAGCTCCCTGGAGATGGGATCTGGCCTTCAGCTGCACTTGGTCTTGTTTCCCAAAATACATTCTGATTTGGGATGAAGTCACCCCTTCTGTCCCCCCTGTTTCTGCTTAGCATAATTCACCCTTCCTGGGCTTCTGCATTTCAGGATATATCTGACTGATTAAAAAGGCATCTGATTTTTTCTCCAGTGTCCTCATCAAAAAGAAGGCCTGTGGACTGTTGTCTTTCAGACAGCCTGAGCAGACATGCACAGGCTTCACACTTACTTGACAACCTATTTACACAATGCAGTCCCCGCTGGACGGATAACAGAGGGAGAGGTACATTACCACTGGGTTTAAATGCATAACCTGTGTCTAGCAGAGAAATTTAGAGGTACTTTCTGTATAAAAGAGAGTGATAAATGTGAATCACTGATAAAACCTGGTATGTTGGAAAAAAAACTGGGGGATGGTTTGTGTCTATAGTAAATGCTCCATGAGCCTGGTTTCTGGGAACCAGAGAGACACAATAGTGATATTTTTCCTAACTGGATGCATGATTGTATAATGGATATAAGTGGTGTCAAGAATTCTGTCTGAGGCATAATACTGGAATAATGATAAACTGTCTGAAATCTGGACTCTTGCCAGTGACACAGTATATGTATAGGAACCAAGTTGGACAGAATGCAGAACTTTCTTGTCTTGAGACAAAGTCAGAGAAATCATTGTGACAGCAAGAGAGACTTCTGTAAATGGTAGGACACACCTGCCCACGTAGGTGCCAGGTGTTCCCATGGCACACCTACAGGAGAAATGGTCCTAGGGAGCCCTGGGCTGCCCAGCTCCAACTAATACTTACAAGAGTCAAATTTTTCAGGCCTCTTTGCTTTAGACCAGTGATTTTAGGATGTACAAGGGATCAGCACACCTAACTGTCAAAGTTCAAGTGGGTTAGTTAAAGGAAATACAATATGGTAAACAGTTTTGCAAAGATTAGGTGCTTTTAAGGTATTTTCAGATTTTTCCTTTGAAGCTGTTGTGCAGTTTTGCTGACGGCAAGAGTTTGTTGTTATTGCAGAAGAGTTATGTTTGTACTTGTTAATGGTTTTACTTACCAGTTAAGCTTTTTCATCAGCAGGAGAGATACAGTCTAATGTCTAAGAAATTGTGAAACTTTACAATAAACTCTGAGGAACTGAAATTTAAGTAACTGGGATGAAAAATTTTACTGGTTTAATAGTATCTTTTATGTTTAATAGTTGTAAATGGGCAAAAATATAAATTAGTCTGTACAGTACTTAAAAAAGTGTGGAGAAGGTTATTTGTGTCTGGGAGGGTGGTCAGCTGGGTGAACAGGGTCTTTCTTTGCACAGCTGTTTTGTTATTAATCTGTGAAGCTGCAAGCATGAGAAGCAGAATTATAAAAACCAGTCAGGTCTGTCAAACAGAAGTATCTAGAAGGAAACAGGGATGTTCATGGCTCACGTGGCTGTTCTCATCAGGGAGGCAGGAAAATGCTGGCACAATGATTTATTTGTCAACTAGTTTAAAGATACATTTTGATGTCATATAATTGAAGGTAGATTGGAAAAGATCTTTCCTTCTGCAATGGCCTCGGAAACATATTTATCCTGAAATAATCCCTAAATTTGAAGAAAGGGAAATGAGCTGATACTGTCACCGTTGTGCTGTGAGTAAATCAGAGTTCCTGGGTGCTTGCAAGGACCTGTCTTAAACTTCATCATTAGCAATGCTGGAAAATACTAGATAACTGTGCTTGTATGCTGTTTGTGTTTCTGCTGCATGGAAGCTATGGGAAATACAGGATTCATCTTTCAGTAGTAAAGATTCATTGTTTCTCACAAGTTAAAAAATTTCTTATTATGTTTGTTTCTTTTGTTCTTAAACAATTGTAACTGTATATTCAATTTTAGTTTAGGAGCTTTTTTTATGACCTACAACTGTGTTCAGACACAGTCCATAAAAGTCTTTAGACCATTTGCTCAGTGAGTTCAATATATTTTTACTAAGAGACTTTTGGAGCTAGGCATCTTTAGGGGTTTCCTGGAGGATAATTCTGTATCCTGAAATATGGATAATTAGTTGGGTAATTATATCTCAGTAAAACCTTCTATTAATAGGTATTCTTGCTTTAATGTTTAGATGTACTTCTAGAATTCACATAGCCCTTTGTCAGTTCTTTGTATTTCACCAGTTTTCAGTGCACAAGAAAATTTTCATTTGTTTCCCAATTGCAGTTTAGGATACTTTAAATTACAAATATATGCTGTGGTATCTTTACAAGACCGTTCCATAGTTAATGGTTATTTATGGATCACCTTGGAACTTTGATTTCTGTCATCATAATAAAAAATGCATGCTTTGTGCAGTTTAAATATGAAGAAATATTTCTTTGATTTTTGCTGAAAGATTCATGGATAGAGCTCTTTAATGACAGGTCTAGCAGTTTTGGTCCTCATAGTTCTATTTTTCTGTTGACTTATAAGCCTCTATTATTTACAAAGCTCTTAGCCATCTATTTGAAAAACAGAGCTTTTAAGGAGAGGCTTGAATGGTTGTCAGAAGGACAGACTGAGGGCATACAGAAAAATGTACACTGCTCATAGAGAAAAGCTGCTGGTGGTTTATTGGGCATCCTCAGGTAGGTGATTTCACCTGACTCTTCGATTACAAAGTTGAAGTTTTGCTGAGACAGGAGATGTGGGTCTCAGTGCCATGGTTTGGGAGCTGAGACAGTCTCTCAAGGTTCCTGTTGCTGTTGTTCAGTCTGTTTTATCTGAAGATGGAAATTCTATGAATCAAAACAAGAGTTAAATGGAGTTATCCTCACTGGGTAGTGAGGGCCTGTGGCTTTCTGCCGTGGTTGAGGTTTAGTTTGGAGAGAAGCACGGTTTAAAGGGTTGGTACTAACAATTTCTGTGATCACTGCAGCTGTCCACTCAAGGAGATGCCAGCCAGGTGATTGGGCCACTGACAGAGGGCCAGAGGAGGAACGTGGCTGTAGTTAATTCGTTGTACAAACTGCACCAGGCGGTTCTGAAGGTAGGCTTCCTTCGGCATTTCTCCTCTTGCCATAATGTTGCCTTCTTGCCCTATCCTGTCCATATGCTCCGTTTAGCAGATGAGAACTCTTGATAAATACAGCCCAATTTTGTGTTAAGAGCTGCACCTTGCTGTGCACTTGTACAATTCTTTTGAGACTTGGCTGGCCCTTGTAAGCACAACTATGTGACAAATTGTCAATGTTAGAAGAATAAAGATGTGTTTATAGAGAATCATCACATCTCACAGCCGTTACTTCGTGAGCACAAACAATTGAACTGGTTTATTTTCTTATCTATCTTTGTAATTATCAGCCTGATAGCCCCTTCCAGCATCTGCCTCAGCCCTAGCTTCTATTTTTCAGAAGACCTTCAATGCTTTTCCCACATTTGTGGCTAAACTGAAAAGGGGAAGGGAATGGTGAAATCAATATAAGCAACACTTCACAAATATCTCCATGCATTATTACTGTGATTAAAGTCTGACCTGGAAATTTTTCAGGACTAAGCACAGTTATGAATAATTCCAATTTACTGGTTTAGTGATGCCAGTTGTTACCTAGTCTTTGTAAACTAAAACAAACAGATGTATTGGTAGTTGCAGTTAATCGTGTTTAAATCCTAGCCTAGTTAGAAAAAAGATCATGAGTATTCCTGACTCTGGATATGTTCAAAGAATTTTTAAAAATGCTAAAAAGCCTCTAAAATTTCTTTGAATTTTGCAAACAGATGGTAGATCAACTTTTAAGTCTGCTTTCTCTGATGTATCTAGTAATGAACCTCATGTGTGTTAATGTTGGAGGGAGATCTGGTATGATTCAGTCTTTGAGTTAAGTACTTGTCTGGCTTAAAAATACTATTGTGTGCCACATTCACAACTGTAAGGAAATTGGTAGAATAGTCCTTCAGATCATTCCTTGACTTTCAATTTTAATATTATTTTAGCTCTACATAAACAACTATTTAATGTGTTGTGCTATAATAGTCATAATACTGAGAAAGAACAACCATTCTTTCAAATATTTGCCACAGAGCTGCTTGTACAGTTCTCCATGAATTCTATACTTAGCAGTGGGAGAATACACCAGTTATTTTTATTCTGGTTCTTTTAGCCCTTCAGCTAAATTTTAGCTTAACTCCATTGAGTCATTTCTTTGCCAAGGCAGAAGCAGAGTCCATAGGAAATCTGAGAACAAAGGACTGATACTGATGCATTGGAAATTCTTTCTGTATGAAGCACACTTGATGGTTATCTGTAACTATGTAAACACTCATTACTAAGGATAACACAGTATGTTTTTAAATAACGTTGAATATTATGGATTCTAATAATTTGTTGAATGCTGACTACTAACAATTACTTTACAATTTTTAGGTTATTACCAGTCAGAGCTCATTTCCAGCAGCTGCTGAGCAGACAGTCACAACTGCCTTAAAGGTAATTGAATGTCCATATGCTGCAGGGATAGGGCTGAGCTTGGCTTCATTTGTGACCCTTAAAACAGGCACTTATTTCCCACATATTATTTTACATCAGTATATTTCGTAACAGGTATACAAATACTCTGACATTTTAAATTTACTGTATCTGCAGCTACATACGTGTTACCTGTGCCAAATCACTGCTTGAGTCATGTTTGTATTCAGAATATTCTCATAACAGTCAGAACATAGATGTCATCTGACTGTGAAAATAAATGTCTTTCTGTGCAGCATTCACACAGCAATAGCTGGATCCTTCATCACCCCCTTCCTCCCCCTGACAGATACATCAAATTATAATTTTTATGCGACCCGGTACTTTCCTGGAGGGAGATGTGGATGGCAGTGCAGCCTCTGTGCATGACAGCTCTCCACGTCTGTCCTGCTGGGCACTGACCTGGGAGGGGTTGTGTGCAGGGGAATGAAGGGCAGCTTGTGTCTGGGGAATGAACAACTGAGCCAAGTGTGCACCAAAACATGTACTTGTACAAACCAGGAAAGCCAAATTGTTGTGCACCTTTTTGAAGGAAGACTTTGCACAGAAGCAGCAAGCAGCTTAATTTCTGTACTTTACTGGTAAAATCAATTAAAGAGAAATGTTGTCTTTAGCTTTGGTTCTCCTATTTAGCTTTTTCTCATGCAGAATAATAAAAAGCACCGATGAAATGAACTGTTTTCTGAGGTTTTTGAAGTGTCAAAATGGAAATGCTTCTAGTTTTTGTTTCTTTACTTCTGCCTTTTTCTTATTCTATTTTAGGCAGTCCATGATCTAATGGGTAGTGCTGTTCAGCCGCTACTGAGCTCTGTAGGAGATTCAGTGGAAGCTATTATCATCACCATGCACCAGGAAGATTTTTCTGGGTAACTAGAAATATCTTTTAAATGTACCATTGCTCTAGTAAGATGTCCTGCATGTGCATAATAGATTGTTATTGCCACAATGTCCTTGAAGCAAGAGTGCTTGTTTGTTGAGGGGAAGGCAATGCTTTATGGTTAATGAACACAGGAAGCAGAATTACACCTATTGAAACAAATTAATCAGGTAGCATCTGTCTTCTTTCCCTCCCCCTTTTTGTATTCTTATCTGTTGAGTAAAATTAATTTCAACTAGAAGAAGAAAGCTGACAAGAGGCCATTTTGTGCTTAAAAAAACCCTTTTGCTTTCAAAATGTGTTTTTTTTGGACAGTCTTCAGAACTGTCGAAATTCCTGTTTCTCAAAGCATATAGCCTCTGATGTAATAGTTGATTTTAACTTTTTTAAGGTTTAAATCTCAGGTTCAGTATGTTATGCTATTTTCCCATAGCGTTTTCATTAAAATTTCCAGTATTCTTTATGTGCCAAGATCTTGAGTCGTATCTATAATTGAAACTTCCTTCCTAAATTTTATTTTGGTTGTCATGTCTGTTCTGACATCGCATATATCATTATCAATTGTCCTGTTTTGTGTCTTGAAAATTCACTGAAAATAGTATCTTCTCAGAGATGTTTTGAATTTTCCTTTTGACTTTCTTTTTTTTTAACAATATTTTACCCTTACCCTCTTTTGGCACCAGTAGCACAATACCTCTCTAGGTGAGTAAACAGTTTCCAGCCAAAGGCTAAGTGTGGTTAGATAGCCTGTATCTAAGTTTGGAAGAGCTCTTTTACCTGACTGTCAGTCAAAGAAAGAGAAAGGGGATTGGTTTTTTGTGTCCAGGGACTTCTGTGCTGCTTCTGTGATACTGACTTTATAATCCTGGGTTTGGAGGAATCTAAGAAACTAATTCCATACAGGGAATAGGTTTGGGATTGATAGGCTAAACTAGTAACCCTGTGACATATGTTTATATTTGATGATCCACTATTAGAGTTTCGAATCAACAACTGGGACATTCAAATTTAGGATCTGGATTTGAGGTATAGGCTTTAAACTGAAGGAGGCTCAGTGTGTTGGGTAGGAGGGGGGTGATGCCCTTGTTATTTCTTGTTTCATCTTTTAATTCTTTATGGGAATGGCTGATAAAGAGATATTTTTTGACTATAATTTCAGAGAGAGCTACATGCTCCTTATTCTGAGTAGAAATGAGACTCTACAATTCATGCCATGACTTGATGGAGTAGGAAAAAAATTTAAAAGAATCCAATAGGTTTTGGTTGTGTTTTAAAGATTAATTTAGCTGCCCCTATTTCTTTTTCTTTTCTTTTTTTTCCAGATCATTATCCAGCTCAGGAAAACCAGATGTCCCTTGTTCTCTCTACATGAAAGAGCTTCAGGGTTTTATAGCAAGAGTCATGAGTGACTACTTCAGACATTTTGAGTGTTTTGACTTTGTCTTTGATAACACTGAAGCCATGGCTCAAAGAGCAATTGAACTTTTCATTCGTAATGCCAGTCTAATAAGGCCCCTCGGTGAAGGTGGGAAGATGCGCCTGGCTGCCGATTTTGCACAGGTACCCTCAGTACTGATTCCTGCTTTTTAGTGCCATTTCACTCACTTCACTGAAAAGTATCAATATTTTTGTCCCCATCAAATTATAAGCAGGCAGTTGTGGAGATGGGTACATTCCAGGCCTGAACATCCTCTCTGGTAAGATACTGGATACTGAGAAATGTATCCACTGAGTAGCTGAAGATCCTCATCACTGTAAGGCACGTTCAGGGAGGTCTGACAGCTTCCTGTCAGGTGACTGTTGCATTTCAATTCAGCTGCATCTTGGCATGTTATCCCACTTGGCCTACCTCTTTGGCATGTCTATCATTTGCCACCATTCATTCACTTCATTCTTTCTCTCTCTTCTAATAGAACGTGGTGTGTCACTTCCTTAATCACTCCATATATCAAGGTGCCCACAGTGGTTAATGGCTAACTCAGCTGCTTTGCAGTGAAGGAGACAAGCTAAAGAAATACCGATATCATTGGGAGGTGCTGCCCTACTGGAAATAGAAGGCAATTGTCTTGTGGAATTCTCTTCATGACCTAATTGACCAACCTACCTCTCAGCTTTACCTAACTCCTGTGCAGGACTAAACCACAAAAGAAATTGCCAGATTCATATCCACTACCTGTATGTGTTATCTACTACATTACAATTTATTTTGTCAGCAGTACCACTCTGTGGTTACCGTGCCAAAGGATCAGGCATCCACGAGATCAATCTGAGGCTGCCGTTTATTATTACCCAAGTGGAAAAGGGAATTAGCAGCAGCTCTCTGCATACTGAGTGCTGCTTTTGGCTGGTAGGTAACTGAGGGAGGAGAGGAAGGCAAGGAGGGAGGAATTGCTGCCACCTCAACTTCTTCTTGTGGCTGCTTTGTATCATTTGCCTGTGAGTTACATACTCCTGAGTAAAATTTTTTTATTCATTACGCAAAAATAGCAAATCAGCCCTTAATCACAGAAATTAAGGGGAAGTTTTCAGTTGCTTTCAGCCAGGAGGTTCCATTCCCTTCTCTAATTTGAAGACAATGGCATAAAATTGGAAGCAAAAAAAGGACACTTGACTCTTCCTGTGAAAGGAATAGAGATAATTTTTGTAATTTATGCTAATTTCAACTAAAGTAAGTCATATAAATTTGGAAAATATTTTCACCTGGTTTTACAGTAAGAGCATCTGATCTAAGCACCTGTTATAATCTAAAAATATAACTTGTTTATAATTTTTTTAACACTGATTTTTCTCATTCCGACATGGGCTGCCTTTTAAGTGAAAAAGGAAGGTATGTTTTCATAGACTGTAGAGGAATTTGGTCTTCCCCACTGTGCTGAGTATAACTCTTGAATGGACAACTGTGTAGAGATAAATACTCTGATTTCTTTTGTACCACAGAATCAAAAAAAAAAAGGGTGGTTTGAATTCATTCCTGTCTCCTGCCTTCAATTCTTGCTGCATCTGGGGGCTGCCTTGTGTTTTTCTTTTCTTCACATTGCACTTATTCTTGGCTTGTTTAAAAATGAGCTTAAGACAAGACATCTGTGTCCAACCAGCTGCATACAGCCAGCTCAGTGCTCACTCTGTGCCTTTGAGCGTCTCTGCAAAGCTCCTCTTGGTGTCCCTGGCTGCACAGTGGCTGTAGTGTCCAGCATGGCCTGGACACTATATCCTCTTGCTCAGGATAGAAGAAAAAGGACTGAAATATTTTGCATGTGGACACTACCTCATATCCATGTTTTCTGGGATGTGTGTGCTCCTCCCAAAAACCTGGTGGATTTTGGGCACATGCCCATGATGTCAGCTCCTGGGAGCCTGACAGGAAGGTTGTTGTTGCTCTGACCCTTCCAGGAGTCTTGGTGTAAATGCTGCTTTAATCCTAATCAGTACCAGGAGAGGTTGCTGCTGCTTTGGGTTGAGGAGGGCAGGGAGCAGGTATTCAGCTGGGCTACTGGCTTGATGGGAAGGATAAATTTTTCCAAATGGCCATAAATTCTGTGTGCAGGGTTTTTTTTCAGTCCCAGAAAAGCACTGCATTGTTGGACTAAAGCCAAACCCAAAGGAAACAACCTGCCTGGAAAGATACTGTGTGGAGGAGTAGGTTTGTTTATGAACTGTTTTTTCATGTGCTCTGTCTTGTAGAGTAATTTTGAATTTTCTCTATGCAAAAAGGGTTACATGTTCCTGCTCAGAACGGACTTTTGAGATCTAAAACCCTTTTGGTATTTTGGGGTTGCTTGCAAGTAAAACACCTGGGCAGAAGTCTGTCCAAAGGCTTTGGTTAATTCAAGTTCTTATTATAAACACACATGCAGTGAGTCAAATAACCTTGGATTGCATCAGATTTTGGGTATCTCATGCTTCTGCACATTCTTTCAGGGCACTGGCAGAGTTACAGCTGCCTTATACTCAGCAGAATAGCTTTGGCTGAGAGTCTGATTTGAAAATTTTTGTACTGAAAACGTGTTTGACTGATAAGTTGCCTCAAAACAACAGGTGTCCACACAGAAGGGGGAAAATGGATTTCAAGTTCTCTTCATTCAGAGCTGGGCTTGCTGAGGTGCATAACAGCCAATTTTCTGTAGTGAGGCTCAGCTACTTCTGCATTAGGAATTAATGCTGTAGCTCTGTTGAATTCTCTGTCTTACCCTGTTTCCAGTGTCAGCATTTGGCTGTCCTGTGCATTACAGATTTCTCAGCAGTGAGACTAGGTGTGTGCTACTGTGGCAGCTGTAAACAGAGCCATGGTAGGCTTGAAATATGCCTGAATATCGTTAATATGATTTCATGTAAATCAGTGCTTTCAGGAACCCGGGAACACTGCAAGCCTTAGGAAATGTGCTCAGCTCTGCAAGGTTTTTACCGAGTGCTGTGCCACAATTCCTTGGGAGTCTCATTTGAAATATTTCCAGTCTACAGGGTTGAGTTCACCTCTTTTCATACTCTCAGTTTTTACGCAGGCAATTACACAAGATCACTTTTCAGCCAACTCCAGTATATTCCTGAATCAGTTTGTTTTATTTGGTTTTGTATTTTCAAGGTGCCCATAACTCAGTATTCACATATTTAATATCAAATTTCACTTTTTCATTCAGTGTTTGTCAGACTGAAAATCAAATGTTCTCCTGGAGGCAAGCAAGCCAGCAAGCCCTGATGGTTTTCAACATTTCTATTTCTGGGGAGTGCAAGTTCTTCTTCAGAGGACCTTTTAACTTGCTTGGTATTCAGAGTTGTTACAGCACTTAGGCACACTTTGGGATTGTGGCTTGTAGTTCAGGCCTTCCTGAAACTCAATGGAAGTGCTGGACAGTGCAGCAAAGAATGAGTATAAGCAGGATCCGTTGAGGAGTTTATTTAGAAGAAATGAGGAATCTGCAGCAATATTTGGCATAGAAATTTGTAATCTGCTACGCAGAGTTTATAAACTGGTACAGGAAAATAGCTGTTTATTAATAGCAAATACAAATCACAACTGCATTGAAATAAACTAGTCTAGAAATTGCAAAGACAAAGTAATCATTATGCCTCATGGTATGAAGGCATGACATAATTTCCTATCTATTTTGGAGCAACATATAAGGCAGGAGCCACTGTCAGTGCCAAGAACCCTGCCTCATGTCGTGACTGAGATTTTCAGCCTTGTTGAGTGAACTATTTTTATTGGTCCTGTCTGAGTTAATAGTATTCTCTGTATACTTTCCTGTATTTCTTATCTAGGCATGATTTATAGTTGGGATTTTTGGCATTGTTCAGTACTATGTTCAGACAGTTTTGATAGGGTCAGTTAATGCTGCCACCAGTTCTTCAAGTCTTTCTCAAAAAAAGTACTGCAAAATGTTTGGGGTTTATTGAATTTTTCTAGAAAAATGTTTTTATGATAGAAGTTTACAATGCTAAATTCTAGTGTAGAAGAGCTCTTCCTGTGTGCTGGCTAGCCTATGGTCAGAATCCTGTTTCCTGATTCAATATGTGGCATTAAAAAAGCATAAGAATATCAAGAATATTAGGCATTTGGATTTTTTTAAAATGTAAACAGATTTGCTCATTTGATCAAACATGATGATACAAGTGTAAAAGTGCTTTTTACAATTTTTCCTAAAAAATTTGCTATCTAGTTTCTTATAGAGAAATGAGAGCAGCAGGATGCTGTAATCACAGTTGTAGTCATAAGGACAGAAACTACTAAAGCTAAAATATATTTAATGTTTAGTGTTAATTATCTTCCTGGAAAGAGGGAATTATTTGCTCATGTGTGTTATTTTAGAGGTGTTACACCTGAAGGATTTACTTAAGCATCAACTGTTTGGGAATTGCTGTACGGAGGAGAAATCAAATTCCACATTCCTCAAGGCCAGCTTCTTTCATATAATAGTTCAGAGCTCTTCTGCTCCCTTGCTTGTTAAAGCATTCTGTCCTGGTGAATGGCTAGGAAAAAGCTTTTTGAGTTAACATTTAAAAACTTGGAATTCATCTTGGCCAGCAGGAAATGCAATTGCTAAAAATTTAATGTTAAGATTTTCCAGCTGAAAAAACATCTGTTTAAATAATGAGAGATCTTGAAAATATCACAATAGGCACTAAACAATAACTTCACTATGGGTTTTTTTAAGGCACTCTTCAATATATATGCATTATCTGTATCTAGACTACGTATTCACCCTTGGGTTGCTGAACATAATCCAATTAGAGAAGCCAGGCATGTGATGTATTTTTTTCAATATGGCCAGCCAGTGAATAGTTGAACAGATAATTGACCACCTAGCCATGGGCTATGGCAGAGTCATATGAGAAGAAAAGATAATATTGCCTTTTTGGGCTTAGAGAGCATGAACCATTGAGAAGAACCATATGTTGGGCAGGAGCCTGCCACTATGTCCTGTGAAGCATAGCAAACTAACATGAATAAATCATGGAAAAGCAATGGGTTTTGAACAAAGCTAGAAGAAACAAGTCATTAGGCCTTCTTCTGTTCTATCTGCTGCTTGCTTTTTGGCAAGCACATCCATCTCCTAGTACTCCCCTCAGATCCTGTGTTAATGATTATATCACATCAAGCCTCTGTGGTTGCAAATTACTGCTTGAACACCTGATTTATCACTGAATTTAACCCGCATGTCCGAATTTTCAAATTTGCAGTTCTGGAAGGGACATTTGGAAAAGGAACAGAAAATATTGCTTACTCTTTTATATGTAAAGTCCACAGGACACGGCTGTGTGAAAGGCCTTGCATGATACCCATACTGACACACATGACATACATGACACACATGATACAAATACTGGCTGCCAACAGCCAAAAACATCTCCCAACCTGTAAGGGCTGACTGACAGGCTTTGGAAACTACAGCTGTGTATCACAGCAAAAGCTGCTACGGTACAAACTCACTGTGTGAATCAACAGTTGATGTTGTTTCAGGTGATGACAGGTAACACAACCACGAGGTGATGCACGCTCTCAATTCTCTGCCCGATTCCAGCACCTTGAAAACAGCAGCTGTTCCAGCAGAATGGTTCCTCCACAGCACTTGCTCCTGGGCTGGCACAATGCTCAGCAAAGGCACTAAACCCCTCTCAGTGGCCTCAGACATGATTGTAACAGCAGAAAGATGCTGCAGCATCCCACTTTGTCACTGGGCTCAAACAAACAGCTAAAATTCAAGCAAAGAAAACTATCTTAGTAATGACATGAATTATACTTTTTATTGGAGAGAAATTGGGTTATAACACAAAGCAGACTAGTATTGTAATTTTTTTTTTAAAAGAGTTTCTGTAGTTTATGTACATTTTTACCACATTAGTTTTCACTCATTCCCACTCTTCATGAGTCAATGTGAGATAGTATAGTATGCTGCAAAGCTTAAAAACAATATTTTTCTCTGGCAGCTATTACTTCACGAATCAGCCATCTGCTGCCATTAAATCTATCTAGTTCTAGCAATACTAATAATTTCCTACAGTGAATAAAGGTTGAAGATGAAGTAATAGAATTTTCAGAAGTAATTTTTCTTCTTTAGTACTTAAGACTAAAAATTTTAATTTATGGAAACTACAAAGTATATTCAAGAGAATTCATTTAAATTTGTTTTAATAAGGAATTGGTTAAGCTGTAGAAAGTTTCACTTAACGTCTCATTACTTCATATTATGTTCCAGGAGTGAAACAATCTTTTAAAACTTATTAAGCAAAATTATATTTTGCTATGCTGTTATTTCTTTCCCCTCATGAGTACCGTTTGATCCACACATCTCTGTTTCCACAAGTCAGACTGGCAGTTTGTTGCCTGTTATCAAAGTCTCTAAAGAACCAAAAGGAATTATCTTCTCCCTGGTCCCTCACAGCTACAAACCCACGGCTCCCACCAGAGCTGGGACACCAGCTCCTGCAGGATATCAGTTCCTTCCAGCTGCCCCCAGCCAATACTGATGTCTGAAAAGAAGCTCTGGAGAAATCAGAGTCTTGCTCCCATTTGTTTTTCAGGATCTGCAGGGTTCTTGTACCATGATACAGCAAAGCATACTTAGTTGGCTTCTCTTTTTGGCTGCTTGCTTCTGATCCTGTGTGGCAGACTGGCCTCTTGGCTCCCGTCTGTGCCCCTGGGTGAACAACATGCTGAACTTGCTGTAAGCTTCACTGCAGCTTGGAGTCAGAGCAGCTCCCTGCAGCAGTTCCCTGCAGAGCCTGCCTTTCCTGGGAGCGTGCAGTCACTCCCTTGTGCCAGCAGATTCAGCCCAGCACAGCAGCTGGTGGCTCCTGAGCCACAGGGACATTGACTTAACACCTGCATGCAGGAGAGGTGACCTCATCCTCAGGGTGTAGAGAGGGGCTGTTTCATAGCCTAAACATTTGGGGACCGAAAGAGCAGTAGGCAAGAGGAAGCCAGGCTGTTACTCAGGGCCTTATTTCATTATTTCCAGTTCCTGGATTTTTACTCACTTTCTTCTCCTGTGAGTGAAATCTGCATAAAGTGCAGATTTCAACTGGCCTGAAAGTGCCTGATGTGGGATGTACTCTGAGGTCCCTGGGCTTGGGCAGTGGCTGTGCACTGCCCATGGGAAAGCTCTGTCAGACATTCCCCATTGCTTTCCAGGGGCACCCACCTCTCCTGGTCTGCAGGGGAAGCCAAGATGCTTGGCTTGGGCCCTGTGGCTTTCCCAGCTTTGCCTGTGTGTTTTGTAGAGAGTTACTCCTACAAACATGATCCACCCGACCTATTTTAGGAGTCCACCTTGGGGAAAGGTGCATTGCACCCCAAGAGTGGCTGTTTCTCTCCGCTGCCTATGAAGAGAACCTGTAGATGTTGAGAAGCAGGTGAGATGACTCCCATCCTGCCACCTGCTTTTAAGAGGGATGCCTAAGGTATATGGCCTTGATTTGCATTATTCACTAGTTTAAGTTCTTCTGTGTTTAGATAAACTATGGCATCATAGTTCACTGCACCACGTTTCTTGTTCATGCTGGAACCCCAGCATAGTTACATGCTCTTGGTGAAGCTGGTGGCCCAGCAGCCAGCTCTGTCTGAGGAATTGCTGCAGCTTGAAAGAATACTATAACAGTATTAAAGACTTCACTGTAAATAGTGTCATATCACAAACACTTTGAAACTTGTTCAGCAGCATTACTTAAATGGGAAGCTCATTGTATACTGGTTTCGAACTTGCTACTTTCTTGAGCTGTCCTTTGAAACTTACTTAATTGTTCATTATGTGTAAATCTAAGTGTGAATAGTCTTTCAAGATGGAGATTTTAAAAAATGTACTTGGAGAATAAAGCTTGGTCCCTCACATGACTGACACTTCAGGAATGCAAAAAATAAAGACTTAATCCATGTCTGAGTAAAATTACCTGTGGGATTTTTCAAGTGGTGGTGTTTGTATTGGTGTGCACATTAACTGAAACTTTGCTGTGTAATGTTCATTTTCAGTCTGAGATCCAGAAGGGAAATTGTTTTTTTTCACTTCTGAGTCCTCACTGTTAATGTAGAGCCTGTTAGAGAATTTAGATGTAAAAAACCCAAGTGGAGCCTGGCTCTTCTTCAAAAAAGCAGAACTCCCCTGCTTAAACAACAGAAAGTGTTTTAAACTCATTGTTTTTTGAAGATGACTGCTGTAACTCAGAAACCCAACAGTATGAAAATAAGTATGAAAATAATGCTCTTTTTTCCCCGTGATTCCACATGACCCTTTGGCAATAGATCACAGCTGCCTCCTATCCAATCTGCATAGGTTTTGTGCCCCAAGATCTGGGGCTCACTGTTCAGGCAGGACTAATTTGAACCTTGTCCTTCACCAAAGGAAAAGGTGCCCAGTTCAAATGTGTCTGCAGTTTTACTGCTTTAGCAGTGGTTTGTGGAGACCTGCCTAGATTTGCTTTCTTCCAAGGCTTTGGTCAGATTTTTAGGGTATTGACATAAGTGCCTCATCAGGAAACTCATCACCAACAAAATAAACCTGCTGCAAGAAACAAAGCTTTAGTCTCAGAAAGCTCATGAGGTTCCTTCTGTTGTGATCCACAGGCTGTCTCTATCATTTGTCACAAAATGCTTATTGTGTTGCCAAGAATAAGACAGAAGTCTTGGCTTGGGCAACGCAGTACGAAAGGAAAAGACAGCTTCCTGTCTTAATTTAGCCACCAGAGAGAAGTCACTGACTTACTCTGCAAGTTTGGATTATTGCTTGAAGACAGGCTACTTCAATACCAGGTGTTACGTTTTGGGAGAATCTAATTCAAATGGAACTGCTTGTTTTTTTAGATGGAGTTAGCAGTAGCACCACTGTGTCGGCGAGTCTCTGACTTAGGAAAATCTTACAGACAGCTGAGGTCATTCAGGTGAGCTCCAGTTGCAGTATGGCTAAACTGTATTTCAAAACTGGTATGTTACCTCGCGTTAGTTCTGATTGAACTGAGAGCTTTTTGGCAACACCCACCTGCAAATTAGAAATAAATTAAAGTTCTTTTAAATTTTATGCAGAGTATAACTATAATTTAACAATCTTTGTCATGCAAATGTTGGCCAGATTTTACTTTTTTGTGTTGCTTTCAGTACATCTTTTGTATGACAGTGAGTTCTGTAGTTACCTTAAATGTTTTCACTGAAATATAAAATTTACGGTCCTGTGTTGTTTAATTACAATAGGCAACTGCTGTAAATTTTTGCAAACTGGACCTGTGTTGGAAACCCAAAATGCAGAGTAGTAGCAAGAAATTAGATGATTCTACCCTAATGCAATATTGCCACCACACAGAGGCACTTTTCTAATGCATAAGCGTTTTCTTCATTTCATGAGTATATTGTTATATTTTTCTAGACCACTGCTGTTCCAGACCAGTGAGCATATTGCCAGTAGCCCAGCTCTGGGAGAGGTTATTCCATTCAGCATTATTCTTCAGTTCTTATTTACAAGAGCACCACCAGAGCTAAAATCACCCTTCCAGGTAAGATCAACCTGTCTTTTCTTTTCAGATATCCTAAGGTGGAATGAGCATTGTAGTTTGCCCTATCTGTTATAGTTAAAAATTATTAAAGTGCATATTTTTTACAATCTGTTGGTTGTGTTTTTATTGTAGCAAAGGTATTATGGTAATTGGCTTACTAATTAAATTAATTAATTTCATTGATTAATTAATAGTAGGGATATGATAACCTGATATTAAATAGACTCTCAATTCTTTACTATTCTGTCAGCTCGTAGTAGAAATTGCAGATTTTTCCCCAGACTGCAAATTGCCTGGAGTCTACTCTTGTAAGATGCAGGAAATCTAGGTAAAAACTGCTGTCAGAAATGGGCCAACAGCTGATGTAGGAGAGCACCTCCCAAATAACATACTGGGCTATTCCTATTAATTGTCCTTGATTCCTTTACTTGTTCTGCATCACTGCAGTATTAAGAGAGCCTCGTGTGGCTTTCATTTATGTCATCCTTGATTCTGAAATTGGTGTGTCTGTTTCCTTTTTTGCGTTTTGTGTAATTGGTGTTTGTGTTTCTCTGTATCAGAGGGCTGAGTGGTCCATTGCCCGCTACTCCCAGTGGCTTGATGATCATCCATCTGAAAAAGACAGGCTTGCTCTCATACGGTAAAAATCATGCTTCTTTCTTCTCTACAGTTATGATAATGGGGCAGTAACTTACCTGCACACTAGGACTCTTGAAAAGTAAAAAAGAATGTGCCTCAGGAGATGTATCATAAATACCACTACCTTCACTCATGGGATGAGTTACAAAGTGGCAGAAAAAATAAACTGAACTCTCCACTCCACCCCCTGTACTCCAGCTCTCCAGTGGCTTTGGAAGAATCCAGTGCCTTTGGAAGCAATCTTCTTGTAAAGGAAGTAAACCATGCACAATGATGGTTTAAATTAATATTGAGTTTTTTCAAAACTGCCTCTCTCTCTTAACTGTTGGAAATTCAAAGCTGCAGCTATCCTGTTTTCTGTATCAGGAAAGAGAAGCTCTGAAAGTTTAACCAATGTAAATGTAGGTAGAAACCTAAAACTGGAAGACACTTGTTACACACCTGGAATGTTGTTCTTTGGGAAATCAGCTGATCTTTAGGAAGTAATAATTACATCCGATTTTTAAAATCTTGCTAGGGTAGATGATTTTATAGCTAAATACTACTTTGCATCTTAAAATGTTAGGAAAAGAGTTGTTTTTCAAAACAAGCAAAGTTTTGAAGTTATGTTAGAGAGAGCAGATGAGTTGTATGAACATGACAAACACAACCTGGGGATCCTCAGGATTCAAGACTCAGATGATCATTTAGCTCCTAACGCCCTGAATTTTCCAGCCATCTTCTCAGTGACCTTGGTGTCACCTACATCAGTGACCTGGGAAAGGCTGTCACACACAGCTGCACAGGGCTCCATCTGGCCTGGGAGCCAGCTCTGTCCTTGAACTTCCATGCATGGATGTTGCCAGCTTTTGCTGGAGTGGTAAAAGCTGACTTTTATGTTCCAGTCAACAGTGATTGTGCTTCAGAAAGTCAACTGTTTTCTGTCCACACTTCTAAAGCAGCCAAGAGGAGTCTGCTATAAATATTTACACTTCTTGAAGCTGATAGCACCACACAGTCCCATGCAGTGATTGGGCCAGTTAAGGAAATACTTGTTGATCACCAGTAGATTTTACTAGGATTTATTTCTGAAATATTAAAATACAAACTGTGTCTTTTCATATGTGTATTTTTTAAAAAGTCATACATATGATTAGTCTAGTTTGTCTACAAAACTAGCTTTTCTTGAATCTCAAGCCATGACACTGAATTACAGGGGCATAGGTAATATGTACAGGGCTAACAGAGCTGTATATGTAATTAGCTATGAGTATTTTGATGGTAATTTCTGTCGTGATAGTACTGGCAACACTGGCAGTGTTGAATCTCAGTTATAGTAGGGAAAGCCAAGAATGCAAATAATTTGAGAGCTAGTGGGATTTTGTTCTATTCCTTTTCACTAATTTGAAAATGCCATCCTTAAACTACAACACATTTTTGTCTTTGCTTGCAATTAAATTTCATCCAGACTGTTTCAGTTAATGAGTTTGCTGGTAGTCATGTTCAGACACTGATAAATTGGTCTAACCATGGAGGTATTAAAGGACAAACCTTGGAATGAGGTTTTTAGGCCAAGACAGTGTCATCCATGAGACCAAGTAGTGAAGCTGGAATACTTGAGTTTTCCTTTCAATCCTGTCATTGAATCCTTTATTCATTTTGCATAGCTGGTTATCCATAGGTAAGGCAGGCATGCAGACATCAGTCACTAGTATGACCATGAATCACTTATATTTCTTTATACTCCATTGGAAGCTTTCTGAGCCTGCTCTTCATATGTCTGATATGAACCTGAGTTGAACTACAGGCATCTTGCTCTTTTATCAGTCACCCTCTTCAGGCATTTTCCAGCTGTAGTCATTCAGCTGTGCGAGTTGAACTTTGGATGTTTGGAGCCTTCAGATCCCTGCACTGGCCTACATCAAGATAATATCTTTATGTTTGCTGCAACCTTGCAAATGGTAATTTCCTGCAACTTCCCTTTGTAACAACTGTGGAATTACTCTAGGGATGTGCTGCCTAGATATTAATTTCCTTGTTTTACCAGGATCCTTCTAGCTTCATATTAAAGCCAATTGGAGTCCCTCTTCTGCTCTGTAGGTCTTAAAAGCTTCACTTGCATCATGATGTGAATGGTACGAATTAGTCCCATTCTGAGCACTTTTGTGCATTTCTTTCTGCTTGTATTCAGCACAAGGGGTGGTATTTACCTGGCCGGAGGTATATTTGTGAGACTCCCTTTATAGTCAACAGAGAGAAGCAGGCACTGCTGGGGCTGATTCATCTCATCCTGAAGGAGGCACCTAAAGTAGGTCAGTTGCATTGTGTCCTGAAAGCTCCCATTTTCTTTGTTCAGTCAGTGGAGTGTGGGCTGGGACACAGGCAGCCAGCTGCCCTGCAGACATTTAAAGTTAGGTGAGATGACCCTGCTGCAGGTGTCCTCCCTGAGCAGGGATTGTGTTGAAAGGAGCACTTAAGTGGCATGGGCAATTTTTTTCTTTATCTTTTTAAATTAAGCTTGAAAACTCAACTTTTCTTCCATAAAAGAAACCCTATTAGACATGACAGGATTTGAGCCAGCCTGAAGGACAGTTCATCCTTCCAAGGGCCAAATTCTTACCTTTACCATTAGAGTGTGTGTGAACTGCCGTTATTCCAGCTCCCCTTGCTGAAACAGAGTTGAAAGCCAGGCTCAGTGAAGGGTTCATTTCTGTAACGAGCTGCTGTCCTGAGCTGGGGAGTGGCCCTGACCACTCACCTGCCCGGGGCAGGGACAAATGGCAGCTCGGGGAGCAGCGTGAAAGCGCCATCTGTGCGTTGGGTTCAGCGTGGCTGGGCACAGACGCAGCAGCCTTGCTGGGAGCAGCGGAGCCGCGCCGGGTGAGCGCTGCCTCTGCTGCCGGGGAGCGAGCGCAGCCGGCGGGGCCGTTCGTGAGCCCGCGGTGCCGCTCCGGCGTCTGGCAGCGCACCGGCCCGCTGATCTCTTCATTTACAGTCTGGAATGACCGGAGATGGCTCCTGCTCCTCTGTTGGCCTACAGGTGATGCTGTTGGAGATTTTACTGTTCCGTGTTACAGTAATTTTTATAGCACTGGATTTAATAGACCTGGTGTCAGATAGATGTGCTCTTACACAGCAGATTTTCCATTTTCTGCTTTGTCCTAAAGTTTGCAGAGCAAACAGACTTTTAACAAATTACTTAAGAAGAGTCTGGCCCCAGCATCCTCCGGTTGCCCTGCT
Organism: Lanius collurio; assembly: GCA_020086605.1. Lineage (NCBI taxonomy): Eukaryota > Metazoa > Chordata > Aves > Passeriformes > Laniidae > Lanius > Lanius collurio. The sequence goes on from JACBWW010000005.1 coordinate 43,241,035, forward strand.
GATTGATCGGGACAGGAGTGCACAGGGTGCAGCCCTACTACTGAGCAGAAAGATGATCCCTGCCTCTTCGGAAGCTTACAGTGTAAATCCAACTCTATTTTACCAAGGCAGAGCCCAGGAGGGCAGCACTAGGATTCACAATTCCATATGAAATTAATTAATTAGAGTAATTCTAAATTATGCGTATTAAGATCCTTTAAGAACCACAACTCAAATCATACTTCTTTGTTCCTTTTAACTCTAGATATAAATCTTTATGGGTTGAAATAACATTTTAAAGAAGAACTATCAGGATCTTATATAATCAGCTTGTCCTGATTTCCAAGAAAGCTCATGGTTTTGCTCATGCAAGTGAAGTAATTTAATAAGTGCTTTAAAATCCTTTTCCTTATGTGGGAGGGCATCTTAAACTAAGGGCTTTTTTTTTTTCCTTACTTTTTATGGCATTTTTAATGAAGCATTAATATATGCAGAACATCCCACCAACCCTTCTTCCATAGCTCTCTTTTACAAACAACATTTGTAATGTATACCATAGCTTGTCTTTTAAAATAGAAACAGATTGCTGAACAGGTTTTATGTCCTTTATTAGACTAGAAGATGCTGAATTTAGGGCATTATTTAGTCTAATCCCTTCAAGAGTATGTTTTGTATATTACGTAAACAGGGTTTCTACCATCTTAAACAACAATAATATAACTATGTATTACATCTTTTTATATGACAACAGCTGTGACCTCCTCTGTGCTGGAGACTTGATGATCCTGCTTTTACCCATAGGTCTGTTTATTTTTCCACAGCTACTTTGGCACTGGTGTTTTTACAGTATCCTCAACAGGAGTGAGCCTGCCTTTTTAAAGACAAGTTTTTAATGGTAACCTGGCATCTGAATTGAGTCCTCTAGTGCCAGCAAAAGCTCACTTGAGCTAGGACTGCTTAAGTTTAGCAAAATGTCAAGGTAAATCCTGAATTTCAAATGTTAACAAAGCCTCTGAACTAATTTATCTCCCCAAATTACAGTCAGGTAGGCTTCCCAGCAGCTCCAGTTATGTTCCAATTTGCCCAGCTCAGGCAGCCTGCACTGAAGTCCAGCTACATGCAGCAGCAGCCATCTTGCTTTGCCACAAGCAACTTCCCACATTGTCCATATTTCTGTATGCTGCCAGTCCCAAGATCCCATCTTGAAGTCTTGTTGACTGTCTTCAGCAAAACAAAATTCCCATCCCAAATGGACTTCTGGAACCATGTCTACATTATGACCGTTGGTGCTTTCAGTAACCTCTTCCAGCCTGTTCCTCCCTCTCACTCTGGAGCAATGTTACCATTATTCTCTGGACTCCAAACAACCTTTCTCCCTGGATTCATGATTTGTGCCATTTTACTACCTGGACCTTTCCTTACCAGGAATGTTGTTTCTAACAGAGTGGACAGACTTCCTAGCCTGTCACCATGGTATCATTCCCACAGGCAGCAATGCAAAAGTGTTTCCTGAGCTTGACCATGATTCCCTTGTCAGCTGATAGGGTATGGAGCTCCAGGTGACTGTGGTTGCCTCTTCACTCCCAGCCTTTAGCAGCTGCAGCAGCTTTTCATCCTCCCCTTGGCTGCTTTCCTACTCCTGCCCGTGTGGGAGCAGGCTCCCAGCCTTCCCTGGGTGGGCATAGGGAGCAGGGAGTTCCCTGGGCCAGTTTGCATTACCAGAAACACTGTTCTTTCAGTGTTTCAGGTGAAGTTACTGATTATGAGTGGCTTTTTAACATTCAGCTTCAGAGTGTTTAAATACTACTGAGGATGCAAGTGTGGGATGCAGGAAAATAGTGAATGCAGTAGGAATATTCAGAAAGCTTGTTGTCATTGTTCAGTGTAAAGCTGTACAAGGTCTGTTTTATAAAAATACCTGAGAATGCACCTTACAGTGTTGATTTTACTGGTTGTCTTTGGAGTGGGTAAAAGAGCTAAGATGCTCTCAGGTTGGTCATATTGGTGAAGTTTTACTCCATCTTTATGAAACTATGCAAACAAAGCCACAGCAAAAGTGCAAGTGCATCAGGAGGGACCTGCAAAACTCCTTTTAATTGCCACTGATGGAGTTGGTTTTGCCAGTTAAATCAGATTCTTTTGGGGCAGGAGAAAAGGAAAAAAGATAAAAGCTGCTAGAAAGTGTGACAGTGGGACTGTAACACTGGTGTATGGCACTTAGCATAGCCTAAATCTCATTCCATCTTGTTTGATCTGATGGGAATAACAGTCTGGCAAAGGATTATCAAGGGCTCACGTTGAGTGGTTTTGGGTGCTGCTTTTAGGGTAAAGCTTCTCCTTTTATCTATCTGGTTATCTCTGTAATCTTTTTCAAGGGCTTTTTCAAAGCAAGGAGATAAGTCAGTTAAGGGATAGCAGTGTTACCATCTGGATAGTGATGCCAACCCACAACTTCACCTAGAGGTGTTAGAGCTTTCTAAGTTAAGCAGGTCAATATGTTTTTTTTCTATTTTCAGCTTTTGATTACTTCAGAAGACTATTTGAGCCAAACAAACTTCGAGGAGTGTATTGAAAGGAAAAGACAGGGCCACTGCTGAGTGGAAGGGGAGAGATTTAGCAAGATGAATGACAGTTACAGTAAGAAAACTGTCACAGGAGTTTCTCAACTGTCTTTTTAATACAAAGGACTATTCTGTGTAGCTGGTAACTAACATCTCACATATCCAACAATTTCTGCTGACCAGAGCACTTGAGTGCTGACCTGACTGGAAATGTGAGACACTTCTGACTCTTCTGAAGTATCTCCCCTCATCAAGATGGCATCCTTGATGTCATCCTTGAGCTTTCCCTGCCTGTATCTCCCACCTGCTGCTCAGTCTGCTTATCACATGCTGGCCCTTCATTGCTACAAGAGGCCCGTTTATCTAAAAAGTACAACATGCTGTTGTCCCATTCCTTCAGGCACACTTTTTCTCTCTAAATCTTGGAATATAAAATAAATCTGTGGATGTGCCTAATCTCTCTGCAGTTCATGATGCTGATGGCCTTCACTGGGAGTAAAGTGAGGTGCAACCAAAGCACTTTGTGGCCGCAGCAAGCAGTTTTTTAGTTGCCTCTTTCCCTGTAGACCCTGTGCTGCTCCCCAGGGACCACTGGGAAGGAGCAGGCTGAAGGTTTTCAGGGAGCTGACCACGTGCAAAAGGTCAGCTTTACTTTAGCTAGATAAAATAAATATTATTCCCTTGCCTGTAACAAGGGATTGCTTCTCCGTTGCTGTTTGTTGCTGTACAAAAAAATCAGTGACTCCTCTCTGTGTATTGGTACCTGGTGTGGACCCCTCCGCAGTAGCTCCACGATTAAGTTGTTATCAAAATTGAAGAGCTCTCAATGCCAACATGAGGAACTGTTTCTGTGCTCAGTAACTTTATTTTTCTGAAGCCGCTCAACTCTCTAGCAATCCAGTCCATCCTTCTTTTGTGTCCCCCTAGTCTCAGACCATATGCCCTGGGCTTCAGCAAAGAGGGATTGTGAAGTCTGGATGCTGCACAGGGACATCAGGAGCTGTGGTGGGACTCACCTCGTGCCTATGCAGTTTCATTCCCATCCTGTGCTCAGAAGTGAAGCTGCCTCAGGTTCTTTGGTTGCACAACTGCACGCTTCACTCTCTCCCTGTCAAACTCCATTAGCAGGGACTGCACGTGGGGCCAGCCAGCTCCTCCTGGTGCGTGCTGGCAGCGAGGCTGACGGATCCGTGCCGGCGTTGCTGGGCATGGGAAGTGCTGGCAGGAGCGGGAGCAGCCCCAGAACCAGCTCGTGGGGCCAGGCTGTCATTGCTGTCAGTGGCTTCTTGGAACCCAGAGCGCAGACTCATCTTTCCAGCAAACTTGGCCTCAGGAGCATCTTCCTCTTGCTGATAAATGAACTTTGCTGGAGATTCCCAGCAATGCTCTGACACGGATGGGTTCGAGTCATTGAGGAAGGGCCAAGCCCTTGCTGATGTAGCAGTAGCTTTACTCACAGGCACCCAAGTGCATCTTCCTACCCTGCATCTTCCTACCATCTCTTCTGGTTTGTCAAGTTTGGTGGGCTCATCTGAGGCTTCCTGGAGCTGCAGCACCTCACACAGGGATCTTGGCTGCTCCTGTCTTACCATCTTACTCCAGGAGGAGCATGTGTGTGTGAAACGTGGGCAGAATCTCACTCCTCAGTACTTTTGCTTTCCTTAAGCCTTGCTTGATTCACTGCCTACTGCCTGTCGCTGCCAGCAGGCACGTACCAGGGAGCAGCGCTGCCTTAGGTCCATGAACTCTTTGTGCCAGAATGCAGAGTTCCACCAAAGGCTTGTTTGTTGGAAGGAGCAGCAAACATAAATGCAGCTCTGCCTCCACAGCCCACCCTCCCACAGCCATGGGTGTGTATTTATAGGCACAACACTGCAGTTGTTCTGTGTTACCATCTTCCTTGACCCCCGTGCCCCCACCTCCTTCACCAGAAGTGCACGACATCTGCCTTCTCCCAGTCAGACTGGGAATGTTCCCTCACTGTCAGACCAGCTGTGGTGGTGTATCCTGCACTTCCAGAAAGGAATGTGGGAGACAAAAACCAGGACCACTCCCTGCTCAGTGACTGCATTCACAGCAGGACCCACTGCCCTTGGGCTGGAGCTGGGCAGTGCTGGGAAGGGCTGTGGTGACAGTCTGTATTAGAAAAGGAACGGCCAGGTACCAGAGGCTGTATTAGTCTCCACTTGAAATGGAGTCTGTTGTTTGTGCATTTTCTTAAATGTCACAGATTTGCTGTAAATAGCGCAAATATGAAAGAGTTTTAGAAGGAAACTCCAAGATGATTGTATCAGTTACATGAAGAAATAGAAGCAGAAAAGGGAAAGAAAATTAAATTCAAAGCTATATTTAAGTGTGACACCACTAGCTTGGCCTACTTAATGCATTAGTAAGTTGGAATCTCAACAGATGAGCACTTAGAGTGTTTGTTTTACAAATATGCTGTCACTCAACAACACTGTGTATGGCTAAAAGGTGACCCTGTGTTGTAAAGCAAGTTAAATTACGTACAGCCAAGTACGTCACTGCAGTTGCCCCTTTTAGCTTTGCCATGTTTTATTTGTGCAGTTCACACACGATGACTCTATGTGTGACATCCTGTGACAATGTGTAAGAGAGCCAGGCCGTGCCTTGCCCAAGCCCTGTCTGGAGTTAGCGTGCATTTCCGAGGATGGGAGTTCAAAAGGCTGTGCCAGGAACCACCTCAGGGCATGGCGGGTGTTCACCAGTGCCCCAGTTTTCATGCTGAAGTTGCGCTCTCAGCGTCTGCAGCAGCTGGAGATTATTCTCTCCCTTTCTGAAGGTTACCAGTGCAGCACTGAGCCCGAGTCTGTGCGTCAGAGCTGTCATTTCAAGCCATCTGCAACATGCTGCTGCTTATTTAAATGTTAACTTGTTTGCTCCTCAAAACATGCAAGAAAGGAGAGAAAGATCATGAAACAATTATGCAGAGCTTTGCAAGGCCTTCCTTGCTCACTTCCTTCCACAGACAAGTAGGACCATCTGAGGAGAATTTTGCAGGAGAGAAGGCAATTAATTTCATTTGAAGTTCCTGAATTTTCAGTATTTAATTGCTTTAGCTACTTTACTTTTTTTTTTTTTTTTAGTGGTGCACTGGAAGCTTATGTTCAATCAGTGAGAACAAGAGAGGGAAAGGAGTTTGCACCAGTCTATCCCATAATGGTTCAGCTGCTGCAGAAAGCCATGTCAACCCTTCAGTGAGCACAGCTGGACAACGCTCTCACAGCAGGGAGTGGATGGTAACAGAGCTGGTGGCTTTGGTGCCACACCTGTATTTACTGTTCATGTAAATTATCCCCAAGCACATCAGCTTTACAATGAAACGTTTTCCTACTTCATGTCTGAGACTTTTGTCTTCTTGCTTTATGTTCACATTACAGGAATTTACTTATACAGAAATATCGTAAGGAAACTGTACACCTTTCATGTGCTGTAAGTCTACATCTAATTGAAACATTCTTAAGCATTCCTTTTGAATTTAGAGAAGTATAAAATTAGAACTCAAGTATTACAGTGTAATTGCTGAATATCTCAAATAAGGAAGCAGCTCTTTTCCTCCAAGTATGGTTTTAAACAGTTGAACAAATTTTAGCCGTATTCAGAAAACTGTACTTTTGAAACATTTGAATCATCAGTTTCCATCTAAAAATCACTAATTTTAACACAAGGAAAAATATTTATAACTAACCTAAGTGATTCTCCATTGCACTGCTATTTGCTTATAAATAATTTATATTGATTTCAAATCTTTTTGCTTAAACTGTAATAAAGAACACTGACTATCCCATCTTGAAAACAGTATTTGAAATTCTTCACTAGCTTCCTAATGACAAAGCATTAAAATATACTTTGGAGGGGTTCATGTAAAGACTTCCATGCAGAACATGTTCGTTGCTGCAGGGCTGACTGCGTGATTAGTCTTCTTCATTTTATAAAATACGCAACACCCAAATTTTAATGAATTTATTTGAAATAATATACAAGAATATAGTGTGCAAAAATCTTAGGGGCAACATCATGTAGACGTGTCATAAACTGAAATTTACAGTTGTGATTCTTAAAAAAAACCAACACACAGCTGTTTAGTACAGGAAAAGCCATGATTGTAAATGTTCACAGCAGAAGCAATTGTAATCCTAACGCAGCTGCTCTAATTTTAGACAGTTGGAGAAGAAAAAAAGTAAAGTGCAAGTGTTGCACATATAGTTAAGTGCAAAGTTTGCCCCCACCATAAAGATGTCTTATGGCAAAATAAAATATTGTAGAATATGTGGCAAAGACAAAACACAGAGTTATAACTATGATGGTGATGGTATCAACAGCACCACTTTTCTTGAGATAATGCTATTTATTCATTTCATCCTGTCCTGGGCCATTGTTTCCACCACGAAATGACAGCTCTTACTAGTGTCAGCTGATGCAAAAATATCTCTCTTGTGGATACAAGTTTTCTTAGTGGCATCCCAAGCAGCAGCTCCCCTGCTGCATCATACCAGGCTTTCCATTCCCACATGTTCTGGTAACTTGCTGGCAGCAGGGCAGGCTGGGAAGCTGGAAGCTGATAACACACTTTGCCATTTCAGAAAATCCCAGGCCTCAGAATTGCAATTAATAATACAGTTGTGCAATACATATTAATCAGCAATAAGAATCAATGTATATAAACAGCTGTTACATATTTTAAAATTCCCCTTTTTGTACATTTTCTTTTAAAAATAAACATTTATACATATCTCCTTCTCCTCTTTCTAAAGTACTTTAGCACCACAGGATATCCATTTTCAAGCCTATTACCTGATACATAATGAAGTTTGGAAGAAAAATAAGGCAATTTGGTTTAAAATGCTGATAGTTTTTAGCTTACTTAATGTTCTATTGTAAAAAGCAAATCTGCACTCAGATCATTTCCATGATGGTGCCAGTATTTTATGGTCACACATAGTCACAACAAATAGTAAGACCTTGATCTTGCATCTTCTTGCCAACAAGCAACAGCCATTTTGTAAATACAGAGTTAACAGGAAAATTCTGGCTTAATGCTGCTGTGAGCCCTGAGAAAAGATAAGAGAAAACCAGGTTAGCAATTATCAAGCAAAGGGGCAGCAAACACTTGTTTTGAAAGCCACAAGTATTTCTAACGATTGGTCAGTTTTCAGAAGAAAACAAGAAGGCCAAACTGGACAGTTTTATTCCCTGATCATCAAAAGACCATCACGACTTCTCTGTCACAGCCTGGAGCCCACTGTCATCACTGAGTAAGGTTACCAGACTGCTAACAGATCAGTTCACTGAACTAAAACAATTATAAAGGGAATTTCCTGCTGTAACACTGAGGTAATAGGTTCTACAGATTCTGTTCTTTTGGCCTGAAGACTGTAGGGACAAGGAAAATCCCACTACAAGTCAGGGTAAGAAGGCCTTACTGAGGCCCACCCATCACTACACAGCTACACACAAACACACCTCTGAGTTTCTTGACACTCACAGGTGAGCGTGTTATCTCACCATCCAAAGTCCAAAACTGCGGTAGTATAAGAGCAAAATAAATAAATATTATTATTTTAACTAAAACCACAGGAATATCTAACAGCAACTGTCACTGTTGATTAAAATAGAATGCAGTGAACAGAAAAACAGCTTGTTCTTAGCAGCTGAGATTTGGAGGAACCTTCTGCAACAAGGGACTGGAAACTGCAGAAAGAAGCAACTCAGTGTTGGAGCATTTCTTATTCAGTCTTAAGGCAACACTTGCATATGCTCTTGAGAAAGAGGCCTCATTTACACATCAAAGGAAAGGGGGTAACTTGAGGATGAAATCTTACACCACATGGATGGATGGCTTCACCAGCCATGTAGATGAAGTCCACACCACACTTCTAGCTCCTACCCAGGCGTAAAATGGAAGAACTTGGCAAGCACTCTGTGCACCTCAGTGGACGTTTCCTTCCAATCTACTCTTCTACTTGAACAAGCAGAATCTCCTTTTTTTGATGTCTGCTTTACCTGATGTTTCAGCTTGAAAGCCCTTCTCTTTCTTAATACATCCACCACCTACTAATACATTGCTGCAGACTCTTAGATTGATGGCTTTCTACAAAGTGAAAACAACTTATTTCCCTACAGAAGTAGTGTTATCTACTGTACTTACTTTACAAGGGAATAGAGTAATAAATAAAAGGGATTCACAGGGAAGTAATATTTTCCTCTCTCAGTATCTTCACATATGCTGATATAAATTATCAGTAAGAAAAATAGAAAAATGTGTGACAAAAAAGCTTTTATGGAAGAAAAAAATGTTCAGGTACAGCCTTATGAACTCACTTCAAAGCAAAAGACCATGTGCCCTTCTTTTGCATTTCACAAGCACACTAACTTTCAGTACAACAGCATTCACAGAACTCTCATAGAATATTCAGTCAGACCCTCTCCTAATCCATCTCCTGCCAAACTACCAAAAGCAGGTTACACAACACAGGGGAGTAAACGAAGGTTTTGGCTACTAAGAAAGTGGCTTATTCTGAACAAAACACACTGTAGCCACCCATCTGAATACATGAAACTGCAGAATGAAAAAGACTGCTTCACAAACATACAGAATTTGTTCGTTTTCTTTTCCAACAGTCAGGATTTAAACGCTTCTGCTCCTCTGCCAAGGCCTTGGCTTCTAGTGTGTACATCCTTCTTTCCTCATTTTTCATTTTCTTCCACCTGTCGCCAAGTATCACACTTATGGCTCTGCAAGATAAATGTTTACAGTACAGTCAGGACAGTGCTAAGAAATACCATTTTTTTTTGTTGTTTTTTATCTGAGCATTTTAAAGAAGATGTGAGTTAAATGTGGAAATAACATGTAAGGAAGAAATCAACGGTATCTTAAAATTTTTAATAATCATATTTGTGATTATCTTCTCATAGTTCTTTTAAATGTTAAACAGCTGAGACTTCTGTGATAGCTAAGCATGGGTCAATGCACATTTTAACATTTCAAAGGGTGTACATTTGAATACACAGCAACTGGCATAAACCAGCAAAATAGAGATGTTAAAAAAAAAAAAAAAACACCAAATGGTAACTCACATTTGTTTTGCTCTACTTTCAGACTAGCAGATCATATGACAGATTTGCTGAAAATATGTTCTCTAATAATTAGAGCAATGAACTGAATATGACCTCAGCCAAATATTTGATTAACTGCAAGTCCACATGTCTATTGAATCAATATCTGTAGCTTCCTCCACCTTTAATCCATCCTGGGTGGAACATACTCGTAAGTTCCCATTCCTGTGCAAAGGGAACCATTTTTTCTAACACATCTATCACCATTTCCAGAAGCTGAATTAACTCCTTTCCTTATAAACTCTAGGTCTTTTTACAACATTTCCCTGTACTATCCTGCCATACTGGTTAAATGCACTCCCAAATGTTGGATCAATATCCCATTAAAGCTTTAACTCTTTTAGCTGAATGAAAATCTCTAAACAACAGCTCTTATCAATGACTATTAGGGCTATCAAGTAGTTTGTACACTTTGGCTTCAGATTACAGCAATGAGAGTTCTGTGACGGTGTCTAAGAAAAAAGTGGACACAACTAAGCCCTCTTCTTTCTCCTGTTACTCAGTTCCTTGCTGGCAGCAAAGATATTCAAACTGCATCAAGACAAGTAGTGTCATCTACCATTTCCATAATACGGCACATGGAGCACTCCTGAAGGCTGTTCTGCACCACAGCAAAACAAGGGATTTGAATCCTGCAAGGCCATGTGGTGCTGTTCAGGTTTCTGCAAGCTGCAGAGCACTCTGGGACCACATCCCAAAGTGCCCAGACAGCCCTTGAGCCTGTGCTGTCATGTGCTTTGGTGACTCCTTAGAGCCAACTCCTCCAGGGGACACCACAACCCATCACCACCAAACCCACTGGCACAGCCTCTTCGGCAACAGAATTTCTGGCTTTCTACCCAGACTGAGAACCAGTATCTTTGTCTGTCATCAGAAGCAAGCACACTCAGTTTAATTAGCAGATTTTTCATCTTTTGACAGTAGCCAGAGGCATATCAACAGAAACCTGTCTGCTCTGGGTCACCAGCTTTTGCTGGATCACTCACACCCTCAGAAAGGAACATGGTGACCCAGAGAGAGCAAGTCTGCTGTAAAAGCCATTGCTTTTCCAGATAAAAATGCACCATGAAATCTTTTTATTTTAAACCAAAAATATTATTTCCCTAATCTCTACTCAAATTAAAGGATTTCTGAACACACAACCACATCCAACTATGGTTACAGTGTTACAGTGGAGAGTATCTAGAAAATAAACAAGTGCAGCCCTAACACCAGTCTTTCAAGCACAGTCTAGCAATCCTCAGTAGTTTTAAGTATCATGTGACTCTTGACTTGTGCTTTGAAAGTTTACAAGCTCACTGTCTTGCTGATGAGCCTTGAGCTGCTTTGTCTCAGTACAGACCACTTAACTCAGAATACCTCAAGTTCTGTCCTTTCTTACTCCTGTAAGGAAATAACTGCAGCAAACCTAAGAACAGAACTCCACTGTACAGAAGTGGCTACTATAAGACCTACACAGCAATGTGAAAATGACACAAACTTTTAAAAAACGTAAGAGCTGCCTCTCAACAGCTAAATTAATGAATGCTGCAGCAACAATGGAGTGACAGTAGCTGAGTGCCTGTATCAATTACCACTAATGCTATTTCTGCCACCCTGTGTTTTATGGATGCCACGAAACTGCACCCAAATGCACTGCCTTCCAAGCACAACACTGAGCAGTGCATTTTGAACCACACCTGTGACTTTGTCATCACTTCCCTTTAAGGTAAACCTGCTCCATGGAACATTCAATTCATTTTCACATCCATGCAGCTGCAGTTCCAGTTCACTGCATCCATTTGAAATCAGCATTTCAATTAAATACATAACCATCATAAACTTTCCTGGCTGACATTCTGTTCCATTTCTCATTGAGAGTTGCAATGAATGTGAAGGCAGCAGATCTGCTTCACTGAACTTACTATAAACATTACAGAACATCATTGTCAGGACACACAAGACTGGCTGAGATTTGTCTGGCGGGATTTTATATCCCAGCACCAGTGACAGCCTCCTTATTAGAACATTATAAAGTAGTGAAGACACTTTCAAAACCCTGTCAACTTTTAATTTTTACCAGATTTAGTTCTAGAATTTTTATGTCACAATGCAATTTTTATAGTAACAGTTTTTATAAAATTACATACATTAAAAAGAATCTATGTTCAGTTCATGTTCATGCATTTTAGTTTCTATTTATATAGGCACAATTAGCACCAAATATTACCTAAAACATAGGTAATGGAAATCTTTATAAATATTTAGAAGCAAACGTGCTAGAGATTAAGAACAAAAGAACAAACTAACAAAGACCTGTTCCCCAAACACAGTCATACAACTCTTCCTGCAAGTTTCAGCAGATTGCTGAATGCCTTTGGGGCAAGCAAAATTTGGCAATGTGCTGTCTGGATTATGATCTTTGAAATATCCTAACTATCAATACTCCATTCTTCAACAGGATATGCAGACTGGAAATAAATGCTTGTAACTTCATGACCAATTTGCAATAATATGCCAAGACTTAATCAGAAGAACCAGAAACTCCCTTTTTTCATTACAGCACCTCATCACCATAAGCAAAGGCTGTTCTATATTTGTGCCTCTGCTGGTGCACACATACACATGTATCAGTTGCTTTACCCAGATGTTTTCTCAGAAGTTAAGTGCTGAAACTGTCTTGTATCAAGTTCACTGAGTACTGTAAATATTCACAGTCCACTCATAAATTACTCTTTATGTTAACATCTTTCAAAACTTGTTCTTAAAACAAAACACACATTTTATTTCAAATACTAAATTTAGGCTACTTAAATCTAAAGTTGGGACACAGATATTCTTCTAACTCACCAGTAATAGCAAAAATACAGTTTGTATCATTACCTGTTGTCTTTCCCTGGATACATCTGAGTGTATTCAACTCTGTATTTTTTGGCAAAAAGCATGAAGGCATTCATTGGTCTTTTGCACTTGTTTGGAGAAGTGGCACTCACAGTACTTGCAGTCCCTGAGCTGTGGCTTTTGCCAGCTTTGCTGTACAAAGGAGTGGAGGAAAGATGTGACGATGCAGCAGAGGCACAGTTTTTACTACTGCATTCTGATCTCTCAGCATCTTGATTGTTTGATCCCCCACAGGACAGCGAAGCGCGACGCTGGCGAGCCATGCTGCTGAGCACATACACTGCAGAGGAGTCCATCGGGGTAAAATCGTAACTACAAGGAAGAGACAGATCATAAAGCCATCCAGTAATTGTCATGTAAAATCCCCAAATATCTGTTCACTCTTCAGTTGTACTACATTTCTAGTATTTTGCTCTCTTTTGTGTGACATAATGATTTGTGCTTGATATGGATGCCAGTGTGAAAAACAAAAAACTACAACAAGACTTTGGCAGGTAAGTTAGTATTTTCTTCAGTGTGATGGAGACTGAAACTTTACATGTTCTGCTGTGTACTTTCCTCAGCCATATATCAGTGAACTATAAAATGTCTTCAAACTTCATCCTCTTTTTAAACACACTTCTTTCTTTCTGCTTCTGTCCTTACCATAAATCAAACCTGATCAGTGAATGACAAGTACAGAATGGAAAGAATAAGCAGTGAGTTCACTTGCAAATATATATTAAAGGCAAATATGAAATCACTATGTTAAAATACATTATATTATATTCACTACTATACAAATAACTTCTCTAGGTAGTTGAATACATGCTATTTTACACAGAAAGCTTCCAGTGAGGTTAAAACCCTGCTCAGAGCCCCATGATGTCGCACTATTCGATGCAGTGCTGACAAACGCCTGCCCTCTAGTGACAAAACCGCGACATTTCTCCTCAAGGTATTTAAACCCGGGTGACTTGTTTACGTAAAATTCAGACCTCCAGATATGACAAACTCTCGCAATTTTTAGCTGGCCAACAACTACAATAACCTCTAATCACTAAAGAAGCAGTTTAAGTCCACAGACTAACTGTTACCATCTCCAGGTGGGAACCACAGGCTATGCTATTTTTAGCATGCTATATGGGGAGAACAATTTTGGAAAGGGGCGACTCAATCATAAATCTAAACCACAAAGTTACCACCACAAGATAAACATAAAACGTGTATATGCTAAGGCTCCTCTTACCCACTGCTCAATGTGGCTATAGTTGCATGATTTATGGCCAAAATAAGAGGTCTGAAGCGCTTTTTTGTGAACACCAAGTAGAATGACTGGCAAGGAAATGCTGCGTGTTGCCCCCATCTGCAAAGGTAGCTCCTTTTGTGGGACAGAACCACGCAGAAGAGCAGAGCCTGCGAGTGGCCTCCAACACCCCTCAGCAAAGTACAAGGCAGCAAAGACGGGATAGTGCCGACCATCTTGCAGGCTCTCACGAGAAAGGACCTCTCTGTTCTACAACAGGCCAGCACTCTTCCTACTCCTTATCTCCTTCCCATAACACAGCAACAGGATTTTGTTTTTTAATTCTTCTGTCCTGTTATCACAGCTGCAGCTGTTGCATGCTCCTTTCTCAGTCACTCCCTTCTGCCCAGAGAAAGACAAGGAATTAGAAGAACAAAGTAGTATTCAGATGGGCTGCAAATTAGTAAGGAGCCAGAAATCCAGATTTTTCAGTGAAATGTAGCTAGAATGATTCTAAAAGCTCTCTACATATGCAGTTCATCATAGGAGTTAATAAGAAAAAAAAAAGCCCAGACAGCAAATGAGTATAGCCAAGCAATCTGAACTCACTCTATGCCAGACTGAAATCACACAAGACCTCCCAGGACTTGAACTGCAAACAGCATCTTAAATTCCTTTTTTTCTATTGTAAAAAACCAAAGCTCAACTGATTAAAAACAGATGCTAGAAAGGCACTAGCATCATAGGAAAATAAGGATTTTACTAAACCTTAAAATCCCCCAAAAATGTGGAAAAATCTTTATTATTTCCTTAGAATCTTAGAGCAATCTATGTTAAACAGGACCTCTGAAGGTTATCTGGTTGAAGTTCCAGCTCAGGCAAACCCCAGCGTTTATTAAACTCTGAAGTTAGGTAAATCTGATCTAACATAAAAGAATCCCAAAAACCAGATTATACAAAAATAATAAGAACTAATTATGAACATACTGTATTCTAAAGCCATTGCATATGCATTTACCACTAAGAAACTCCTCAGATAATTCAGACATAGTGTTGCATACGTAGCATGAGATAACAGCTATCAGACATACTATTGTCAGAAATTAGTACTAGGTTTTTCAAACATAGTCCATTTTACCTGGAGAATTTATAAAGACTATATATTTTTTACTGTTTTATCTAATCTGTCTTAAACTGCCCTATAAAGAGGCTAAAAAGTTATTTCACTCCAAGGCACTAGTTTGTAATTTAGCAGAGCACAAAAGTACACAGCTTTCCTAGTATTAATTTTCCCTATCATTTGTCTTGTAGTACCAAAACTGTTCTCTATAATGCTTCAAATTCTTCTAGACTTAAGGTGCCTACTCATTAAACACAAGAACCACTGAGGCCACTTTATCCAAAAATTACCTTTTAAATGTATCAAAAACACCTGAATCATCAAAGTTAATGGCATCAGGGTGTCCAGGAGGTAGACACAGATCTCCAAGATGCATTTCACAGCATGGAATGCCATGCTGTACCACAGTCAAGCTTGGATAAAAAGATGACCAACCTGAAGTGGTAAAGAGTTAAATTAGACAAACGGCCAGACAATCTCTCTAGTTCTTCATCGGAGCAATCCTGTATCTCAAAATTACATAATTTTATAAAATGTTCTGATGTAGTTTCTTTCACCCAAAAGAAAAATGAGAAACACTTAGGGAATTCTTACTGCAAACAGTTTATTTTTATCTCAAATAAAATCTCATTCTAGCAAAAAAGGAATCAAAACCTGGAAACTTTTAGCATCAAAAGGCCATGTTTAGCAAGTGAGAAAAGCTTCCATTATTTGCAGTTTTCCTTTCTCCACCCCCACCCCCATTCTTTCTGCTTTCCTGAGCTCCATTGATATACTCAGTCAAATCTTTCCTTAAGAGATAAGCAGTCTTCCTGGAGCTTTATGGCTTTACAGGTTTTGTTTGTTCATATTCTGGATTCCTTTACAAAGACAGTAATTTCTACACCACAACTTTGATCACTTTCTTGAACAGTATGGGATGCCAACAAAATCTGCAATCACCTTCTGAGGATATTTTAATATACAACCAAGTGTACTTGAGGTATTTCATACCTTTATTTTTAACATAAAATGGATGATCGAGTCTGCATTCTACGGTAAGCAAGCCATCCTCCACTGTGCCAGGATCAAAAGTCAGTTTCAGCACTGACTCACCACAGGAAATGCTTTCTTCATGAGAAATCAACTTCAAACCATTGGAACCATAGTCCTGTTAACACAAATACAGTTCAAAAAATTTCCCCCAAGAAAAGCATATATCTGTGTATTCTATAGGTGTATAGTCATCATCATACATTGAATTAAAAAATAACAATATTCTAATTGGCATTTCTATCTTGCTAGAAATTAATAAAGATGATATAACACTCAAAACACACATAAATTAATTCAGTTCAAGTGCTTTACAATGAGATACTCAAACAGCACAGTGATCTGCTCCAAACAACATTAACATCAATCTGTTTTCCTGAGACACTCATTACAGGCACAGGGGTAATGTAAGAAACTAAGTATTTGCTCCAGGTATTGCAGGGAATTTATTAGAACTAATGGCTACCTTGTAAGGACTGACTGGGAGATTTTCCTCTTTTCCACAGCTTTCAGATCTTGCAAACTCTTCAACATCCTGCCATTCTTTATTGCGCCCCTTATGAAAGCACAAACGAGAGCCTAACAGATTTTTTCAAGGAAAAAAGAATATTACTGTTAGGTAAAAAAACTCTGTGCAACAAGAAAAAAAAAAAGGACAAGATACAACAAATACTTATTTCATGATACATGTTATTTTACCTTTTAGAAAACAATGCCAGACAGTTGAGGGCCAGGAATGGCACCATCCTAAATCATCATCATCTGAAAGTGATGACATGCAGAAAATGCCAGATTCTGATTCACTATTCGCCTATTAAAAAAAAAAGCAAAATGGTGTTGGCATTTTACTAAAGAGTATTTTAGGGCTGGTCTTATATGTCTTAAGACAGTCTCTAATTTGCACTTGTGGCATCATTTTGCCCTAAATACTAACAGGAATGTAACACGAAGACAAAGATTAAAGGAATGCAGTAAATGTGAATGGAGCATTTTCATCTCCTTTTCTGAGATGCAGCTTGACATTTTTGAGTTTCATTCTCTGAGACTCATTTCACCCCTATGGATTATCTTATGCTCATGTGTAAGCATTTTATACCTCATCACTCCTTGGTCACCTACAGAATCACTCAAAGCACATTGTGCTATGGTCCAATTACTGGAAAGCTGCGGACTCAAAGCAGTTGTAGATAAATCACTGGAGAAATTCAGTGTTGTTAACAGACAGATTTCAGATACAAATTAATACAAGGGAAAACGAGACACAGGACTGACAGGTTTTGTGCATCTAAAAGGAGAGGGATGCATATTTCCTTCTGAGGCATCCAACAAGTTAACATACTTTTTAAAGCTTTCCATAGAAGGAATTACAATAGAAGCAGAGCTTTCTCATAAAGTGATCTTGTCACAAAAAATATGAAGTACCCTGTGTGGTAAAATGAAAACTAACAGAAAATCTAGCTTAAATAGCAATAGTGTTAACACTAGACATATGTTTTTCTTTTTTAAACTGGTTTCCCTTTTCAAAAATCTTAACCCATTACTCTTACATGTTTATTTTAAAATGTTTCAGAACAACTCACCCTTTCATGTCTGACTGGTGTTTCATCCACATCATTCTTGGAGAAGCTAGAATCATTATTTGAAGATCCTGGGGGAGGACGTGCATAGGAATGTAAACTTTTGCTTGTTGCTATTATGCGAACAGGAGATGATCTGCAACAGAAACATTATTTTAAAATATCTCAGATTAAGAGAACATGAGACTTTGCTGCCATTACTCTAAAATGCTTTTATTGCAAATATTTCCATTTGCATGAGCTGAACACCAAATAAACCTCCCACACACCAATATTCCAAAGGGATGATTAAAGGGTGCAAGCTCAGGCAGAGAACGTTTAGCATAACTCCTGCACAGGCTCTATACAGCAGTCAAATGACAACAGCACTTCCACAATGGCATCTCCTTATCACAATGCTGAAGTTTTTACACAGATCTTGAAGTAAACATCTGCTCTTAAGAGAATGTAAAGACATCTGCTCTGTCCAAATGATTAAATCTCAACTCCATGACTATTAACAGTATTGCAATGAGTTTTTTGATTATAAACCTAAGAAAAGATGTACAATAAAATGTGAAGCCCAGAAATTTCCAAGATCCCACACTTGCTGCTCAAAACCTTACAGAATTTACAGATCACAAACCTGAGACAGTTATCACTAAAATACACATTGGATTAGATTTCCAACTAGCTGTTTAAAAAAAATCTGAAGTCTGTGCACTAGAAAGCATTAAGAATTTAATGTAACAAACTCCTCTTAGTTTTTATCTGCTGCTTTACATGATGTAAATGTCCATAATTTCTGAGCCTGCTGTGCACAGCCAATGTCTTCATATCATCCCATGTCATTCATGACTGGAAACGAATCAGCTTTTGCACCAGGCTATGGGACGAGCTCTGTGCATGCTTTCACAGAACAAATAAAAAGACCAAAAAATAAGGCTCCAGTTCAAAGTCACAGGGTGTAAAGAGTGAAGGAAATGTTTCTGGAGACAGTATTATAAATCTCTATAGCTCAAAACTGAAACGAGTGTCAGTACCTGTTATAAAAGGCGCACTGCATCAAAGGACTCTGAGGACTTGTGGCTATATTTGCTAATTCTGTCAACCAGTTCACCCCATTCTCACAAGAATAAGCATTTTCTGGACTGCTGTTTGAGGTATGTTGGCTCCAGGAAGCCCTTGAACATTCCTGATGTGAAACATCAGCACCAAGCTGAAAAAGTGCAGGTGGGGTAGAATCTGTCTGCACAGCTTGTAATTCAGGAAGATCATCTACAAAGAAATGCACAAATTACAGTAATTATTCTCAATTCTATCTGACATCAAATCTTGCAAAATAAAATAGAAAAGGAACCACAATAAAGTAATTTTATTTTCTCATATGACAACTACCAACATTTCACAAACCCTATTCATAAAAATGGCCACAGAAATAGTAACATCTCTAGTCAATTATACATTCACACAAATTTAATAAAAAATTAGGTAACTAGGTAAAAATGTAATTCTGATTTTAAATTTTTTACTAGATTGACCAGTTTACACAGAATGATACTGCAGAATTATTCAAAAGCAACATGCTTCACTAAAATATTAAAACATTCCACAAAAGACAACTAAACTGATCTGTACTTGAAGGTGTGACACTAAAAAAATTCAACATCAGACCATGTTCAAGGAAAAAGGCTTCCACCAGGGAACTGGAGTTAAATAACTCAGATTAAAGAAACCAAGAAAGCTGTGTATACAGCCTGGTAGGGTGAATTCCTATCAATAATATATACCTTTCATATTCCATACAGAATCACAGAAAAGAGCCCAGCTTGTTAAGAGAAGTCTGTGCTATATGCTGTCATGTAACTAAGTATCAATATTTTTAATCACTCCATACCTTCAATTAAATGTGTTAATATCTCACTGATTACATCAATACTTTCTAAAGTGTATGCTGTTTTTCTCCAATACGTAAGGACTGACATTCCTCTATCCCAGAATCTTTATTTGCAGCAGATCTAAAGCAACATAATTTCCCTTTAGGAGGAGCTCTTGAGCTTTCTGTTTGTTTTTCTTGTGCCAAAGAAACCCCACTCCTCTGGGGATTAGAAGCAGAAACTTGTGGCTCTGAGTTCAAGTACACATTTGAGTCAACAGGCCAGTGTGTCAGAACTGGAAATAGGTTAAAGGGAAAAGTGACTGCAAAGTAAGACCTTCGGATGTCACAATTCTATGCCCTACTCAAGCTGAAAATCAGGAATCTCATTCAGTAAGCTTCCAGTAATTTCAGTATAGGGCATCTAAAAGAAACTTCAGAATTTAGTTTCTTCTGAAAAAATCATATTATTTACCAAGTTCCATGTGCTCATCACAGGATGCATATCCAGGAGAAGAGGGCAGGTTTTCATTACACTTCAACAGCTCCAGTGACTCATTCATCCCTGAAGTTCTCTTGTCCACTACCAGAAGGAGTTTCTGAACTGCATTAGGCATTTGATTTGTCTTCACTTCCCACACCATGTTAGGATGCTCCAAAGTATCTGACTTTAGAAAGAGAGAGGTTAGAAATTTGTATACATGTGAACTGTTTTAAGTTGCATCTGATATACTTCATTACCAGGGCCCCAAATCCTCATTAGTCTATTGACAGCATATTTTAGGGGTGTCTAGACATAATCTTGTACAATCCTTACAGAAAACAGAGCTAACTTGGAAGTCAAGAGGCTGCCTCGGGCCCTGGCCACTTGAGTTTCTAGTATCTTGAAGGATGGAGATTCCCTGGCAATTCCCAGGAACCTGTTCCAGTAACCACTCTTGCTGTAAAGAAGTTGTTCCTTATGCAGGTTTGAACTTCCCACAGCCTGTGCCCACTGCCTCCAAGAGTCTGGGGTTATCTCGTCAACCACCACTCAAGCCAAGATAAACAACATTCACTTGTTACCCTAAGCCACTCGGCTCATTACAAAAGGCAATCAGATTGGTCAGAGAAGATTTGGTTTTGGCTAATCTGTCCTGGCTATTCCCAGACAACTTCTTGTTTTACGAAGAGAGTAGACATGGATGTCAGGAGAATTTGCCCCCTAATATTCCTGAAGGCTAAGGTAAGGCTGACCAGCCTGTAGTTTCCCCACATCCTCCTCCTTGAAGCTGGGTGTGACATTTTCTTTCTTCCAGTTATTGGGAGCCATCCTGCCACCAAATCCACTTCTTTTTGGAGACCATCCTCGAAATACATCCCTGTCCACGGCAGGGGGCGTGGAACTAGATGACATTTAAGGTCCCTTCAAACCCAAAACATTCTGTGACCCATGACTGACACCCAGAGGGATCCCATCTGGTCCCACTGCCTCATGCATGGCTGCCTCACAGAACTGGCCTGCCCCTCACTTGCTCTGCCTCTACCACACACAAAAAAGTGTCTCGCTCTGTTAGAAGCAAGTTGCTACACCTAGGGACTTAAGGAGCCCAGGAACAGGCCTGGAAAATGAAGATCAAAGCAAAAATGCCATCCTCAACTTTGTGAGATCATGTCTCCTCTGCTATTTAGCATCAGGCCCACATTTTCTCCAGTTGCCCTTTCAGCACCGGTGTCTCTGCAGAAGCCTTTTCCACTGCCCTTCCCTTGTGTGGCCTCCAGGAAGAGTCTCAAACACGCTGGACTCCTAACATCCTTAGCTGTGTTGCAAATGGAAAGATAAAGAAGCCTCTACTTCTACTGGAAGATTTCACCGCACTTTCATTTCCCCAATCCCAGTACTGTAACGTTTATACCAAACCCACTGTTTTAAATCACCTTCAGCAGACAACTGTGTGCTTATTCTACACAACCACTGCCTCTAAAGGCTAGCAAATAATGTTATCCAATCTTTACTAACTTGGTTACCAACTGGGTTTTTTTCAGATGAGGATGAATTAAAGCTACCATAACATGATTACTGTGTACTTTAATGAAGTGTCCTTGAAAAAGTAATCATGAGTGTCACAAAAGAACAGAAAACACAGCTTAGTAAGAAAGAAAACCTGAAAAGCCTACCCTATGCATGTCAACTACGTGAGCTACATTAGAGAAATGCCAACAACAGCTTTAAAAGGTGTAATATTTTCATATCATAGAATGACTGGGTTGGAAGGGACCTCTGGAGGTCATCTAGTCCAACCCCCTGCACTGCTTAAGTAGGTTCACCTACAGCAGGTGGCACAGGATCATGTCCGGGAGGGTTTTGACTGAAAATTTTCTAACCTTCTGATCTCCTAATCTTTCAAATATATGCAAAACTTATATAAACTTACATGCTAAACATAAAAAGATGTTTGATTCTACTCAAATGGCACTACTACAAAGCTACATCGGCTTATTCTGATTTTAAGGTGGAGAAGAAAGGTCAGAGAACTAAGAATATATAACTCAAACTATCACTCCAAGAAACATATTTAACACAATTTATACCCCTGTTACTCATGAGGGACAGTAAAATTACAGAACACCACAAGAGCATATAGCTCAGTTATTTCTGAACAGAAAAAACTGAACTTAGTAGTACACGTCAGGACCTTGAAGATTATCTCCAACTAATCAACTCCAAAAAGCCACTCCTTGTTTTTCTGGCTTATCTACGTCTTCCCTTTCCCCTCTTCTGCCCTGGTTGTTTTTTTTTCTCTATTTTTTCCTCTCTTCCTTTCCCATCTTCCTGCCAAAATGAAGAAGTAAACTTATTTCTGTAATGTTACCTTCTCCTTCCTTCCTGCCAGGTGCCAAGACCTGAAAGTACGTGTCCTGTTATCCCAACACTCTAAAGGTCAGAGGCAAGCTACAGATAATAAAAGCTAGTCTGACAAGCAAGATACTTGAGAAATGAATTATTTCTCCAAGTCACAAGAATTTCTCTAAACCAAAGCCATCCGTGTAGAAAAGCCAAAAAATCCTCTAACAAATTAATTATACAGAAACTGAAAGAAAATTACAAAGAAAAACAAAGAAAGTGTTCAACTTTACTTTTCAATTTATTTTTTTTCTACTCGATTAAAGCCTACTTTGGACATCATGTCCTTCTCTTGTCCTCAGCCTTTCAATGGTTTGAACACGAAGGGGATTGGTCATTAATTAGCTTGTAAATATTTTTTTAATTCAACTTTATGTTGAAAATCTATTGCATCAAGTGCTGTCTGGAACCACACTTCACAGGACTTTAATTACCGTGGCTGTCTTTGGAGGCTAAATGAAATTATTATTTTGTGCTTAAAAGTAAGTTAATTTGTCATGCTAAAACAAATGCACTCTTAACAAAGACCTTATTAATTGAGCCGTGTCTATTTTTGAGGGAGAAAAATAAAGTTGGGAGAAAAGTAAATAAAGACTGTGGCTGAGAAGGGGTTCATCAGGAACTGGGCAGCATCCACCCAAACCGCACTGCACAAGAATGCCTGGGTGGAAATGCTTCCCGTGGTATTTTTCCTTCTGCTATTTGCCTTTCTTCCCCCAACCTACTGACGAAGTTTCAGGCCAGGTCTACGCCTGAGCAATAAGCTGGACGGGATTTAATTTCGAGAACAGCTTCTCCAAGCAAAACACAACATACTGGCAAGACTGGATCTACACCAGGGACTTTTCCTGGCGCAGCTGCTTTGATCAGGAATCCTCGCTGCACATCCCCGGCCGTGCCAGAGCGCGCAGCCGAGGCAGAGGGTGATTCACCATGTTTTCGAAGCCCGGGCGGCCTGTTCGCTGACGCAGGGTGGGCCGCGCTCCCGCCGCAGCCCCAGCCCTGCTGCGGGTCCCTGAGGACGCTGTTCCCGGGGCGGCGGAGCCCCAGGACCTCCGGGAGGGACCCCCGGGAGGAGCCCCCGCAGGAGCCCCTCAGGGCCTTCCCCCGTCACGTGACCTTGTTTACACCCGCGGCCGCACGGCGCAGGCGCGCTCGGCCCCATTCATTCGAACTGCGTAACACCGGCCCGGGGGGGCCCCCCCGCGCCCCGGCTCCCCCCGCGGGGCTCACCCGCACCCACGGGACACCCCGCACGCTCCCCGTCCCGCACGGCTGCTTCTCCCGCTACGGGCACACCGCACTCACTCTGACAGACCGGGGCGGACGGCTGCTCCCCGGGGAAAACAAGGGGAGGACCCCCCCTTATTCTGCTTATTTTCGTGGTTTGGAGGGGCCCAAAGGTGCCCGGCACACCCCGGGAGTTTCAACCCAGCAGCGCCGGAGGGTGGCGGCTCGGTCGGGCCGGTCGGGGAAAGCGCACAGTAAACAATGTCTGGGGCTCCCGTCGCCGTCATAAGCCTGGACCCAGCGGCCCCCTCAGCTCGGCCTACAGCCACTAGGACTCCCCTCCGACCTGCCCGACCCCTCACATCCCCCGCCGGAGCCTCGCAGCCCCGAAAAACGGCAGCTCCAAACTTTGTAGCACTTACCGAACCCGTCGCCATTACCGAGCTCCCCTCGGCTGCCCCCCCGGCCCGTCCTCTCGGCGGGTCCCGCCCCCGCCGGCCACTGCTCGGGCGCTGAGTGGCCAGAGACGACGTTGCTCAATTCACAGACGATTCCTATTGGCTACCTGGCCTGCTTGTCAGGACTCCGCCCGGAGGGCGGGCATGTTTTGACTCTCCTGCACAGCGGATTGCACCGTTCCGCACATCAATCACCGCCATGCGGCGCCCCGATTGGCCGATGCCTCCGCCAGCACGCGCAGGAGCATTCTGGGAGCTGTAGTCGCCGCCGCCGCCCGCGCCTGCCCACGGGTCCGCGATAAGACGACAGCCCCCAGGATGCCTCGCGCGGGCCCGGCGATAGTAAACAAGCGGCTCGGGACACGTGTACCCGGCCCGGCCGGAGCCCGCCGCCCCCCGCCCCCCGGCCCCGGTTCCCCCCAGCAGCGCCCTGCGGAACGGGCCTGCGCCGGGCCCGAGTCACGGCGGCAGCGCGGAGGGCAAAGGAGATTGCTAAAGGTCAGGGAGTGAGTCAGCATCTGCGCTCGGCCTCCGCTCCGGCCTCGTCCCTCGCCTCTCTTTCATTGAAAAGGCACTTGGTGGGAGGTTAGGCCCAAAATACAAGCTGGGGTGGGAGGGACAAAATAAATTAAATCCATGCAGGTTTATCAGTCTGGTAGCGTCTCCCAGACAGTCCCATGCATTTATTGCCAAAATAACAGCGTTGGTTAAACATTATTAAGACATTTTCCCACTTACTCAGTAACTCCGGGAGATCAGAGAGACAAGACTCCTCTGGAGACCACATCTTCCTCACAAAATAGATTAATTACTACACATGATATGATACAAAGCAAGTACACGCACAATTCAGAAACAGACAATATTTTAGAAACTGCTGGGCAGTTACAATATTTTGCAAGTGTTGGGATTTTTCCAAGAAAAGCATTTCTTTCTTACCCTTTTGTCAGCATAATTCCAGAAGTGAGAACGTGCCTTAAATCCTGTCTCAGAATCTTTGCTGTAATTTGTTATCTGCAACAGTTCTGCCTTTCAGACATGCTAACATAGCTGTGCAGGAATATTATAATAATAAAGAAACAAAAAGTTAACATGTGAAACAGAAATGGTTCCCTATTTGGTTAATGGCCACTAGAGGGTATGCCGGGTTGCTGTTTCCACAGGCTTGCAAGGCCTTACAAGGTAACACAAGGGTAACACAATTAAAAAGAAAAAAAGGAAATTACACCAAAATTGTGCTTGGCATCACAACACACTTAGTCTGCAGATGTCGTGGGCACATCAGTTTGAGATTTAACTTTTCTATGAAGTATTTGTTTGCCTTTTAGTAAAGTCATTGACATCTGTAGGCACTATTTGAAGACAGACATTACTCTGAAAAACACCCAGTATCTTCTGCAGTGTGAACTGGAAATTATTGCTCTCTGTAAGCAAGCGTAGCTTTAAAAGTAGAAAAGCCAGTGCCATGGAATTGAACTAAAAATCTTCTGTGCTTAATGACCAAACAAACCAACCCTTTACAGATCATTTTCCCAATCTGAAAACATGAGTTATTCAAATAAGTAGCTTGAGGAAAATAATCTTTAAAGTAATATTGAGATTCAAATATTAAGTGACCAGACAGCTTATTATATCAGCTGTCTACCCTTCATCCCACAAACTCACATTTTCCCCTATATTTACAATTAAGGCTTTTTCTAAATTACTGACACATCTTTATATAAGAAAGCTTTCATGGCACCCCCTCTCTAAAATACATTCTTTTAATAAATAGAAAATTGGTAAACCAGGAACCATCTTTTTTACACCACTCCATGATACAATTAAATTTTAAGTTTGTGCTTCTTCCCCTTCTCTTTTGATCTTACACATCTAAACAGCTTTTAGGCTCTTTGGAGAGACATCTAAGCTTCTTGGGCTTTTAATGAATTTTGGCACAGACCCTGCACCGCCAGATCGAGGTGGGGTAGGAGACCTGCACACGCAGATGTCTCCATTCTGCAGACAGGCTTCTGTGCCTGTGGTACTGCCACTTGTGAGGTAAAACTCACAATGTACTCTTCTGAAAGCTCCCTCTGCCACAGTGTGGGAGATGGAAACGGCAGAGGCCGGATCAAGCAGCTACAGAAGATACAAAATCCTGTCTCAAGTCCCATCTTTCTTCAGAAGAAGTCTGTTGGCCTAAAGGACATGAATCCTGTATGGAGTACATTTCAACCCTGCTATGTACTGTCTGGACCAAAAAAAAAATATAGCTTCACAGCTATTTGCTGTGGAGGTTCACAGTTCTCTACAAAAGCTCCATGCATGTGTGTTAGATAGGAAGCTCAGTCTCTGAGATCCACTGGCCCAGATTCCAGACACAGGTCTAGACAAGTAAAAACCATTGCTGAATTATAGCCTCGATATCACACTGGAATCTGTGACATACTCAAAAAGCACAAAAATATGAATCCTACTGACTGAGATTAAAATCTTGTAAAGATGAGGGTCTGAACTGTTTTGAAATTCTAAAAAGAGACACATAACAACTTTCTTATTTTCAAATCTACCTCTCCTTTGCATACAGTAAGTTAACATTTACTCATTGAGGATGTAAGTTAAAATAAGTAAAGGGACAAGTAGAACATGCAGTAGATGACAGCAAGAAACAAAAATAGCAAAGGTTGCTTACTAACCTCATTGGCTCAAGGCAAGTATGTATCATCTAAATTTCAGAATTAAGATTATGTCAATGTTATACTCTGCTCTGAATGTCTGGTCTCTAATTAAATCATTACTCCCCCTCCACACACCCTACTTCGCCTTACTCCATGCCCAAATGAATGGGTGCTCAGAGAATGAATCAATACTGTGTAACACAAGCACTCTTGGTAGCTTTGCTGGTTCAGTTGCTTCTGCTGTTGTAAGAGGTAGAAAATAAGGTGGGGGATTGGGAAGTGTTAGTCTTGCGTTATTGTCACATTACAGGTGGCTACTGAGTCGCACAAAACAAGCAGGAGAGACTACAATTAGAAAATACTGATTTATTTCCATGTCAGCTATTTACCTCTTAAAATTGCCAGCCACAGAGTTAGGAAGCCACAAAGTAATTTTTAAAATTAGTAATGTTTCAGTCAAAGTTGTATTAGTAAAATATATGTTATATATTGGATTTGTGCTTATCTCCACCTTTAATCCCTCCTGTCCTAAGTCGATCCTACCCTTATGTCACAGCTGTTACTGCTGACTCTCTGAAATACAACATATCATTATTTTAATTCTGCTACAAGAGCTTTCACATTAGCATGCAGACATTCACCCTCAGTAATTGACTAAATACTCCCCCAAACATCAGTAGAACCCCGCTCACCAGAGCTTCTACTCCTACCCAAAGTGGCAGCCTCTGTTCTGCAGCCATTCTGCCAGACCCTCTCACATAAGTTTTCTCCTCTCAATGACCTGTGTATCTCCTAAAGCTATTTGTACTCATTCCCTCTTCCAGTGGCCATTTGTGGCTAGCTGAAATGGTGGCTGACTCTGTCCACATTCCTAATGACATCCCACCTCCACACTTCATGTCCTTCATCTCCTCACAGAAGATGCTCTTGGGAATTAACAGCAAAGGAACAGAAAACTTGTTGCTCCCAGGAAAGAAGTTTTCTCTTGAGTGCTAGAAGAGAAATTTCATTTGCCTCCTGCAGTGACTCAGGTTGAGGAGAAATAGAATAAATACAGGCCAGAGATTAATTTTTTCCCTTCCTAGACAGGTCAGGAATAAATGAGACATTTATTTCCTGTCATTATGGCACAGATTCCAGTTTTAGATAAACTTTTTTCACCTACAAGGATAAAGCAAAACTAAAATGGACAATAGTATTAGGGAAAAAATTAAGACTTTATATATCACAAAAAACCCCGGAAAAGTGATAAATAAAAAAGTCCTCCGTCCCAACTCAAAGCTTGCCAGAAAAACAAGTCAAGAAGAGATTGCAGAAGAACTGTAGGTTTCCTCTATGCTGATTGGTAAATTAAAATGCCAGTGAGTGTTCCTGGGCACTTGAATACAATCATCTCTACTGTATATGATTCATTTTAGAATAG
The DNA here is from genome assembly GCA_020086605.1 of Lanius collurio. Taxonomy (NCBI): domain Eukaryota; kingdom Metazoa; phylum Chordata; class Aves; order Passeriformes; family Laniidae; genus Lanius; species Lanius collurio. The sequence continues at coordinate 43,269,056 of JACBWW010000005.1, forward strand.
CCCTTGTACAATTTTTGCACAAGCCAATAGCTAATGATTTTCAGGTATGGTTTGGGAACTACCATAGCCCAAGAGCTATTCTCAGCTGGCCATCTGTATATGGCCACCCCATATGGAAAGCTGGAAAAAAGCTTCCAAGACAGCTTATAAATTATCCCAGAGAAATACTGGAAAACAGTGAGTGTTGGCCATTCAGTGCCTCAGTATTAGCAAATAGTCTCAGGCACATAAAATTTCCTCTGATAGATACAGCCATACAGATGCAGCCAAAAACTAATGGTACAGTGAAGCTAAGGTTGTTTGAGATAGTCACACCACCAGACCCCAAAGGGACAAAGCAAAAAAAAAAAGAATATAGAGCTTCTTGGTAAGTTGGATGGATTTTTCTAGATAAGTCATTTATCAGAACCCTGCCCATTGCCCAGCCATGGCGATGCCAGAACTGCACTCCAGCTCATTTTGATTTGCCATCAGAGAAGGGACGGGGTGGGACAAAGGGGATGAGGAAGGGCAAGTGGCTGCCCAGTCAGCAAGGCCATTATGTCCCAGCACAGACCCAGCTGGTCACTCTACTTGCCTTACGTCCCCCTACTGCTCTTCACCTGGCTGCCAGGATAAAGATCATTTAGAGGGAAAGAGAGAAATGGTGTGAAGGAAGAGACAATGTTAAAATCTAATTTTCTTTGGGCTTTTCATACCCCACCAAGATTATTCAGCTTCCTTTCAGTCCATGAAATAAGAATGTCCAGCCTGCTAAGCATCTTTCTGAGCCAAAAAGTAGATGAAAAACTTGGAAATAGCCTTGGTGTATATCTGAAGGAAATACAACTCTCAGAATGATTTGAAAATTATTCTAAATTTTGTAAGACAGTCAACAGCACAGTTCTTCACATATTCAGCATACAAAGAGGCAGTTCCTCCCTGCAGTAACAGCTGAGACCTATAGAAAAAGGAAAGTATCTTAGAAACTTAAAAAATACACACCTGTAATCATCATATGTATGTTTGGATAAAAAGAGCTTCAAACTAACATAAAAACTTTGGCAAGAAGATGTAGGAATGTCCATGCTGTGGCCTCCAGCAAAGCACTTTGTTCAGCAAATGCTATCAGATGCAGAAACATCTGAAAAAAAAGAAGACTAAGAATTGCCAGGTCTGTGGAGGATGGCCAGAAGATACTGAGTTTGCACATCTGGTAACTCTGATATTGAGTAAACAGTAATGTTTGTCATGGCAAGTGTGCCATGGACTACAAAATGGCACAATCATGACAACTTATCACAGAGTCACCTTACAGAAAGCTTGAAGCACCAAACATTTCAAGCAAAATCAAACCAAACCACCAAAACAAAACTAAACCCACCATTCCATCAAGGAGCAGAAAAGTCTTTATTGAATAGAAAGGATAACACAAGGGAAGAAGATGGAGCAATAGTGGTTTAGGCTGTAAATGGTTTCACAATGCTCTTCAGAGGTTTGCCTCAAGATTTACACAGTCTTCTGGACCTTAAACGAGATCCAGGAGGGAATGACTTCAGAAGTGTTTATTTCAGATTAATTTGCATTCAATCTCATGGAGCACAATGTCATTTGACATTTAAAAAGTCACCAGAAGTAGGATCAAGGAATCTTGCTCACCTCAGGGTCTGTGCCTTGTGATCAAATTCAGGGCTGTGACCAGATTTTTTTCCCCATGGTTAAGGCATTTATAAACAACCATTTATTGCAGCATCGATTCTCTTCTGGTTAGTAAAACATGAACCCATGAATGCCTCTCATACAGGATTTCTCTCAGGATTTTCTCTCCTCACTCAGTGGGGCATATTTTCAACAAACTCAACAAAAATCTTTAATAACAGAAACCTCAGGTAACTTAAGCATGGACACAGAGTCTAATAAGGTAAATCTGACACAGTGTTGTTTAAAATTATTAGAATTGTTTACTTTTTATTGAAAGGTCTGTAAAAAAATCAGTAACTTGGTATGATTTCATTCTTGGGATGAACACTCACCACATTAATGACATGAAGCCTGGCACATTTGAAGTGTACATATGAAGAGATCCAGGAGAAATCCCAAGTGCTGATTGATGAAGGATATAATGATTTGGATGAAATGTAAAAAGTGATAACTTGTTACCATTGGTTAAGCTCCTCTAATTTACCAACAAAGAAAATTCCAGAAATCATCCAGTGCCCAAGAGCAACACAATAAAGCTGTATGTTGGGAATCAGAAAATCCAGAGTCTCTGATTACCCTAAATTTGTTACTCCACAGCTTTTTCCCAGCTATAAACTACAAGCAAATCATCAAATAAAGTAGTTATGATAATTACTGCATCAACATGTTGTCTGTTCTGAGTAGACAGAACATTCATAATGTCATTTATGAAAATCAGCATGAAAGTGTTAAGAATTATGAATTTTTTAATAAACTAATATAAATAGGTCACTTGTAACTTTATGGTAATAGAATTAAAAGACAACAACAATATCAATAAACATAGATTTTTATATATAAAACTGTTGTTTATTGTAAGGAAATTTTAAATATAACCACAATATTGAAAATATCATGACTGGCATTCATGGCCTTGATTGTAGTTTACTGCCATACAAGTAGTTTCTAGCATTTTTCTTAATCACATCAGGCCAGTGCAAAATATAGGTAGCTTGTAGAGATTAGCATACAGAATGACAAGAGTGTAGATTTTGGTTACCTGATATTTCCTTCTAGTATAACAGGCTTCTCTTTTTTCCACAAATCAAAAGTACAAAGGCAAGTTATTGTATGTGCAATTATTTATACCAGATTTCTAGGTAAAAAAAATTACATTTGTAAATTTTGCTCAGATTGTATTTTGTTATGAATCTGGCTTATAATTTATACCATACTATATGATATAAATTATATACTGTTATCACATTATATAATCATGATTTCATATACACATATGATTATATAAATTGTCAGAACGTATCACTAACTGTAGCATAATGATTACATCAACATACACAAATATATGGCATTAGAAAAGTCATTATCCAAGAAGGAAAGATGTTATAGTTCAGGTGTTTGAATCAGGGCACAAGCAGCCTTCCTACAACTCTTGCAGTGTCATTTTGGCAGCACTGCCCATCGCCAGTACGTGCACTGGATGTCCATGAACACCAACAGACAGGTCAGTGAGCAGGATTGAAACTGGACTGTGCCTGAAATTTCCACAGACCCTCATAAGCAATGAGCCCCATGCTCCTAATTAAGATGATACTCTCTCTCCTCAGTCTCAGAAGGTATCCCATGCTATTATGGCTGAACATGTTATTTCATGATGACCTACAGGTTTCTGAAAGCAAGACATGTTAGCTTTAAAAATGACAGATGTGTGCAAAGCTTTGGAAGTACCGATCTTTCAAATTAAAAATATTTTTGCACTTCCTGTTAAGGATTTTCAAGGACAAGCTTAGTTTAGCATGGCTTTTTATATCAATCACTTCAGTAATTGACTCTGATAGCTAAGAGCAGACTGCAAGAAGAGAGATATACAGAGATCATTTCACTTGAAACGGATTTAACAATAAAAAAGGTGAGATCCAAAAAAAAATTAACTAGAGAACAAGCATAAATAGAGAAGACAAAATGCATAAATATAAAACAAGGGAGAAGAAAAACAATATAGGTTATATATGATTAGGTAGAACATGACAATGACCCATGCCTTTGCTTTGAAAGCATTAAGGTTAATTTGTCAGCTGTCCTCACTCGTACAGATTTCGAGTAACTAATGAAAATGTAGTTTATTGCAAAAATATGCAAGTCCTCTAAATTGCATAAGATATTACAATGTCGTGCTGAAACATGACATATTAAACAAAGAGGACTTTAAAACAAATTATGAAATGTTAAAAATCAGATTTGGGTCATGAGCGTTACACAAAACGCATTGTCATGCTTTATCTTATGATTAATCCTGTGATTCACTACATCTGTGATAAATGCAACATAAAATCATGACAGCTGTAATAGTCAAAAAGTAATATCTACTGTATATCTTCTGTATTAATACATATAAACACTTTGTGTGCACTAATACTTTCAACATATCACATTCAAACTAACAGTCTTTCCAAAAAAGATGTAACCTTTTTGACGAACAGAAGCTGGTTTAACAAGTTCATCACATGTGTTTCTTTTGTTTTTAAATCTATTCTTTAAGGAAATGCTGTGTTAAAGGGCTTGATTTTCAAAGGTGCTGTGCTGCTACAGGTCGTCCTTATATCAGATGGAACCATCAATTCTAAGCACTTCTAAAAATCAAGCCCTCAATTTATTGAATTGCTATTTTCTTTACTATTTCTCCACTGTAATAAGTAAAAAAAAAACCCAACCAAACAAAACCAAAAGAACCACCCAACCAAAAACAAATCAAACCAAAAAACCCCAATCCCATTCTTAAAATCACAGAAAATGCTTGGCATCTATAGGAAGAGAGACAATTTCTCAGTGGACTAACCACTACTGTGCTATATTCTCATAACAGATCTTGTTGCTCCAATGTTTAGTTCATGCACTGGTATCAGAAATGTCCATGTTTGTTCCAAACAGAGCAACTAGCTGCTCTTCATAGTTTGCAATGTTTCTTTTCAGAATTTCCATACAAGGTCCCAAAAGCCTTTCAAATGCCTGAACATCCATAACTAAGATAAAAAGGGAGAGAAAGAGAAAGAATATGATGTACTCATCAGTTACAGACACTAATCCTGGTATTTATGATATTCCAATTTAAGATTTGAAATAACAACATACACTACTGAGGCATATACATTGCACAGAAAGGAACCGCTTACCTTAGCAAAACCAAGATCAACCAACACATTGCTGTCTTGAAACTTTGTAAATAACTTGAACTTTCTCTGTTTCTTATTTTGAAAATATTTCCATAGTAAAATTTATGTTACCCAAAAGCTGGTGAAGAAGTCTGAAGGGGCCTGGATTCCTCCATAAAATAAAGTTTTAAGACCCATGAGATTTCAAAAAGCCACATCCTTAAGTGATGTTGTTGGCTGTATTTGGGCTCTAACAGACTATTTTCTTGCTCTTTTTACTTGCTTCCACCCAAAGTAAAAATGGTAATGAATACTCATTTTCCCAGCAAATGAGCAAATAGTTGAAAACAATAATTCACATGCACTGTCAGTGCACAGCCAACCCATGTATTTTCTATATCTGATCACATAATGCAATCCTCTATAGTTCCAGCCAGTAGGCCAGGGAGGAAACTTCATATACTTCAGCCTGCTGGCCTATAATCTCTTGTCTCCTGAGAAATATTCAAGATGTCTGCTGTTTGGGAAATACCAGTGATCTTTGTTATTCATCCATAATGGATAATAACATTCTTCCTCACCACTGCCTCTTATTCTTTCCCATGTGTCATATCTTAGATCTCAATTGCCCGGTCATCTCTGTGTGTTTGGAGTTAGGAATTTTAAAAAATAGAGAAACTTTTTGGTTACTGGCTTGGTCATCAAATTGTTATGCAGGAATGCCAAATCTATCTTTGCAGTTTACAGTTTTCCCATAATTAGGAGCTAAACATTGAACCATGAAAAGTGATGGATGCAAAGGGTTGTCTATGAACACAACTCCTACAGTCTTCACTCTGCCTGTGTCTGAGACTACAGTGTGATGGGATGACTAAATTAACAACTGGCGAAGACAAAAGAATTTGTTAAAAGCTTAAGTCATGGGGATAAAAAGGTACAGGATTTTAAACATCATTATTTCTTAGATGAGTCAGACTACTGAGAAAAGAAACACCTCACCTTTCTGCAGAGTATTAGACATTTACCTGATAGTTATAAGTGGTTTGCAGCAATACTCTGTACTGTCCTAAAACAATGTTTACTTCCATACAATCAGAGAAATGTTGGAGAAATGTTGTGTAATAGTATTTATCAATTACAAGTTTTGCAGATAAATAATGCAAATAGTAATGCACAATAATAGGTGATTACTGAAACAGCCTTAAATCTTATATTCTGGAGAAAGACAGAGTCACAATAAAAACAACCAAATAGATCATGTGTCATTTTATATTAGATATAAAATAATATTGAATAATACCTAAACATTTGACGGTGCCAAGAGCAAATGCAGAAGCAGCTCGGGGTTTGTTAGTTACAAGAGCAAGTTCTCCAAAATACTGTCCTCTTGAGCATCGAGCTATTTCTACTGCTCCATTCTCTTCTAGATCTTGTTTACCCTGAAATATCATGTAAAAAAGAAAGAGAAAGAAAGAGTATGAGAGGAGATATTTGCCAAACTCAGTATTTTAGTGACAATGGTAAAAGGTTGGTTTTTGTTGTTTTAGGGATGTTTACCTTCCTTGTCATTATAATCCTTACTTCTCCAGATTCCACAATAAAGAAAGAATCAGCCAAGTCACCCTGCACAAGAAAAAAAAATAAAGTGAGTAAAAAAAGTGTAAAATTTCCCTTTTAGTTTATGGTAGCATCATAATATTTGCAACCAGTGCCTTGAAGCTTCTCTTTTGACACCTGCTGCAAAAGAAACCACTTTTAATTTGGAAACAATACTCTAGACACATTGCAATCAAAACAACTATACAGAACTGACAGCAAGGCCTTTTCATGAAAAGACATAGCTGACTGTGCCTTACACAAAAAGCAGAGAAAACCAATGTTAGGGAAGATTTTTAGGATCCTTACTACGATTTATCCACTTCTGTGTTCCTCCCAAATTATTTCCCTTACCAAGTTTCCAATAGAAAGCCTCAGGGGCTGTGTGATATCCACTAATCATCCTGGGGCAATCACAATTGCCTATCCTGAAGAGTTAACTTCTTCTTCAAAAGGTTACCATATTTTAACAAGACCAAGGTGAGTCTTCAGTGCTCCTCACTGAAAGCATACTTACAAAGTCTGAATTTCTAAGTATACTAAAAATGTGGACCTTTTATTTATACCAACAAAGAGGGTTGTTTTTAAAAGTATCATAAGTGAAAAGTGAGCTTTTGAAACAAAATAGCCACCTCTTACTTTTAAGATTCATTGCTTTTATGTGAGAAAGAAAAATAGGGTTTGAAAGTATGCATTGTTTATAAATAACATGATTATTGTTACCTATTATGAAAGAAAAGGCAAAACTAGGAAGAAACTGTACCTGAGCAATGATTTGTTCTCCATCTTTGTACACTTTGGTACCAATCACATCAACCACTTTTAAACGCTCAGATACCTTCATTTAAAAAAGAAAATGTAAGAAATATTTGGTCAATATTATGATAGCATATATTTAGAAAGCCCTTTCATATTTCTTTCCATGAATCTTTGCACAGAACAGTGTATCTTTATTTTCCTGATTTGATTACAATTTAAAAAGAACTGCTGAATAGTTTTCCAAAGGGTATATTACACTTTTAACAGCTATTCTGATAAGCTTCTCTTTTTGTAAGAAACCTTATTATGTTCAGAAAAGCATGCATGTAAAAATATATGTAAAAATATAGCTGATAAAATATTTTGAAATTCCCCAAATCATTGTTTAATTTTATTGGCTAATATCTTGTAAAACTAAGTTTAGGGTAACTGAAAGTAAAGTTCATTTAGGTTTTAAAATACAATATGAATAATAATTATTTATCTTAAATTAAAAAAAAAAAAATTAAATGTATTTCCCCCAAAAAAAAGTACGCCAACTTTTAAACTTTTAATGTGGAGACACTTTGAATGCCAAATTTAAGTCTTCAAAAGCAGAATCTTATCAGGTAGCTCCAATACAGCCATTAAAATAATGCAATAAAAATCTTACTTCTAAAGATTTAAGGAATGGCAATGACTCAATAAAACTTTCATACATTCTTCTCTTTTTGGCATTATTTTTTACAATGATTCTTCGGAATGTTACCCTATCCTGTAAACATAAAGAGAAAAAGAGAGTTTACTGACTAAAAATATGTGCTAGGAAATACTTAAGACCTGCCTGATTATGATCAAATTACGCAATTTTAGTCACACAGTGTAGCTGTCAACACAGCTGACTGGTCTCTCACTACAGTCAGATGAGAAAGATTCCTCTAGAGGTCAATCAAGAGCTCCTAAAGTTAAGCTCCTGATCTGATCATGCTATGAAAATCTCTGCAGGATGTACATACTGAGTTCATGTACAGAGGATAGAGTTTACAGCAGTGAACACTGAGTGGGCAATTTTGGATATTTAGGAAATCCTCAATATTTAGATGTTTAATTTACAAAGTTAATTCATTATCCTGAGGTCCCATACAATCCCAAATTGGTAAGTACTCAGAGGCTTTTATATAAACAAAACTGAAATATGTGAATCTGGGTCTTAGGTCCCAGTCCACTTTCTGCTGTTTCAGCATGACGAGACTCACTGCTGCCCTGAACAGCCAACTGAACATTCCTTAGGACATGGCCATGCAAGTGAACCAGACAGATGGAAAAACTACACATAGGGTGTTTTCTTCTCGTAACTTTGTGCCCTGGTGACAGGCAGAGGGGAAATGCATCACAAGCCTTCACTGCTTGGGCACTTACTGGCCAACACAGCCCACTCTAATTTAAAGCCATTCTTACAGTGTCCTAAATAATCCCAAAAGTCACGTGGATTAGGCTGGTGAAAAACCATGTTTCATTTCAATCCTGGGATCAGTCATTAGATCAATATGTATGTCTACAAGATGATGGCCATCCCAGTTTGACTTTTGTGGTAAATGAGATTACTCTTACCAAAGATCCAGGTAGTATAACACTAGTAAATAACCTCATATTGGAATTTTACTCTGGAAACAAAGGCATTTCCAATCAAGGAACAGGGAAAATAAATGAATATGCAATTATCAAGTGGTTTTCCATTTGAGAAACTATAATTAAAATGAAATTTTTTTTTTTAAAGTCAGTATTTTATTAATCCTCAGATTTTCATCTGTGGATTCTGGAAAAAGATAGCATTGTGTTGGGATTTCTCAGGATTTCTAGAATTAAACTTACTGAAATTACATTATTTTTTTTTTTTACTGTCTATATAGCATGCCAGTGAAATCTATATAGAATACATTTTTTAAAAGATTGCTTAAAAGAAGTACTCTACTTACCAAACCCCAGATGGAACCAGGAGAGGTAGCTATAATTGTAGCTGCTCTGGGTGTATTGTACATTAAGGCCAACTCACCAAAACATCCTCGATTATCATAGGTTCCGACACACCTCCCAACACCATCACACTTTACATAAATATCATATGTACCTCTGTTAATAAAATATATAAATACAATGAGTAGAATCCAGCCTGGCCTTTGCTAAGCAGCCTCTAACTATATTTTTTATACCATGAATTCCAAAGACAAAGCGTTTGAAATATACATTTGCTGGCTTAAATGATATTAAGTACCTTATAAAGACATCTCAATGACTTCTCTAAATAATATAAGTGGCCTCTCTTTACAGGGAAGGATAGGGTAATTAGTTTTTACATTAACTCAGTTTAAAGATAGAATGGATGTACAGTGATCTATCACCAGAACTTACTAAAAATGAAGATCTAACTTAGTGTCTGTTTCTTAATTTCATTTTAACCACACTAAATACAAGTATCACAAGTCTTTGCAAAAAATTGCTATGATAGGATCACTGAAATAATTATACAAGTTATTTAATATTTTAAGTATTTTAAAGTAGTCATTTCTAATGAAACAAACAACAGAGATGTAGGAAACAGAAGGAATGCATCTGAAAAGCAACATAAGATCATGAAATAATGATATGCATTTTTCTAATATATTGTGCATTTCTTTTCACCATCGTTAATTTAATAGCTTTTTTTTTTTTTTTTTTTTTTTTTTGCTTTGGGAATGCAGTCAAATCTGATATCTTGTAAAACATGAAGTTGCCAAGTCCGTTGATGCTGAACCATCATTTTCTTCAGTGCTGAATATTTGTATGGTATGCACTGATAGATCCTGTCAATGTTATGCAAAAATCTGTGCACTTATTTCATTTTATAAGGAACAGAGGTGATAACCCTACACCTAAAAACCACAAGGCTGACAGAGTATTGTAAAGTCCCTGCAACCTTTTGGATAAGAGATGACAAACTAACTTCACAAGGCTGAAAAGTATTGTCTTTCCAGCAAAGAATCCTGACACACTTTTATGATCATCTGATTTAATATTTCAGTTAGAAGGGCCCTACAACAATAATTTTGTCCTCCTACCTAACCACTTCAGAACTGCCCAAAAATTGAAGAATGTTATTAAAAGAATTTTTCCAATGCCCCTTAAACACTGACAGGCTTGGGGCATCAACCTCCTCTCTAGGAGGCTTTTTCCAGTGCTTGACCTCACTTGGTAAAGAAATGCTTCCAAATATCAAATCTCAACCTCTCCTGGCACAGCTTTGAACCATTCCCATGAGTCCTGTCACTGGATACCAAGAAAAAAGCTGTAATGTAAGTGTTAAATACAACTTCATAGAATACAGACTTTTCTTAATGGACTTTTGCATAATACTTTGTGTTATAATAAGACACAGCAATTCACCTGTCAATGACGTAGAAGTTGTCACCATCATCCCCTTGATCAATTACATGTTCCCCTCCTTCAACCATCTTTTCAAACATCGCGTCTAACACCTGAGACATCTGTTCCTGTTTAAAAGAACACAAAGACAATAAATTATCTGCTTTTAAAACTTCACTCTTCAAATTAACTAACTGGCCAGCTTCCCAATATGCAGATAAAAAATGTTAACGGTGGAAAATATTCATGCTAGAGAAATGTGTGGATCAATAATAGAAAGACAGCTCTATTTAGTATTCAGTGTTAGGTTTTCCTCTTCCAGTGTTCAGAGCACAGCTTCCCACTTGTCACTGCAAATGATAAAATAGATCTTCCTTGCAATGTAAATTGCTCATGATCATCCAAAGACAGAATTTCACCCTTCACAAGTGAATAACGTTACACCCTTGAAAAAATAACCATATCCATTATTCTAAATGATACATTTACCTGATTTTGTCTTTAGAACTTGCTTACAGAATTTAGTTTCAAAATAATTTTGAAAGTCTAAGTTTACAATGTCTGCAGAATGTTAGGCCAGATGCAACTATAAAGGTCTGCAGTGCTTTGGCTGAGTAAGTAAATGCTGCCTTCATTGGGAAGTAGGAATTTACACACGGCTCCAAAACTACTTTGTTGAGAGAGAAATGTTAACAGACTAACAAAATGTGATCATTTGAATTATGACTGTCTAATAACAAAACCAAAGCATTAATTACTTTATTTGTCTTATTTGATGTAAGTCTGCTAAAACTTGACTATTCACATCCAAAAAACGCAAACATGGCTCATTGTGGATTAAGAATCTTAGAAAGATAAATTAAAAATTTAAATTTTTTTTTTTGTTTATTCTGCAATATGCCTAGAATTTTATACTCTACTTTTCAAGACTTATTAAGTATGTATCATACTGGAACAGGAAGATTCTAGTGAAAACTATAGTAGAAAAAGCAAATGTAGATTTGCATTTTGCAGAGCTTTGACTCATAGAATTCCCAGCCACTGAAAGATGGATGGCATTTGCCTTTCCAAAGAACACCAGCCTAAGTCAGTCCTCTAGAGTCTCCTGCACCCCCTGGACAGAGAACCATACAAGACAGTTCAGAATAATTCTGTAGAGATTTCTCTTTCTTTCCTCTGAGGACAGAGAGATCTACTCTACCTCCCAGTTGCACACAATTTTTAGACAGATAAATTAGGTGTAATGAATTCCATCCTTATGCTGTTGAATTTTTTACTTACTAAAAGCTTTTAAAAATACCAGCAGTACCACGTTATCTCAGCCTTTTTGAAAAATGGAAGCTGAATACAAGTTTTCCTTCACAGAGTTGGCTGTGTGTGGGCACAAAGAACAACAGAATGGCAGTATCCATCCTTAGTGCAGTTGATCAGTAAAGTACAGGGAGACATCATGCAGCCCTCCTAGGCCAGCAAAGAATCATTTAACTATGTCTCTGTTTAGTACCTAGTACAGACAGGTATGTATTTGAAAAAAGATGGATCATTTCAGATATCAGTGAATGTGTTATAGTTCATTTCAGAGAAAGAAAAGTGTGTGCGAGTGCCATTGGGAGAGACTGAAAATTACGTACAGGAGTTGCCTTTTAAAAACTTCCATGCTTAAATGAATAGGTAACATCACTTTGTTCTTTTCAGTCCTCTCTGTGTAAACATGAAGAAATTCCTACAGAATCTGCAAAACTGACCTAATGTCAGCTTGCTGTCTGAAGCACTTGAAGCAGCACCTTCCCTTCCTCTGGCTTTACATCTGAATTGGCAAAGAGGCTCTCCAGCCAACAGCCCCTGTCTGCCTTTTGCCAACAAGTGAGAACATACAGAATGCTCCCCACCTCATGGGAGGCTAGAAGCTATGTTATCATCTAAGTGAAAGCAATACAAGAAAAATGTATTATATGGGCATCAAACCCTAGAAATTAAAATACTTCCAAGTTACCTCAGGAAAAAAGATTAAACCAAAAATACAGGTATTTCCTGTACTGGAGGAATAATATTTATAGGTAAAATCTTTATTCAGTGTGTTTCATCTTGGATTTCTGGTTAAAACATTTTCAATCTCATAACTATGAATCAAACGACAAATTTTCCAGTATGCAAATCTACAAATTTTTAATGCAACTGAGTAGAATTTGCAAATCCAATTCTCTTTTAAAAATGTTTAAAGCACTTGAAGATATTTAATACATCTGAGAGCAGCCTAGTAACTGAAGCATTGCACATGAATTTTAACTTCCTAAATAAACTGCAACTAACTTAAAGGCAAGTGGTCCCTTTTCTAAAATTTTCCACTTTAAATTAAGACAGAGCAGACTGCAGTAACCAAACCAGGAACACGTTTTTTGCTTTTACAATGTACATAACTTGCTTTCCCAGTTTGCGCTATGTGAATCCTCTTGAATCTCTGCCAGACTGAGGCTCAATTAACTGGCACCCTCTGTCATTAGTTTGAAAAGATAGACAGGTAATTTTAGAAATAAAAAGCAGATCTGATTCATAAACAGAAGTAATTCTAGTATTTTGTAAAATAGTGCAGTCTAAATGCTTTTCTTCCTTAAAGCAGTTCTACCTTCAAAAATACACGTGAAATGAAAACAGGATGAGGGTTTTTTTATGACTGACTGGCCTGTAGTTCCCTGGATCCTTTTCACTTCCTTTTTTAAAAATGGGGGTTATGTTTCCCCTTTTCAAATCATGGGACTACCCTGACTTCTCAGATAGGATGGGTAGTGCTTAGCCACATCCTTAGAGAGTTCCCTCAAGACCCATGGGTGTATCTTGTAAGGTCCCATGGTGCTCCTTCAGTTTCCTGAGATGTTCTTGAACCCAGCTGGGGTTGTTCTCAGTGGGTGGCCCTTCATTCCCCCCATCCCTGCTTTCACTTTCTGCAGCTTGGGCAGCGTGGCTGCAGCACTTGCTGGTGAAGACTGAGGCAAAAAAGTTGTAGAGTTCCTGAGCCTTCTCCATGTCTTGAGTAACCAGGTCTCCTGCACCCTTCCTGAGAGGACCCACATTTTTCACATTCTGTTTTTAATCACTGACATACCTAAAGAAGCTCTTTTTATTACCGTTGATGTCCTTGGCCAGATTTACTTCTGTCCATGCTTTAATTAAATTCCTAACAGTCCACATATCACCTCTTCCTGCTGCCTCCTCTATTGCTTGGAGAAGGACATTAACACCAACACGTTCCAGGAGCGCCTGTGCCCTGCTGTATTGTCCCTCTGACAGATGTTGGGAGTGGTTGAAGGCCCCCAAGAGGACCAGGAGCTGTGAATGTGAGGCTGCTCCAGTTTGTCTTTAGAGACCTTCCTGCTCAGTTTTCCTGGTTGGGCAGCTGTAGCAGACCCCCCACTGTAATGGCACCTGTCCCTGCCCTCCCTTTAATGCTGACCCATAGGCTCTCTGTCAGCTCCTCATCCATCCCAGGTGGAACTACATGCACTCCCAGCTGGTCATTGATGTAGAGGGCAACAACACCTACTTGTCTCCTCTCCCAGTCCTTCCTAAAGATCCTGTACCTTCCATCTCAGTGGAGTCATAGGAATTGTCCCACCATGCTCCTGTGATGCCCCTAAGTCCTACATTAGTAAGGTGTGTGCAAGCCTGTTGCATTGCCATTCCATATTGGAAATGCACAGAATTTTGTGCATGTTTACAATTGCTTATAAAAGACACAATGAGATTTAGAAGAACAAGGCCCCAGACAGGAATGATAAATGGTTTACCAAGGGCCTCCCCCTGACACAGTGTGTGATTCCATCCCTCTTGCCAGGTCAAGTGAAAAGCTACAACTAAACACTCACAACTCTCCTCTCATGGACTTTGTATCACAAAGTACTGCCCTCCAGATTCAGGTTGCTTTATTTGAAAATAGTATGTTAACTTCAATTTCTGTCAAGTCAACAAAACAAACATGGCAATCACAGCTCAGCACAATTCCCTGTCAACAATTAGATAATAGATGTTAAGTATAATTAAAGTGAGATTTTATTTAGTACACATCTCACACAGATTAAAAATCCAGTCACTTATGTCCTTGCAAGACAGCTTTTATTCAAGAGAACTGGTGGACCATGGCATGTCCTTCCCAAATACCAAAGGCTCTTTTAACTGCCAAACTACCAAGTGCTTTGCTACTGCAGTGCTAGGTACATGTCTTCTTAATATCAGTTTATAAATTTACTGTAAGCTATTTTGTATAAGGAAAAAGGACAAAGTTCTCCATACTAAACTCAAACACTGAGGTTTCCAAGAAGCATCAGTGTTCAAACTACTGATATAAATGTTTATTGTTTGACAAAATACCACCTGAATCAATCAAGGCACTGTAGATAAAATGGAAAGTAGGGCGTGATCACCACTGGCAGTCGTGACAATGACAAATGTAGAAAGTAACTTCTGAAAATTTTCCTTCCCACCTTTTAGAAAAGGTATTCAGGAGATAGAAGGCACAGCTACATTTTTACAATTAAAATGATGTGGCATCTAACAGCAAACTGAGCCAATCCTAATCTGGCATTTGACAGGAGCTGATAAAATCCAGCTATCGAGATGTGTGCATTAAATCTCTAAAGTAATGGATGGTATGTTGGGATTATATATGCTTGGGAATCCCACGAAAGTATGAATGTGCGTGCTGCTGGAGTACTCCCTGGTAGACAGGAAATCTCAGTCAATTTCCTTTTTAGATTCAAGACAGTCTGAATAATCCAGTGGGCAGAAGATTTCCTTGCACTTTAGCAAAATAGTAGCAACAAGACTTGCCTGTCTCATATGTAAAAACATTCTGAGACACAGCTGTAAGATTTTCATGTGAACAATGTGAATCCACAGTTCTTCTATTGTCCCTGATTTCTTAAAATGAGCCCCAGTTAAAATGGCATCCTTCTGGCCACCTTTTCCTCATTTTGTGTAATTTGAAATATCAACAAATTAATACTCAACATGATATTAAGAAGTCAGTGAAGCAGACAATACCAGAAAAGGAAGGAGACTGGGGATGGGGAAGGGCAGAGAGGTAGCTAATGATAGCAAAACACAAGCAAGAAAACCATGGGAAGTAAAGGACTTCTTAAATCATCAACTCAGAACCTTGTAGAGGAAGATAAATTACAGAATTCATGTCTACACCTCTCCACATTTGTTTTTCAAAACAAAACCATGCACATATACTCCAGGGGAGCTCTGATAAATATGTTATCAGTAATATTGATCCAATTCAAAATATTTAATTCCCTCGTGTAATATCCACTTTTAAAATAATGAAAAGGTATTTATTTCTTCACTGTCAAAGAATAAAATTTGTATTTCAATGTACAATCAATACTTTCAAGCAATAGTATTTTCCTTGAGAATATACCTTAACTGTCTTCCACACAATTACATGCTAAATTAGTATTCTGCCTCTCAAATACCATGCACATGCCCATCAGACAGGCTCAGAAACACATTTCATACTTTATAACTATCCCAAGTGCCACAACTACACATCTTTTAAATATCTCCAGGGATGGTGACGGAAACATTTCCCTGAGCAGTCTCTTCAATGCTTGACAACTCTTTCAGTGAAGAAATTTTTTCTAATATCCAATCTAAACTTCCCCTGGGTCAATTTGAGACCATTTCCTCTGGTCCTGTTGCCTGGGAAAAGACACTGACCCCCACCTGGCTACAGCCTCCTTTCAGACTGTTGTAGAGAGTGATCAGTTCTCCCCTGAGCCTCCTCTTTTCCAGGCTAAACACTCCCCAGCTCCCTCAGCCACTCCTCATCAGACTTGTGCTCCAGACCCTTCCTCAGCTCCACTGCCCTTCTCTGGAAGGGCACCTCAATGTCATCACCCCTGTGTCATTTATATGTGTGTGTATATATATATATATATATATATATGTATGTATGTATGGGGGGTTGAGTGAGAGGGGTGTATTCCCGTTAATTGCTCCAAAAATCTGTAGTTCTAATTCTTCACCAAAATTCTTAAGGACCTAAGAGCATCATGAGAATCTTCTGTTAGTTTCAAGGAATGATTTGGCCTTAAGTATAAGATTCCACTGTTCATAAAACAGTTACATTATGCTCTCTTTCATCTCCCTTCAAGTTAATCAATTCTAATTGATTAATCAATATTTGTGCTCTCTTATACTAAATCTCCAGGTACATGAGTGGCAATATGCCCAGAAATTGCTCTTGCATATTTATGAACAATATGTATAATTTATTACTTTTTAGAAAAGGGTCAAGACCTATTTTATGTATTCTGTACCAGCATTAG
The DNA here is from genome assembly GCA_020086605.1 of Lanius collurio. Classification (NCBI taxonomy): domain Eukaryota; kingdom Metazoa; phylum Chordata; class Aves; order Passeriformes; family Laniidae; genus Lanius; species Lanius collurio. Next base: position 43,285,941 of record JACBWW010000005.1, read on the forward strand.
CAGGGCAAAGCTCTCCAATATTAAACTTCTCTGAAAGAGAATAGATGATGTAACACTGCTTGTGAATTTTTGCCAAAGAAAGGATTCAGACTTTTAAGTGCAAGGGCACAGCTCAGCTTTGGTGGTACCAGTCCCTTGAGCCAACCTCTTGCTCTGATTAAAGGCTCATGAGGTTTTTTAACTGCTGCCCTATGGGCCGTAACTGCCAAATCAAATAGCCTGTTGTTAATCACCCCAGCAAATTTTCCTCTTAAGAGACAAAACCAAAAGAACAACTCTGAATTGCATTGTGAAAAGGAAGAGTAGAAGGCTTCATGTGCCCCTAGATGAGCTGCTGCTGCTATTCTTCCTAGTGATTGTAAAACAGGCTGAACAGAGAGAAATTTCAGTGATAGCAACTTCAGGTTTATCCTCTGTAAGGGCTGAAAACATTTGGTCATCATCTTGGTTTTCTCCTTGCTGGCTTACACAAAGTGAAAGTGGAAGGGAAAGCAGACAGCTTCAGAGCCCACTGTAGTAACCTCCAGCACCAGAGGGTCTGGTAACAGTCTTTGTGCATGCAGGCAGAGTAACCAGCATGGCACATCATGACAATCCTGGGTGCAAAAAAAAGTTGTATTATGGTTTCTGGCAATGGGGAGGCAGGCAACTGAGATAATCAATACTCTGAGAGGAAGACTTTTTCTGGGAAGAAGAACAGGAATAGATGCTTTAAAAGAGGAATGAGTTAATCTAGTATAGGATCAGGAGAAGAAAACAAACATCTGAATAGACTTGTCTCCTGATTCTGTCCTGACCTGTCCTCTAAAAATAACCAAGCACCTCTGCAAAACCTCTTTCACTCATCTTGTTGCATGTGCATGTTTCAATTCATATTCTTCTCTTGAAGTAATTTTTTCAAAACTGTGATGTGCTAGGTAAAACTGACATTGAGTGACAGCGACTAGATGGCAAATTATCAACCATCCAGAAAGGCAAAAAGACTGCTAACATGTTGGTTCTTTAAAAGTATTTTGTATTTAAGGAAGTTACCTAAGGTATGTTGCTGAACTCACATTCACTGACCAGTCACATCCTCATCAATCTAGAAAGTTGAAGAAAGTTTCCATAAAATTCAAGTAACTTCACAGACTTTAGGAAATTTATAAGAGTTGGCCTTCAAAACATAAGAATGTTGCCCAGGGAAATGCATGAGAACTGGTGTTCCTTTGCGCTATCATATTTTTAATCACAGACAATATGTGAAATATTGATATTTATAAAGATATATGTGCAAGTTTACCTACCTGATATTCAAATACTACTATTATTTAAAGGATGGTTCAAGACAGTGTTGTGTGTGTATAGCAAGTCCTAAGTTGTCTCAAAGTCTGAAGGTTATCTTTTTCTCCTCTCTCATTTAGCCTAACATTCAAATGGTTCTGCTGGGTTTTAATTTTATGTGATGGTTCTTTTCTTTTCAAATCGACTTAATTAACATGCTGAGCAGAGAACTGTAAGTCATTCCCAACTACTGCAACTTCTCCTCTGGCTTTAATGATAGCCTTATCTTATCCTTCCATTCAAATTAAAATACAGAGTGTGAAGGTGTTAAAGTGTTAAGAAAAGGTGTACTTCACTGAGCATCATGTACTGAATGCAATTCTGACCACACTGTACGACCTGTTATTCCATATTTGAAAATGGTATTTGACACCCTACTAAAATGCCATCGCAGAAAAGCCATTAAGCCCTTTACATCATCTGTTCCCCTCTAACTGACCTTTGAAATGGTGACTTTCACACACAGAACTGCAGCAGAAGGAAGCTGAAGTTCAGTACGAGAAAAAACCCAACCAAGAAACACAGCAGTGGGAGTGGCATATGCTGTCAATACAAAGCTTGACATTTGTTCCAGAGACTTGAGCTTTAGCAGCAGAAGATACTATCTCTCTTCAAGATGAATAATGTTTTTGCTAATACAGCACTCTGTAAACTGCACCAGCTCTCATGGAGAGGCAGAGGTGAGGAAGAGAGCTGGCACAGGAACATTTAATTACTGCAACTACAGTGGCAGAGCCCTTGAGTCGCTGCTCAGAAGCAGAACAAGGAGTGGGAGAAGCCCCTAGGGACTACAAATCCTGGCTCCCCAGAAGGAATAAGCCAAACTTATGAAGGCTCCATTTTAATATCTTTGCTCTCTTCAGAGCTCAGTAGTTTTCCAGTGTCTTTTATGAATAAAATTATTGTAATGAAAAACTCCTTTACAAAAAATTATCTTATTCAACTTTCCAGGATACTGCCTGTAAAGGAGTTCAAGCAGGAGGAAGTGTTCTTAATCCACCGAACAATCTAAACAAAGGGAGGGTGAACAAGACTTGGGAGATCCCAGAACCCATTCTGAGACTTTGGATTGCAAAATTCCACAAAATGAGAGCTGAGAAGTCTTCTGCTAAACACCTGGAACAGACAGTGGGAACTATTAGCAACTACAAGTAACTGATTCAGAAGAAGACTTGAATAGTTAAAAACATCAGTATCAAGACAGCAGTAACAGTCCTGAGAAGAGCTGCACAAACAGAGGAAGTAATCCCTCAGTATTCCTTGGAAGAACTTATCCTTGGAGAAAGTCCATCAAGTGCCCACACTGGAACATTTTAATGCTCTATGTCTACACAACAGTACAATATAGCTGATAGGATGCCTACAGACCCCTATCCTGCAGAACAAGTGGCTGATGAGTATTTAGACAGATGATCTAGATCTGACTGTAGGATCCAGAGGATTGACACTGTAAAGCACTATTAATATCACAGCAGGTTCTAGGAGTACACAATAATCCATTGTATTGCAGGGCTCATAAGAGAAATATTCAGAGCTTAACTAAGAGGGGTCTGCCAAAATGCCATTGGCAGGGTAATGTAATGATGGTCCAGACAAGTGGAAGACACAATAAGGAAAATATATATAATAAAACAATTTCCCATCCAGAGCAGATACCCACAAGGGGTTTTGATTCCCTGAAGCTATTTAGAAAAATAATTCAGGAGCAGAACGGTAAAGGTTTGCATGGCTTTAGCTTGAACAAATGTAGTGGAATAGCTGATTAACTACCCATTAAACACACAGAATGAGGGAGTTGGGAAACCTCCTGTGTCAGGATCCCTACTGTCCCAAGAACGCACATGTATTAGCACCCACGTTGAGACTTTTGATGCCCTTTGTGCCAGACAAAAGCAGGAGCTGGAAACCTGCAGCACAAATTAATGTGCACTCTCTGTAATAGCACCTGACTTCCTAACAGAGCTGCAGGCTGGTCCTTCCATTAGCTCCCTCTTGAATCAAATTTTAAACTTTCTGTTCTCATACTTAAAAATCTACATTATTGTTTCTCTTTCCCTCATGCTCCCTCCCCTGACAGCACTGAATCTCTTGAGAAACCATTTGGCATGCTGTGAGTCATCCCAACCTCAGTATGCATGTTTTGATTGATACACTCACCTTTCCCCTCAAACAGTTGTGTGTGCTTTTTTTGGCAGCATTATCACCTTTGTCTGATCCAGATCATTCATTCAGTGTATTTAAGCTTTCTTAAAAGCTCATAGTTGATTTATACTAAACAAGAGGAAATTATTTGCATGGAAGAAAATTACCTGAAGCTTTTTTATGGTATCTGCATTAAGTGAAATAATAATGTAAACACGTCACTAATACCTTCCTCTTTCCCTCTTGTTCATGATTCACTTGTTCAGTTATATCTATAGCTAAACTGAAGGCTTTGGGGGTAATTTTCTCTTTTGATGGGGCACTCAGGACCTTTTGGATGTTAAAAAATAACTATTAGAAAAACCTAAGCACTCCAGTTAACTGATGTGTTTATAGACATCAGTGTACAGGAAGATTTAAAATAAGAAAATACAATAATTAATATTATTCATGTATCCATTTTATTAATGTACAGATTCATATTAATGTATTTCAATATTCTCACTTATAAACAAAAGACTCTATACATGATGTATCAGTTTAAAAAAATGGCATTTCTGGAATTTGTTAAATGGTCAAGAAAGCATACGTAAGAGGTTGCAAAAGTCAAATCTGTAAATTTCTGTTCCAAAGCTCAAGAGAAATAATTCTTAGCAGCACTGCCAAATGCTGTTCATTACCAAGAATTTCTTACCGGGTCTAGGTTCTTAAAAAGAAGGATGTCCTTGCACGCCTCCTGCAGTCTGTTTCTTTGATCATCCGTTTTGGGGTGAATAATCTGAGGGATATAATACAAAAGCTCTTAGAGTGATTATCATACAGTAGCACTAGCTGAAGGACTCAGCTAATTCAACTAAGCATTTTACACAATGTTTTGGCCATGATTCACAACTCTTTCATTTCAAAACCTTCAGGATTTGAATAAACACTCAGTGATAAAATGGTATCACCATAGCATTAGCAAATGAAACACTGCTATATTTAAGATCACAAGATCTTTACAACTGTAGAATCAATTTCCTTTCTGCAAGCCATTCTGGACACCTTTATGTACACTATTGTGACATAAACATTACTATTCTCTAATCATATTTGGGACATGCATGTTTTATAAAAGGCACCACTGTTACATTCAGCCATTTGCCATCAATACTTCCTAAAGAATATTTTGGTAAATAGTATCTGTGTTAAATTTATATCAGAAATTTCACAGAGTAAACAACAGACTTGACACTATCTGAGTGAGCCAGAGATTTACCAAATTACCAGTGTCTGGTTTGTCTGAGTATCAATCAGGTTGTTCAACTCATATGCTTCAAAAGATATGCTATGTATAGCTGTAATACCATAGGGTAACCTTTTGGACAGCGTTACACGCCGTAAAATTAGGTAGAATATAAACAATTCACTTTCTCTCAAAAGTCATACTATTTCATCTAAAAAGCTAAGTAAATGTCTTTAAAAGGGTGACACAAATAAGAGAAATAAACACAGTTCATTATTTATGGCATTGTACATTGAAAAATCTTAGCAATTTTACAGTTTACCTTTTTTCTGCCTTATGAAAAAGGAAACTACTGCAAGATTATGAAGACACCAAGTAAGGGTTTTTAGAAGCAGGTGCTCTCTGGGTAAATATAATTGCACTAAAATGTTTCCTTAACCATGTACCACAGGCTTGGTAATTAAGAATAATACATTTGATCCTGTATAGGTGACTATTACAGAGAATTTTTAAATGTTCCTTTAACACAACCCCCCAAGAGATTACTAAAGTGTATTATAATAAAGATGTTTTTGGAAAGGAACAGTAAAGCTGGTTACATTTTTCCTCCTAAATTTAAGGCCTGAGAATTGAAAAAGTATTTGACTCTAAACATGAAGTACCCTAGATTCTGCGTCATCCTCTTCCTCATCAGGATTGTAAGCTTCTGCACACACTGAAATAAAAGAAAAAGGATAATCTTAATTCAAATTACAGTAGTGTTTCACAAGATTTACAGAATAGAAAATGCATTGTGTGGCACAGCAATAATACACAGTAATGTCACACACTCAATGGAGAAGACACTGCTTAGAGGGTCCAGAGCAGGTCAGCTCCAAACTGCAGATAAAACAAAGCTACCCTTGTATCATTTTTGGATATGTTTTCCCTATTTTGAAAGACTGCTAACACACTTATCAAATTCTCACCTAACTTGTTCTAAGCATCTTACCTTACTGTCAGAAATTTTTTTCTGATATCTAAATTCTTTCTCTTAGAATTTAAGCTATCCATTCAGGATGCAGATAGTGGATAATTCCCTTCATCTGTGTAGGTCCAAGGTGGTTTAAGGTGTGTTTCTTTGATTGGTTGGTTGGCTCAAGCTGTTTTGCTGGGGGTTTTTTGCATACTTGAAAACTTTTAACTCCTACCTAGCCTTTACTTTCAAAGCTAAATAATTGTGGTTCTTCATTTTTTTTCCTTACAAGTCATGTTTTTCAGCTAACTATCTTTATTGCTATTCCTTGAACTCCCTCTAATTAGCTATATTTTTATTGAAATGTGATGCTCAAAACTGATCCCAGTATTTGAACTGAGCAGAGTAACTGAATACATCAGATTAATTACTCCATATATTTTACAGACTAGATGTCTTTTTGTCCATCCATCCATGCCTTCTTTCCAACAGCTTGACTATGTTTATTCATGTAATATTTATGACATATATAATTTTCAAAACCCACTGCTTAACCATCTGTCCTGGGCCTGTATATGGCTATTCTGCCCAAGTACAGTACCATACTAACACCTGCTAAATATCATTTAATTTTCAAAGCCATTTCAAGATCATTTTCAATTCTAATCCTGTTCTCTGGCATCCTTTCAATTCATTCTCAACTTTGTGACAACTGCAAATTTAATAAGCATATTCTCTAAAACATAATCCAGATTATTGCTGAAAAAACAGATTAGTGTCTAAAATAAACTCTTGTGGAATACACAAGCGAAACAGCAGTAGTTGCTTGGGGTTTACCTTATCCAACCAGTTCTGCAACTATGTCCCATGCAACTTACATATAAACACTGCTTGATGTTCCCTAGCTTGTTTATAGGGAGTCTTGTAAGACAGTATTCAGAAGTTTCTTAAAATGAAAATGTAGGGCATCTGCTCCTTTTCTTTTATCCACAAGTTTTAACCTCTTATTACAGGATATTAGATAGTTCCAACAAATCCATGCTGATTGCTGTTTGTTACTTTCTCCAGGTTTTTTTACAAAATGAATGTTTGTCTGTAATCTTTCTAGGAACAAAAATGATCTGCAAATCTGTGACAGGACTCTTCCATCCATAGCTCCCTCCTCCTTTTAAGGATGTGTTTTTCTATTTTTCTGGAACTGTTTTCACACTCACTTTTCTTCTTCAGATTCTCAATGGTAACTGCTAACAGGGCTGAGACTAATTTAGAAAATTCTTCCAGTTTCCAAGTATAGCAAATCTGAGGCACAGCTAACCTGGGAACACCTAACACATTAAGTACTGCATGATTTGTCCTTTCTCTGTTCTAGGCTGTTTTCCATATACTCAAAATAACACCAGTGAAGACCAATGTGCTTCTGTAAAGCAGTAGAGCAACACTTTCCTGGAACATGCTCTTACCAAAAATATACTTCCAGAACAATTTCTGTTACTCCTCATGTCCTTATTGTACACAATCTTTTCTTGTACACAATCTTTTCTTGACTTGGTTTCTTTAATGTGTTTTGGGTTTGTTTTTTTTTTTTTCTGCATCTTTTGCTATTCTTTTGTATTTGTTCTGAATAATCCAAACTACTTTTAATTTTGTACATGGTTCCTTCTTGTGCTTGACATAAATAAGCTGCTTATATTTTAGATAGATTTATTTTACTATGCTTTTTGTCTTTTTTCTAGGCTGTCTCAATTTGCATTTTTTTCTCTTTATAACTTTTCTCTGGGGAACAAACAGTTCTTTAACTTCTTTTCTCCAGACTCCTTTCAGAAGAGGTTATGGCCACAGCCCTCTCATAACCCCTTAAAACCCGTTCTTTTACCTCCTTCCCTTCCTGAAACCTGCGAGTCCTGTCATTGCAGGGTAATTCTCACTCAACCTGCCTTTTATCTCCCTAGTCTTTAACAGTTTCTCCCTTAAGCTGGTATCAAATATAGCTTCCCTTTAGATTTCTTTTCCCACTGTCTCAAAATTTGGTTGTAAGTGCATTGCAAAGCATGTTGGTAGTGTCCTTCACTGGCTTCCAGCAGGTGACTGATTTATTAAAACCCCTCATTCTCACCATCACCTCTACACTGACAATAAAAATCCCCACCTACCTGATCTGTTTGGTGGTTTGTGCATATCATTGCACATAATAAGCAGAGTCCCAAAGGAAGTCTTGGTCCCCACTGTGTCAGGCACACAACTTAAACGTCGATTTTATAAAACTTGGCATTTTCAGAAACTTTATGAAATTTGACACAAGTCCCTCTGGAACTCACTGAGATTCCTATCCAATTTATTGGAAACTGGATTTGGCCCCAAATAATTACAAATGCCCACAAAAGGAAGTCTGCAATCTCTTGAACAACTACAGTATTTTGCCTCGACATAAACAAAATGTTCCTACTGACTGTTTAATGGTACTACAGTTACTACAATCTTGCCAGAAATAAACTTCAGGGGATTTTATTTAAATAGCAACAATAATAACATGCCAAATAAGCACCATATAACCCCTCATAATGTAAATCTCGATGTCGTTTCAGCTGTGCCCCACTGCACGTATGTGTGCACAGGAGCCAACTACCTGTGTTACAGTACAGTGTGCTGCTGGGCAGATGAAGAGTGTGTCTCAAACCTGACCTACAGGTACATCCTGTCCTTACCTCTACGTGAAAAGAGTTAAAACAATTCAGGAATTGAATTTAACAACTTTTATACTGTTACGCCAGAACTGACAGGTCTCAGAGAGCCTGAGGGAACATTTAATAGTCTTCCAGAACACAACACACGGAAACTGAATTTATTCTCGTCCATGCCCATCCTGAATCACCTTATCAGTCCCTTTCACGTAGCAGGATCAGTCCAGAAGAGAGCATGTTCCTGAGGTATTTATTCTGGGTCATCTTGTGTCTCTGCTCCAACATCACTCTTCTCTGCTAGAAACTCATTTCAATCAGTCTCAGTAGCTACTGTCAGCAGGTTCCTTCATTAAATACTTCTTCCTTATCACTGGTTAGGGACAATATGTTTAAGAACTGCAGTTTCTCCTGGCTAGTGCCGATAGGCCCAAATTCTAAGAGGATTTATTCTTATCATCTGTGATGAGAAACTTACTCTTCTGGTTACAAATCTGTACTTATTTTGCCTTCATTTGGGTCAGAAAGATAATACCAATGCTGTGAATCTGCTGTTTTAAATATGGAATTTCCTTTCATTTACTGCTTATTTCAGTAACACATTAATTTCTAAGTGCATACCACTAGATGTCTCATGGAAAAACTTGATACATTTTATTTTGGTTCTTAAAATAGCATTTCTGACATTACTGTGGTTCACTCAATTTTATGACCACATAACCACTGGAGTTTGACACATGAGAATCCCACCATCTAAAACTGAGATGCCTTTACACAGACATCCATATCCTGCACAAGTCATCTGGATTCTGATTATAGTCAATGGAGAGAAACCAGCACTTTTACAAAGTGATTCTTCTGACCTGTATTATATGGCCAGACTAAGATGAGATTAATTAAAAATGTGGTTATCCCTTGAGGCAAATACAATCCCTTTTGAGATGAGTCCTAGTAGTTATAAAAAGCTGCAAGACTGGTTTTCCCCACTTCTCCATTTAGTATGTATTTCCTGGAAAACAAAGAAATTCATCATCTGATGATGATGACAGGCTGCTCATGCAATAGCACACCTTCCGTATTCATTTCATGTATTCCAAGGAAAACACTCTGTGGTCCCCATCTCCTTTGCCTAAGGCTTGACTGGCACCACAGACATTAATTATTCTGAATGACTGCACTGCTGGTGGCTGCAATACTCATAGTGTTCAGTATTTTATTTTTTTACCTCTCAAGCTCATTTCACATCCCAACAGTACTCAGTACACGCTGACTTTACCATGCTCAGATGCCCTGCCATGTTTTGCTCTGTGCCACTGCTGAATGCAATGCTTACACTGTTGTTCAAAAAGCAGTCCTAATACTATTCTTAGGGACCTATTTCAACCCATACATAATTACAGCATTAAAAAATAGTGGTACAAACACCGTACATATTTCTCCGCTACTTACTAAGCTCAACTAAGTGAAACTATTTTTTTGTTTCAGTTTTTCCATCTGAGGATTATGTTCACAGATGGACACAAACATCAGCAAACCCAAATACATCAACACAAAGTATTTGTAGGAAAAATGAACTGTCAAAAGACAGTGTATTATGAAAATACACATGCACTGAAATCTGCGCACTACTCTAGATGGATTGCTTTGTCAGCAAGACAAAGGTAATCTTTGATAATTTCTAACTCATCGCTCCAAGCAAAGTAAATTTTCTGCTTTTCACCTAGTAAATACGCTTTATATTCAAAATCAGCAATACAATCACTTCAGCCAAGAATGAATTCTAAAATGAAAATTAACATACAGTTGGCATTGTAAGATCACAAAACACGTTATTCATGCTTTCATCAGAAAATGAAGCTATCAATAAAGAAAAAAAATGAAAATTCATATATAATCATTGAATCATATATTTTACTCAAAACATGACAAGAAAACCAATCCCTGTGTGTGTACTCTTTCGAAAATACAGAACTCCCAAGTCATAAATTATATTAGAAAGAATTTTTCAAGAGAAGAAGAGCTGTGAAAACATTTTTTCATCCCATTCAAATCAAGACTACAGTTTGGCCAGCATGACTGTCAGGCATGAAAACAGAGCATTTCTAGCAGCTGTAGCCACACCAGCACATCATACATGACTATAAACATCCCGATCTATGGCAGCTATGCCCATTCCCTCATACAGCAAAAACGTCACTTCCACAGCTTAACTGTATGAAAATTGCTAAGGTGACTTAATGACAGTGTGAGATTTTTCCTGTTATGTCAGGATTTACTTCTCTTGAATGAGAAATATGGTACACAGAGACTCCTTGCAGAGCAGGTGGTAGTTCCAAACTAGATTAGACAAATACTACTGGACCTCCAAAATTTCTAACATGGAAACCTATTTTCTGATATCTCACCAGTTCCTACCACTACAGAAAGAACTAGCAAGACTGACCTGCACTCCAAAACTCCAATTCCATAAGTAGTTATTTAAACAAAAACAACCCTTGTGGGGCGGTAGCAGTGAGAAATAACTGGTTATGGTCTCTGAGGCTTACAACTATCAAGTACCATATTATTTCGGTCTTCCTGGTTTTTACTGGAAAGATCTTCCACATGGAAAATGCAATTGAAGAGCTGTATGTAAACATAAGACTGAAGAACGGCCCAGAGAAAAGTTGTTCAACTCTCTCATCTGAGCATAAAATGAGATGAGATAGATAACATTTATCTGATTTCCATGCATGATATAAGGCAATACCAACTGGCTCTGCTTTTGAGACCCACCATTTGTGCCAAACCCTGGAACTACTTCAAGACGCTAAGATTACTTCAAATATGAGCTAATTTGGAACAAACCATGATCACTGGGACTATCACTTCCCATGATACTGTAAAAAAGAGGAAGTCTGTGAAGTGCCTACTCCTGAGGGGGTCACTAAACTGAAACTTTATTTAGGCATAATTAGGTGAATAGACAGAATGCTTGAAACCTTGCAATTCTGTGTTATTACTCTTTTAGACATAAAATATTTACCTTAGAGATGCTATCCAAACTGGAATAAAAGTATGTATACTCAGAAAAAAACAGTCTGGCAATCAGAGAGACGTGCATATTGTAGAGACTTCTTCATATGCAACAAACTCAAATTAAATAAATTTCCCCTCCAATCCACCTGACTTAGGGGGTAACAACTTTTGAGCAGTTGACTACCTAGCAAAAATAACTAAGTGTTCAGAACGTCAGCTTAAAAATCTAAACCTGGATAAAATCCAGGCAGCTTGTTTCTTCTTAATTATCAGGAAAGTGGTCTTCAGTTCATTAGGCAGGAACTGACTGAATCAGAGTCTCGGGAGCACTGCCAATACAGTCTGTTTCAGGATCAGCTGCTCGGGAAGGACAGTTACCTACTCTTGCTGTCAGTGCTCAGACTGCAATTCTCCAAACACTGCCTTCATAGTCACGAGCATCTACCAAATACCAGGGTTGTGCTCAGCTACACAGCTCAGTGGCAAAACCTTCATTTTGCCAGAGCTAGAAGACCTTGCTCAGCCTGCACTACATGCTTGCAAGAAATCAGTCACACAATCAACTTTTCTACAGCATTTTGTCTTGGCCATCTGCTGCCAGTGCTATTTCTAATGTGCTAAACTACAAGCTATTTCCTCAAGCATTTCCAAAATACATGAAGTATCTAATATAACATGTAGCATCTTGAATGAGGTCCATGCCAACAGTGAGTCATAAAACCTCCTAAGGATTCTCTCCAAAAGTCCACATGGAGTTTATTCATATTTCAGAAATCCTTGCAATGAAGCAGAAGTTTCAAGATTCTACTGATCACTGTGAAATCCCATTTGAAGAAACATGATAGCCCCCCAAGAGACATTTTTGGATAAGTTTATCCCAGTTGAGTTATTCATGTGTGGACACCTTTGCACAAGTGTCTTAATATTATTATCTAGTATGTAAAAGTGATAATTGTGATGTGTTAGACCATAGCAGCTTCCTCTGCTTCAAAGCACTCTGGATCACAGCTAGCACATTCTTTGCTGGGTCAAAGATGCACATTACTCCTTGAAATCATAGGGGTTTGCATCACCCAGCAGGCTCCTTCACAGAAACTATCTATTCAAACTTCAGCATGAGGAGCTGAAAGACTTCCCTATTTTTAAATAGGGCACCAGAAAGGAGCTTTAACAAAATTTCCCTAAGGACTTCCACAGTACTCAGTCCTCTTTCTAGTTCTAGTTCAGTTCTTTCAGTAATTGTGCAATTTATCAAGATGGAGCTAAAAAAAAACCCCAACAACCCCAGCCAGGCTTCTGGCTCATGGTAGGAGACAGTTTTGCTTGGTGTCTCAGCAAATTCTTGATTTCATGTGTCTGGCTAGTGAAAACTAGCACAAACACACATTGCAGTGCCCAGAACACTGCAGGTAGTTATTAAACAATAAAGTCATCCCCAAAGTAGGATATATTTCCACTAGAAGAGTTTGACAATATATACCATGTACTGTAGTACTTATTCTATAAGCTTTTCCAATACAGCATGAAGTGTAGCACAGCGTACAGCAACATACTCTACTCTGATGTTGACTTGTGTAACCTTCTGTTCCCTTTCTCATGTAAGTCCCACAGTTCACAGTGCTGCAGTGTGCTATTCGGGATATATATAAAATATGCATAAATATCTGACAAAGTCTGAGCAGACACAGAGCTCTTTGCATACATTTCAATTTAATATTTGCTAATACTACATAATAGAAACAGAACTGTAACCAGTTCTTCCTGCCATATTTAGTACTTTATATCAAATCATACAGTGATATGATCACATAGTACATCAATCACAGATTTTTTTTTTTCGTATTGGAAAGTGAGCATTAGGATGATGTCAGAGAGATTAAATTATTTTCCCACTAGAAAAGTCATCTCTTACCTAGAATGTGAGCAAATGTAAATTACAGCTGCTAAAAAAACATGTTCTGAACAATGCAACCTAATCTTTACCTATTTTGTTAACTCACTTAAAGAGGGTTAAAAACAAAAATTGTCTGGGACAATGGTAGCACCACATATTTAAGAAGGGAAAAGAACCTGCTGTGTAACTGTTCCAGCAGCTGGAAGACAGGAGTGAAAATACATGAGAAAATCTGTGATAAAGACCTGTAAAGAGTTACAAAGACTAATGAAACAAAAACGTGGTGGTTGTTCTGTGAAACCACATATTTTTGGCTATTTTATATGCTAGTGTTTAAAGACTAAAACAAGATCTTAATTGCTATAGGAGAGATGTAGTGAGGGGAAAAAATGGTTAAGAGTGACAAAGAAAATAATCCATCTGATGACTGGACACTTAAAGATGTGAAAAGATTCAAGAAAGCAGAAAAAAATGTATATTAAAGGGAGACAATAGAAGGTGACCTCCACGACAAAGGCTCGTGTAAAAAGTGACTGTAGGGAGAGTAGAGACAAAGCCAAAACTATTGACTCTGACAAGCTTGTCTAAATGTCTTGCCAGGGGATTAAACTGGTTTGACTGAGCCAAGGTGAAAAACCTGCCAATAGCAGGTATTACAGTATGGTAGTATGGTACATAGTACCATCTAACATCCTGCAAAATGGGGAAGATACACATAATTCCAAATCTAGAATACGCCTATGAACCTTTGGGATGATGGCTAAGTCATAAATATAAGAGTTCTTCAGAGGTATGTGTCAAAGCCCATGATCTCACATACAGTGAAGATTTGGTCTGGCCAGCTACGAGAGTGCAAAATTCAACCTCAAATACGCTTCACAGAAAACCCTGCATCCGTATGGGATTCAGAACAGCACACTGAGAATAGGCACCTAAAAAGAAGGTGGAATCATCCTTTTGAAAGAATGGTTGCTATGGCAAAGTTACCTTTGGTTTTCACCCTGTGGGACCAAGGGAAGGAAGCTCAAACCCACCTTTCCCATTTTTCAGAAGTGCCCTATATTCTACATTCCAAAGTACTCTGTAATGAAATGCTCCTCATTCCTCCTGGGCTCAGGCTGCTAGGCAAAATGAAATGAGGGAATAAGCTAATGGAGCTCGTGTCCTGGAATTTTAGCATGCTGATTTTAAATATGTTGGCTTTGGCTGAATGGGTAAGTCATGCTCACATAATCCTCTATAAGAAATATGACAAACCAAACTTACTAAACAGGTTCCAGATATAACAGGAAGACAGGTAGACAAAAAACATTATGGAAAATATTTCTGCCAAGTTTTGAAATGGTTGATTTTGAACATCTGTTTTCTCAACAATTCCAAAAAATAAATTCAAGATGTTTTGCTGACAAGATTCTTTTCAAATAGCCAAAGGAAGTTCAGAAGACAAATCAAAACTATGAAATAATATATATTCTGTTTTACTTTTTCACAGTCAAAATATAAAGCACTGTTATGAAACAATACTGGTAACTACACACCAAGGCAAAAAAGCAAGTCCCACATAGCATTCAGTACATGCTCACCTTCATCTGTAATGGTGCAGAAAACCATAACAAGCCAAAAGATGGGCTACAAATATTAACATTCCAAGAAGAGGGACAATAATCACTCTGAAAACACAGATTACCACACTTATATTTCCTAATAAGGGAAGTTGTCCATAACTGTGTGACTTCTTACCACTCAGAACTGATCTTTTTCTAAGAGGAAAAAAACCCCAAGCCTCCACTCATTCAGCTAATGACCTGTTGTTGTGGTTTGACACAACTGAGCGTCAAGCATTTAAAGTATCAATAAGAAAATATTGAGGAAAACTAGATGGCTGCGAGGCAAAAAACAGGTTTACACTTAAACAGTTGCAGTAATAAGAAAGAAAAAAAAAAAGTTTATTACTAACAGAATTAAAAGTTAAAAGATTTAACAAGAAATTAAAACACACACACCCCCTCTCTCCTGCTCTCTTTTCAGCACTTTACTCTCTTTTTTTAACTAGCACAAAAGATAACACAACATAGGATTCTAGTCAGTGTTACAGTTCTTAAAAAGGTCTCTTTTTTATGCTTAAGGAAAAAAGGGTTTCCTTTTCTTGCTTCACATGGTTTCTCAAACTGCCCCCCAACAACAGATCCGCCCGGAAAGAAACAATCTGCTGTGGTGTAATATATCTCTTCTATGAAAAAAAACATCAGTTTTTTTCACACTGCCACACATGGGCCATCACATGGGGTAATCAACTTTTTAAGGATGGGTCACTTTGGCCTGAACACAAAGGCTTTTTCTGCTACAAATCTTTAAAAAAGCTTCTCACTGCTTTTATGTATATCTGGGCATAGGCACTCTCTCTTCACAAACTTCAAGGGCCACACATGAGTCTTCCATCCCCCCATATACTTCAAATAGATTACAGAGACAAACAGTTTGAGATATTACAGATTCTTACCACCGCATGCAAGAAGGATTTTTAAGCTCCGCGCGAGGAACGCGGCACCGCCCCTTTTTTCCGCCGCCATTTTAGCTTTGTCTCACATGGCTCACTCTTTCTGACTCTGAAATTCCTATGTTCAAAAATGGTCTTATGCAAGTTTTATGAAGAAAACCTTGCTCTTTTTGTGCTGCTGGCTGCATGGTGGTTCAGCTCGAAGTGTGCTGGCTGCAGAAAGGAGGCTCCTGCCGGCTCCCGCCGGCTCCACGTAGAGAGCGGGGGCGGGGAGGTGAAAGAACCCGCCGGTCCGGTGAAGCCGCTCTGGAAAGGTCTCAGCTGCGCAGCAGTCCATGGCCGGGTCCGGCTGTCTGGCAGTCCGCGGCTGAGTTTAGCAGTCCATGGCCGGGTTCGGCTGTCTGGCAGTCCGCGGCTGAGTTTAGCAGTCCATGGCCAAGTCTGGCTGTCTGGCAGTCCACGGCTGAGCATAGCAGTTCATGGCTCTTTCTCCAGTGGCCTAGGGTCCGTGCTGCGGCATCAGGAAGAAGAGAAGGGGGCCAGGGCTTTGGCCCGGCCCGGCCAGGCCCCGGCCCGGCCAGGCCTCGGCCCGGCCAGGCCTCGGCCCGGCGGGGGCCCGGAGGCTCCGAGGCCACCCCACCTCCCTCAGGCGGGTGGAACAAGAGGAACTCCCGCCTTTCTGTGCGGCTTAAATACGCAAATTTTCGAGAAGCGCTATTGGTCTAAAAATCTGTCTATCAACTCAGATTCAACCCACTACACCTGTCACTTCTTGAAACAAATATTTCTCAGAAAGTCCTTAGTCAATGGTAAAAGCAGACAGTGCATTCTGATGACCTAAAAAAAAAGCATTTTTTATTTTCAGCATTCTAAATATCCTCCATCCCCTCCCATACATACACATTTGGTACCATTATGAACTAAATACTACTGTATTCAAAAGACTAAATGGGTAAACACACAAACACATCTATCTTTTCCCTGCATACTGTGAAACCAGTTTTATTTCTTCTTCTTCTATCTATGGATCTTGCAGAATTCCAAAGTTTCACTCCTTCTTGTTTTATACGATTATAAGAGGATGCAGAATGGCTGGATGAGGTGTCATCAGCACACACAGGATGCTGCAAGGTGTATTACTCTTTTATGCTGGTCACCATCACTTAACTCCATTTTCTCAGAACCTACTTAAAACTACACCGCACTTGAAGAAAAGATGAACCCAGAAAAACTAACCTATATATGCAGCAGGAGTTCACTGATGAACACTTGACAATATGACCTCAGAGAGCATCAGACTGGCAAGACAGTTGGTTTGGACTTCCCAGTCTATTCCACACCTAAATGACTGTGATGACAAAAGCATCCTTCTCCACATGCAGCTCATCAAAAAAGACTGAGCTCTTTCCACTTAAAGAAGAAATTACTAAATTGCATGAACGGCCTCCTGACTTCTGCAACAAGTTTTTAATAACTACATCACATTATTTGGAAAAAGCTGATCACATCTTCACAAATACTTTGCTTCTGTATTCCAGTGCCTGTTCCAGTATTCTCCATTTTCTGCACAGTTCCTTGTTTTACACAAACCTCAGCTCCTAGTCTCTTGCCTTAATACACAGGATCTCCACTGGGACCGGCTCTTGCATTCCGCTGCACAACCATGACCTCACATCATTTCAGCAGAAAATGACACTGTCAGACAGCAGGAAAAAGCTCATGAGTGCAAATACAGCGAATTTCTCAGCAACCAAATCCATATCAGAAAACCTCTGAAAAAGTGGACTGGCCATTTTGAAAGCTAAACACAAAATTTGTGCTTCCAACTTGGTTTCCTCTTGAAATTGTGCTGTGCATGAAATACAGATCCATACTTTCAGGTAAACAATATACACATGAAATATACACATTCTTACTGAATGGAAGGGAGGAAATATTTTTATTTCTATTTTGATTTCATGAGAGAAGAGGTAACAATACACATTGCTTCTGTAAGATAAAATTCCTTTAAATTTGAAAGGGCAAAATAATGAAGATCCTAACCTGAGCCAAACACTTCACATTTAGTGAAACCAATATCCTAAGTAATCCTGTACCCCAGGTAACCACTTTTCACAAAAGCTCCTAGAATTACAGCACAAATTAAACAAAAGTTAACATCTCACTTTGCCAGGTGCTAGAATTCTGGCTTATAGTTCAGTCTTTTTCTCCCAGGAAACAAAGCACCTACAGCTGTTTCAGCAACAATTCTGTTAATTATCAAAGAATAAATGAACCCTTAGTGTAAGACAGAGTGGCATCTAGCTTCTTCAGCCAAAACAATTATTTGTAACAGAATGTTCTTTTAGAGATCAAACTTAGAGGGAATAATCAAGGCCATAGAGAAAGATGAAGAAACCCCAAGGAAATTGTATTCTTTAATAAACGCCCTGTGTGTAAGCAGCAGTGTTAAAGAACTTCTTGATTTAATTTGTATACAGTTCCCTCGAGACTTCTAGAAATTTCAGGTTCAGTGATTAAATAATCATTCAGTGTAAAAGTTACCAAGATAACAGCACAGCTAGGAGATAACAAAAATATTCTGGTTGAATGAACCACACTGAGTTGAATGAATCAGACTGCTGAGGTAACCATTGCTGGTATGCTAAATAAAGCTATTCTAATTATAAAGAAATAGAAAACAATAAAAAGCAATAAAAATTGAAAACTACAAGTGTTGAAAATAAACAGTTCCAGGCTTGGAATACTGTGACAAATGAATTTGGAGGTACTACACTTAACACCTATAAATCAGTGTGGGTTTTTTATACTCAGGGGCTGTTCAGTGGGCCAACCAGTAAAGCATAGGGAAAGATATTTACAACTAGTTGAAGCTCTCAAAGTTGCACAGTACACACAAGCCAGTGTATAGATCACACAAGCCTGGTGAACATTTTCCATCTTAGACATGCACAAAGAGAAATCAATAATATGAAGAAACTGAAAAGTCTGGATAATGGGATTTACACAAGAACGATCATCAAAATATGGAAAAGCTCCAGGAACTGCAAACAGTCAGATGCATAATACATAAAAATGCAATTGACTGTAGCTCTGAGCACGCTATTGGTGTTTGTACCCCAGTGCCTCTAATATTAGAGGGACCGGAGTTCATTACTGTTTTATGGTAAAAAAACTTCTGTGTAGCTCATTTGAAACTATTTTCACAGAAACAGTTAGGTTGGGAAAGACCTCTGATTGGTCACTACCTTGTCAACTAGACCATGGGACCAAGTTCTATGTTCAGTCTTTCCTTCAACACCTCCATGTATGGTGACTCCACCACCTCCCTGGGCAGTCCATTCCAGTGTTTAACAACCCATTCCGTGAAGAAATTCCTCCTGATGTCCAACCAAAACCTCCACTGGCACATCCTGAGGCCATGTCCTATTTCCTTGTTGCTAGCTGCCTGAGAGAAGAGGCTGATCCTATCCTGGCCACAGCCTCCTTTCAGGCAGTTGTACAGTGTGATCAGGTCTCCCCTGAGCCTTCTTTTCTCCAGGCTGAACACCCCCAGCTCCCTCAGCTGCTCCTCATCAGACTTGTGCTCCAGACCTTTCCCCAGCTCCACTGCCCTTCTCTGGACATGCTCCAGCTCCTTGTAAAGAGGGGCCTGAAACTGAAAGCTGACATATGCTTAATATCTTGGTAAGCCAGTGCTACAAAGTGTCAACACAGAAGCTTCATCCATATCACAAGACTTGAAGCTCTATGGGCTCCACTGGTCTCATCTTAGTCATGACAAGCCAGGAAAAAGACACTTCGTTAAGGAGTCATCTTAGGAACAGCATCCCAATCATTTTTGTCCCGGAGGCGCACAAAGTGGTGCTTGCCCCTGGCAGTGACCAAGAGGGTGACTTAAACCTCAGACACCTGACCCAGGGGAAGCCTTGGTGGCTTTCACGGCTCCTACTCCTGTGCAACACATGCACCTGGATCCCTTCCCTTGCTGAATTTAAGAGAACAGCAAATACGGCATTCGTCAGGAATGCATCACTTTCTATGCAACAAAAATATTTCTCATATAAAGGTGGAATTCAAACCTCTCAAGTCTCACAGCAATAGACATAAAGGATAAAGACATTACTGCCTTAAACAAAAAATGGGATCCACCATGCAGAAGAAAATCTGCCTGAGAAGAAAATGGTTCATGTCTGCAGAGAGGCTGAAGGATCTGACACATCTCTGAGCTTGTTACAACTTATGCTGTAACCCACTCCTCCTTCCAAGGATGAGGGAGGGTCAGGCATCAAGTCTCTATAGATACTGCCAAGGGAAAATAATGTGTGATCTGCAGTAAGGACGAGGATGTAGTGACACTGTCAATATTCACATAGAGTATTGCTCACAGAAAAACACAATAATTTATTGATGAAAACAAAACTATCTAATAGAGACATGAATTCCTACTGAAACACACTTTGTAAGAAACAGGCTTTTTGTATTTTCTTTTATTCTTTTTCAAGAACAGTTCAAAATAAAGTGTTTGCTATTATGCTGTTACCACTGAAAATCTAAGAAAAGGCACATTGTAAGAGGGAAGAGGAAAAAAAAATTCAGTGAGCTTGTAATGAAATTTTAAGATCTTCCTCACCATATAAATCCATTCATAACTTCTAAGCAAAATACACTCACCTCTGAAAATTAAAAAACTTTCAAAAATCAGTCAAACCTTCATTTAAAAAAAGAATGGACATTACCACAGGTTTCAGTGGGCACAGCAGAAGGCCCACAGCATATTTTTAGGCCCTCATGAAGTGAAATGTTTTTAACATAATACACCCATAAAGGTGAAGCCAAGTAATGACTATGTGACTCTGTAAGAATTAGAGACAACACATAAATGGACTGTACAGAGAGCATGGGTAGCCTGTGGGACACAGAGAATGGCAGATATACCAGAGATAGAGACTTAGTTCCCTCATGCTGGTGCATCTGTCCCCCCAGTATCTCTATTAGAAGGTAAAGAGATACAGCAGACAGTTCCCAATACACGTCTGTGTCTGTACCAACTAAAAGATTAATGATTCAACTGGAGAACAGAAAAGTCTTCATTGGACACAATCTGCCCCCAAAATAAGAGGACAACATGAAGACATGCCACTCCCAGTTCATTTTGTGCAGAACACAAAACAAAAACCTAGATTAAAACCCTCCAAAAGTTATGATGCTAAACATTTAGTTGTTAGAAAAGGTGTACATGCACATCCCCGATGGCTGGTAACAAATTGATTCCATTAATCCAGCCAGCCCAGGGTTACATTATTCCCACCTGTTAAGTCATGAACGTATGCTCTACCCACTGCATCGATGTGCAATTTCATAACCCAGTCATTAAAGTGCGTTGATTTTACCTTAGGAAGGAAGGACGGTGGTAGCTTTAACTTTGCAATAGTGAAACCAACACCAGGAAGAAAAATTGAAAAGTTTCATTAAAAAGAAGTATTCATTAAAAATGACAGCATGGGGATGTAAACGCAGAGTTCCTGCTGGCACCACTCAAATGATAAATGCACCAAGAAACCCAGTCCTCGGATGTGATATTGCAACCAGTCTATAAATAGAGACAATTCCAACTGCTCATATAAATAATGCCTTTGCAAATTATCCCTCAGTCATGTTGTGTTTTGATTAAAGACCCCTGCGTTAGAAGTGTGAAATGAACAGAAATGCCGCTGAAATTCACTTCCTCTCTTGCACATACACATGCCACCTCAACTTCCACCCAACCAAGCACCTTCTTTCTCACTCAAATCAATGGGACATATTCAGTAATTTTTAAAAATAAAGCCTAGTCCTGAATACAAAGGTTTAAAAATTCATGACAGAAAATGTTACTCACGATCAGTCAGTTTTAACTTTAGGTGTAGAGGGGGTTTTTTTCTACTTAATAATTCAATCTTAATGTAAAGCTTTTAATAGATTTTATAGCTACTTTATAATTGTATAGCTAATTTAATAAATTTTAAAGCTATTTTGTCACATATACAGTCCTTAAACTGAAAGTCAGCTAACACTGAAACTGGTTTTGCTCCAGCCTTGAAAATGTCTCAGATATTGAAAGAACTTTGCTCCAACACCAAACAAGAATGACTTTATGGTCAGAGGTGAACCACAAAATATTACATCCTATTATTTGCCAGAAATGTATGGATATGCCAGAATTATGGGTATTATTGGCATTTTTCAGTAATCAAAATTATATAAGTTGAGTTACCTAAAGAATCATAGAATCATAAAAGTTGGAAAACACCTCCAAGATCACAAGTCCAACCTTTGACCTAATACCACCATACCCACTAAATATATCAGTGTCCCACATCAATTCACTTTTTGAACACTTACAGGGAGAGGGACTCCACCACTTCCCTGAGCAGCCTGTTCCAATGCTTCACCACTCTTTAAGTGAATAAATTTTTCCCAATATCCAATCTATACCTGCCCTGGTGCGACTGAAGGTCATTTCCCCCTGTCACTTGTCACCTGGAAGAAGAGGCTGACCTATCCTGGCCACAACCTCCTTTCAAGCAGTTGTAGAAGCAATAAGGTCTTCCCAAGCCTCCTTTTCTCCAGGCTGAACACCCCCAGCTTCCTCAGCCGCTCCTCATCAGACTTGTGCTCCAGACCCTTCCCCAGCTCCACTGCCCTTCTCTGGATACACTCCAGCACCTCCATGTCGTTGAGGTAGTGAAGGGCCCAAAACTGAACACTGGTGTGTCCTTGTCAGTGCTAAGTACAGGAAAAAAAGAGTTTCTTAATAGAATAAAAACATTCTGTAACTCAGTAAACTTTACCCCTTTTTTTTTTTTTGGCACAATCTTTAAAAATTTGCAATTCAAACCAAACATTTTCAAACAAGTGTCATTGCACTATATCACAATTTCAAGTGTTTTCCACCCCAACTTGATCACCAAAATAAAAAATGAAAATTAAAAAATAAACATTAAATAATTTGGGAAATTATTGCCACAACAACTGACAAAGAAAGGCAGTTGCCACCCCTGAGACCTTGTCTGCGCAAGGTCTACTCAGAAAGAAAACATGTAAGAAATTTTACTTAGAAAGTTAAAATACATAAATGAATGATGGTAAGTGACAAAATGGTTTATGGCTTTTAGGCAAATATAGCAAATACCATTACTTAGTGGGTTGTACCTATGGTTAAATTTTTTCCAAATTAATTCCTTTTTTAACAAAATCATGAACATCATGTTCCACTTCAAGCATCTCTCTACACCAACAGTTACATACTCTATTTTGCTAGATTTACCTAATTTAAAAAGCTAGAAAACAAAAACCATAAATGGGGAGGTGCCTCTCCCCTGAAGTCCTGGGGGGAGGGACCCTGCAGTGTACAAGTCTGTCCCTGTCCCATGTGACATGTGCCCCATACCTGTTCCTGATTGGGTGGGTTTGGGTGCCGGGGCAGAGAACAGGGTCCCATGATGGGGAGTTGTGGGGGGTTATCAGCTGTCCACTGCTTAATTCTGTGGCAAGCTTGCTTCTTAAGCCTCGGAATATTCTAGACCATTCACAACCAGCCTAATATTCCTTCGACTGAGCAGCCCCACCTAAGCCAGTGTTAATAGCAGCTGTCCCCAGAGCAGAAGTTGAGAACAGAAATACAGCTCATACCTCCTTGATGTTAAGTCATTTATTCCTCTGTCCTGGGGAGGGGAACAGAGCATCTGACCTGGGCAGCAGTCAGCGAGGTAAGAGAGGCTGGGCTTTCCCCCCTGCTGGCTTTATCACAGACAGGGGGAAAGGTGATACCAGGGGCGGAGCTGGGACAAACAACCAACCAGATTAGAGCCCGGGCGGCTTGAACCTGATAGACTTGGCTCAGTCACATGACAGGGATCTGGCCCAGAGGGGCGGGGGGCCCAGGGGGGACCACCGCAACAGGGAGTCTGCTGGGGAACTCCATAGATGCGGATGGAGGAATAAATCATCTCTGAACATCTGTAAAAATACCGCTTCATATTTCCTTCCAATGTTCATCACTGTCTTATACTTGTTGTAAGGCTTCCCCATTAGAACAAAGGGCGGAGAAAGCGGGCAAACAACCCCTGGAGAAAAGTGATTCGGTGATTCATGACTAAACTCTGGATATCTCTTCTTGCTTTCGTTTTGCTGTCCCATCTCTGAACGATGGAGGACTCATAGAAAGACTCATGGCTGGCTGAACCACAAAGACACATTTACCTTAAAAAGGTTCTTGAACAGCAATATGTAGATTTTACCTTAATTTAAGCTCAGAAAGAACTAAGACACTTCTGGCATGGTTGTTTAAAAACTTCTATGTTTCTTGGGATTTGATTCTTACCAAAGACTTTTGGAAGAATGTTTGGACACAATCTCTGGATCAAAAAATATGCCGATGCAAGAATATTTCTGTGAATATTACCTGACTACAGAGAGTGTTGAGCAATACTGGTTGTGTCCTGCTCCTGTTCTAGCAGAAAATGTGTGGTCAAGCAGCGCGTGCGTTGCAGCGGGCTCCTCCGTCGCCCCGGAGACCGCGTGGCCGCGGGCGCCCAGTGCGTTGCAGGCGTCAGCGACGGAGCTCCCGTGTGTGTGAGAGTCAGTGAGGCCAGGCACGGCGGGAGCAGGGGCAGCGGCGAGAACGGTGGCAGTGGGAGTGGAGCCAGGAGCGGTGTGGCGGCGCGGGCCCAGCAATGTTTGCCCTGAGACACGGGAGCAGCACGGCGGTGCTGTTGAGGGGAAGCCATGTGGGGCCACCGGGGCAGCCCGGTTAACGGGACAGTGCAGCGCAGGGCCGCGCTGAGCTTGGGCAGCCACGTGGGAGCCCGGCAGAGGTGGCAGCGCATGGGCTGTGGCCAGAGGCAGAAGAGGAGGAGCTGGCAGAGCGAAGCAGCGCGGCAAGGCGCAGCCCACGCAGCCCTGAAGGCGGCCCCGGGAAGCCAGAACCACGCGGTGGGAGCGCTCAGCTCCCGGCTGTGGCAGCTCCAATGCAAGAGCGAGCAAAAGTGAAAGCAAGAACAAGGCAACGCAGAAAAAGAAGAAGGTTATCACAGCTAAGGTTTTTGGAACTGTAAAATGGTATAAGGTAAAGAAAAATTACGTTTTCCTGTTGCAAAATGATACAGGAGAAAGTATTTTTATCCATAAATCTGCTATTGTGAAAAATAACTCCAAAAGTGATGTCCCAAGCTTAGAAGAAGGAGAAAGGGTAGAGTTTGAAACTGTGCAAGGAAGAAAGGGCCCACAGGCAGCATGTGTTACAGGCCCTGGGGGTACCCCTGTCAAAGGTAGTAGATATGTAAGACAATTTCCCCATAATCCCTATCCTTTCCCCTATCCCACCTTCCCTTTTATCCCATGCCCCTTTATCCCCCATATATGCCCAGCCCAAATTTCCCTTTCTGGTTCCCCTCACAAAACCAGGCCTTTCCATTTGCCATGAACCCTTTTGCAATGCCGATGGGGGGATGAAAAGGAGGGAGGGAAGAAATTAACTGTCATTTTCTAAGATTCCAACAGGTACAGAAAGGAAAAACCCTCTCCTGACTCAGTTTCCATCTGAAGTGTGCTCAAGCCCTGTCTCCCTTCTGATACTCCAAAGAAAATCTGTTTGGACATTTGGGGACTCAAGATAGTGGCTTCTTTTCTTCTGAAATTGTTTTGTTATGTTTATCCAACTGTTTCCAATGTTCTTTTATTTAAAAAGAAAGGGTGAATTGTGGAGGTGCCTCTCCCCTGAAGTCCCGGGGGTAGGGACCCAGCAGGGTACGGGTCTGTCCCTGCTCCCATGTCACGTGTGCCCCATTCCTGTGCCTGACTGGGTGGGTTGGGGGCCCGGGGCCAGGAAGAGAGCAGGGTCCCATGACTGGGGTCTGCCTGGGAACTCCAGCCAGGCGGCCGGAGGAATAAATCAGCTCTGGACATCTAAAGAAATATCGCTTCATCTTTCCTTCCATGTTCATCGCTGTCTTATGCATGTTGTAAGGATTCCCCATTACAACACATATGGTTGTGTGCCATTTAACTAAGTGCCTTATACGTAAATTTCTGAGGACAGCTTTATGTTCTATGTTAGGTAACAGTAATAGTTTATCGTTGTGGTGGTCAGAGCATCTACAAGAATTAAAATTATTCCTGTTACTTTAAACTTTGGGTTCTTCACCATTCCACAGCCCAGTTCTGTACAGAAGGTTTAAATAACTGGCATCCTGAGTCAGGTGTGAGGATACCATGAGCTGCATGATCGCATCAGCGGGTACAGGGTATTAGCATGGCAATATACACTGCTAACATTTGTGTCAGACTGCAGCAAACCAGCCTCTAATAGCAGGCAGCCTTTGTCTCCTTTATGCAGCACAGCTTTTATATCATCACGTGTTTTAATCTTCCTTCCCTTTCAGGGAAGGTTTTATGCAGAGCTGAGAATGTGCACATGCAGGCAATGAGGGTGTCTCACACCTAACAAGCACTGCTGCTGGGCACTTGGTGGTAGGCGTACCACAAATGATGTGAAATCCCACTTAATTGTTCTTTTTGACTGCATCAAGCATAAGCTTCCTACTCTTCTCTTCCAGGCCCTAACTAACCCAGTGTATCAGCTACTGTCACACTGTGTTACTCCTGCCTCTGCTTTGCTACTTGACAGCTGTGTGCCCTCAGTTCTCCAACAGTCCTTTTAGTGTTTTTCATGTGTGGACTGCATTTCTTAAACTGACCCATAAGAACTGTATCACTTTCCCTTCCCCATTCTTGCAACAGACCACTTTCCTGGTGGCACATTAAAGAAGCCAACTGTGTTGGTCTAATAAGCCCCATACATATTAGGATGAACTATGGGGCACTCCATACTTGTTCTTCCTACTCAGTTTGACTTGCACAGCTACAAAATTCAATTAACGAAATGTACAGTCTTCACTAACATTCAATAGCATATTCACGTCATTAGGCAATACTGAACCACAATGACAATTTGGATTCTATGCTGTAATTACTCACGAACAAACTGATCCCAGGAGCACACTTCAGGAAGATCTTTTAGATTAGGATCTCATCTTTTTCAGAGTAATTATGCCACGCAGTAGGCGTAAGTATTTCTCTTTTTCTTTCTTAGCTGTCTTGCATTTGAAGCATTCCTTCACTCTAACCATGAGAAAATGTGATTGATTCTGTGGTAGGTCTAAAAATCCTATAGAACAGTAGGTAAGCATTATATAGGCAGACATTTCTGCTATGTTCTTCATAAATATATACACACACATTTTTGTCTGCTGTTGGCTGATTCTTTGACTTCATATATTTGAGCCTAAGCCCTGAACTCATGATGGCTGGTATCCTCCAGGAACTTATTCCCAAATGGATAGCATATAATGGGGTGGTTATTGGTTATTTTAAAATAAAGAATAAGATTAATGCTTATCTTCTCAGTAAGGAAAACTATCTTTGACATTAGTATTATCACTCTGATGATATATTACTATATGTAATATATTACAATGATGGGATAGACAAAAAAAATGAACTAAAGAGTAGGTGTACTCAGCTCTGGACCAACCAATAACTGTGAAAGTAGTCCCCAAATCAATGCTAGCAGAAGAAAGAAAGATGTCTCTTCCTGTTGCTCACTGGCAAGAATATGAGAGACTAGAAAGTAATTCTTATTTAGGACTTCCCCCTTTCAGTGTTCCAAGTCCCCAGCTCAGAGAGCACAGTTTTGCTACATGACTGCTCCAATCTGAAGCTGTATTTCCAAAACTCAGGCTGTGATAGCAAGAGAGAAAAAGGCTGACAAGTAGGTGTTGAATTTGTGCCTTGAAAGATGCACTCATCACTTACTAGACTGCTCACAAAACAATGTTAAGGATATACACTCCCAATTTTGTTGTAGTGTGTAGCTGATGTTCAGTGTGAAAGATGGTTTCAAACCCTGACTGAAGATTTGCGGTTAGGATGACAGGGGTCCCTCTTCTGTGACTGGTTATTTGAAACTGAATCTCCACATTTTCATTATTTCCTTGCATATCTAGAGGGGAAAGAGTTAGTGTGTCCATGTAATCTCAGGTTTAACAAGAAAACTAAACAAGGCTTTACACTTCCATTTAATATTTCCTCTGACAAGTTCATTTTTCTTTATTTTCTCATGGAGTTCTGTTTTCTAGTCTATGTAATAAATACATACAATTTTCCTCATGAGTTGATTGTGGCACTGTAGCAAAGAAAAATTGTAGCAATTTTTCAATCTGGCATGCTCATTATAATTCTTCACAATAATTGTGAAGACACCAGAAATCAATCTTTCTCACTGTCATACAAAATTGTTATTAGAACAAGAAAAGGAATTATTCACCTTAACCTGTTACGGATGCATTCACGTTAATACAACAAATACTGTTATTCCATTTGGAACAAATTGCTATGTAAAACATGCCTTGTCTTACTCATCTTTTATCCTTAAGGAGCAATCTTCTATAGCATGAAAGTTGAACCACATGAAGACACAGATGGAATGGAATTGTTTTGGAAAACTGGTAAGCAGATATGACAGCCTACAGATTCATGCTCTATCAGTTACAGTGGAGGGAGCATCTCTCCCTCACCTTACATAAGTGTGGAAGAACAACATAGCACAGCAACCGAACAGGAGCTTATTGTAGACACAGATACTGAAATATTTTAGACAAGATCAGAACTATTAAATAATTACTATCAATACACAGCTGCTCCTACCTGATTTTAAAATCCTTCCTCTTTCTTTTACCAATATGGATACACTCTCATTCAAAAAAATTTTTTTTTTTTAAATTTGTGTTAAAATAATGAGTTATGAGCATCCTGATAAAAGCATTGGAAGATTATTAGCTTATCTGATCACGTCTTACTGGGATCTCTGAGATTATCAATAATGAATGCAAACTTAGAAGCGGGTTAAAACAGAAAACACAGTATGACTGTTGAGGTTTAAGAATTTAGTCCTCCCACCAAGCTTCTCCAAACTATGCTGCCACTCACTTATCTCCCTTCCCCCTGCATGGAGCTGGAGAGAACTGCAGGCACAAAAGGTAAAGATCATGGTTGGAGATTAGAACAATTTACTGGAAACAACAATACGATAAGAACAGTAACAGCAACAATATTAATAACAAAAGTGCAGAAAAGAGAAGGAGTGAATCTCATGCAAAGAATGCTCACTACAGAGACTGACCTGACCACATTCACCCAGCCCACTCCCTCCGGCTCAGAACCAGCACCACCACACCTGCTCGCCCAGACCAGGCTCCAGCAGGGTCCCAACAGGACTATTCCCAAACACTGGTACAGATTAGGCCACACTGCTGGCTGCGGGAAGGGTCTGGCATATAAATACAAGCTCTACTGTGACTCTTTCCCGTACCCATCTTATCTACAAGTTACACAAATAAAATTAGTTTAAAGGTATTGGTCAGTCAGTCTAACAATTTTATATCTTGCTAGGATATCGGAGCTCTTCCTCAAATTGGCTGGGCAACAGTCCATTAAGACAAATTTGACTCACATTTCAACACCAATCTCTGGTTTATATTTCATATGTCTGAAACAAGACCAGCCCAAATAGATGAAAAAATTACAATTATTAATTTTATTGATACAAAACTACATGCAGAATGTTTACGAAAGGTAATACTAAGCAGGAAAAACTACCATTTCCCATAAAGGGGGATACACAGTAATTTGCGAGCTCAAAACACAACTCCCTTATTCTCTAAAGAAACAGTTGCTGTCTAGCTTTACCAACTTGTGCAATTTAAAAATGATTACTCTGTACATTTTAGTCAGTTTACAAAATATAGCCAAGAAATACGTGATTGCAAGTACATCTAAACAAACACAGAAATACAGGTGAAATTTCAATAAATCATTGAAACCATCTGCCTAAATCATCTATGCACTGCTGCAGTATGAATTACATCTCTATTCCTTCAAAAAAAGGTCTTACCTTTCCTTAAAACTTCTGAGATAACACAACATTCCTGTGCAGTTTAGTCTATTGCTTTACTAAATATTTAGCCAGAGAGTTTGCCCCAAAGCATAG
Organism: Lanius collurio; assembly: GCA_020086605.1. Taxonomy (NCBI): domain Eukaryota; kingdom Metazoa; phylum Chordata; class Aves; order Passeriformes; family Laniidae; genus Lanius; species Lanius collurio. Next base: position 43,315,759 of record JACBWW010000005.1, read on the forward strand.
CATAAATATTTGTGTGTGTAAAAATTAGGCTAATCACTATCTGTTTATTTCCTTCATCCCCTGCCACCTCTTTGGGACAAATATTGAGAGCCCTCTCTATAGCAACCTAGTGCAGAGCACAAGGCTTAAGTACTTACTCTTACCATCTCCCTCTCTCCCTTTCCTTGCCTTCTTTCCTCCCTTCCTCCACAACCCCAAACTTTGCCTTATAGTATGCATCTACTAAATCCCTTCTTCTTTTATTAAGCTTAATGTGTTATGACAAAACAGCTTAAACATATCTGTATCTAAAACCTGGCATGGCATTAATTTGCAACAGTTCACCTATTTCTGTAACTCAGCTTCATCACTGGGCTCTGAAAAATTCATATTCAGCCTCTGCTGATCATGTATACAAGGAAACAAGTTGATACAACCTGCTAGGATCTATGTTTTGGGGTTTGGAGTTTTACAAGAGGAATAAATTAATGTTGAATATGAACCACTTAAAAAGTTCCTGAAGTAATGCAGAGATAGCCCAAATTTGTGGGTTTTTTGAACAAGAATACTACTGTCCAACTATACACTGTAGTATGGAAGAGTTTTGGTACATATGCAATGCAATCAAGAGAAGAAAAAGTTTCATGGGCAGAATCTGTCACTAGAACAGCCCAAACAACTGAACACAGAAGGAAGCAGAAGAGCTTCTGAGCACACACACTTCTTCAGATCTGCATGAAATGCAACAAATCTCAAGGTAACAACAGGACAGGAACAAGTACTCCCAGGTCTAACATCATTATGTTATTTATCAGACATTCTGAATGAAAATAGTGGTTAGGAGTGGAGGCAAATGTGTGTCTTCGTTAAGCATCTCTAGGCCTATGTTAATATTTCATTTTTCTACAGGAACTTTTTTCAAATTGCCAGAAAATATAAGAGGAGACGAGCAAATTAAATTGTTTCTGTGACTGTCTCATTTGCAGAAGTGCACAGCAGATAATTATGCAACAGAAACTAAAGAAAGGGAGCTTGATCACTTGATTATGGATTGCATGGGAAACAGCTTTTATCACTAACTTTCCACAGACCCAGAAGTGTTGTGGGAAGATCACTGAGATCAGTTCTTCAAGAGTCAGAGTCAGCAGTGCCCTGGCAGCCAGGAGGGCCAAGTATGTCCTGGGGGCATCAGGCACAGCATCGCCAGCTGGGTAAGGGAGGGGATTGTCCTGCTCTGCTCTGCACTGGGGCAGCCTCACCTCCAGTGCTGGGGGCAGTTTTGGGGACCTCAAAACAATGAAGACCCAAAGCTGTTATACAATGTCCAAAGAAGGGCTTTGAAGGGTGAAGAGTCTGAAGGAGAAATCCAAGGAGTGGACCAAGGTCACTTGACTTATTCAGCCTGGAGAACAGGAAAATGATGGGAGACCTCAAAGCTGTCTACAGCTTCCTAACAAGGGGAAGGGCAGCCACTGATCTCTTCACTCAGGTGACCAGTAACAGAACCCAAAGGAACAGCATGAAGCTGTGACAGAGAGGTTTAGGCTGGACATTAGAAAAAACTTTCTTCACCCAGAGGTTGGTTGGGCACTGGAACAGGTTGCCCAGGGAAATGGTCACAGCACCAAGTCTGACAGAGTTTAAGAAGAGTTAGACAATGCTCTTGGGCACATAGTGTGACTCTTGGGGTGTCCTGTGCAAGGGCCAGGAGCTGGACTTTCCTGCCAAATCAGGATATTCTATGATACATGTGCATTAAACAGGACCAGGACCAGACTCAAGCACAGCATTCTCCCAGACCCAGTGGCTCTAAGGTGCCTACAGCTCAGTGCACCACACCCTTATTGTTATACAGCAAAGGATCTCAGTGTTACAATGGTGGTAATCGTAAGAAGGACCCTCACAAGGCACAATATGCCTTCTTTGTGGTGCTTTGTTCATGCAATGTAGAAACACTCAAATTCTGACAGCACTTTTTCTTCTGGTTTTCCTCACCATGACAATGGCAGCCTTAGTGCTTAACTGAGTTTTAGCATTAGATACCACTGTATGTCAGCTATACCCCAGCTTATTTGAGAAATGTGATATATTGAGCATTTTAAATTTTGGACTGACTACATGTGTGTTACGAACAAAGGTGAATCCAACACCACTTGAATTCAGTTTGGGGGGTATTCATGACTCAGAACAAGCAGAATTCTTCTTGAAGAACTGGGATTACCAGTTCATCAATAAAGTTCTTCATTTTTCTTTCTTCTGTCACTTGATATGCTTCTACAGCAATGCTGCATCCTACTTAAGCATTTCAAAGGGGACTTTACAGTTACTTAATTCCACACCATTATTTTTGGTACAACCCCAGCTTCTGCCTTATTCTATAAAAGGGAATAGCACTTCATTTCAGCTGCCTTTCTCTGACAATTTTTAATATGCCACAGGAAAGTGGGTGCCAATCTTTTTAAGAAAAACTCAATATAGTTGAGTTGATTGAAAACCACAAGTGAAATATTGTTCCTAGTGACATTTTCTATTCTTGGCCAGCAATGTCGATTTGCTCTTCCTATGTAACCATTGAATCTAATGTCACCTATGCTCTTCAATAATTTCAGAAAGCAATTAGCCATTCCTTCACTAACAGGACTCCTGTAGTCTAAATGCAGTAAAATTCATCATGTTTCTTAAGTACGTTGTCATGCTTCCTGTAGGAATTATTAAATTGAAAAGTAGCAGTGATACATATAAATGCTGCTGTGGGCATGACTAATCCAGTCCACACAATGGTTCAGGATACTGCAGACCAAAACTTCTATTTTGTCACTTTCTTCCTAATGGCATCTTACACAAAGAAGAATAATAAACTGTTCTGGCAAACTTGCTCCCAGATTTTCCCCTGAATGAGGCTGTATAGAACCTCCCTCGTATTATCTGAAGGGGTGCCAAAATGCAGGCACCCCTCATATGCCAGGCAGAGGCATGAGCCCTGCGTGTCAGACACAGAGAGAGCTGAGAACACCCATCTCCACAGCCATGGGAAGAGGTTGCAGCCAACGAGGGCAGGAAGGGCCAGTCACTCCGTAGGGACAACCCTGTTCCAGGCCTGTGTGGGATGAAGTGTGCAGGTGTGTGTCCAGGGTTGGGTATGGTGACACTGTCTTGGTCCCAGCTGTGCAACCACAAGGCTGGAGGTCTGACAGGCAGCCCACCACTGATGTAATCACTATTCATAGTGGTGCTGTAAAGTACACCCTAACTTGCTTGTGAAGTGTTTCACTGTGTGTATGCAGTATTTTAGTTTAGGAAACACCTAAATTTAAGCTTATTATGCAGCAAACCTGTGCTGGTTTTGTTGCACTGTTCTGAGCTCCTGACAGTGTTTAATGAGATAGTTTACTTGTTTATCTGTCATGGTTGAATGGAAATTAAAATTATCATAGTGAGATAAGTACCAAATCCATTGCAAGAAAGTATGTCTATATTCAGAAAGTGAATCTCTTAGCCACCACAGCTTGTTCAGGAATTTCTACTAATTCTTCACCTCCTGAACAATATTCACAGCTTTCTCTTCCACTTCATGCTGCTTCTACCTCCATGCTCCCCTATTTCCCATGTCGAAGTCTCTTGATTGCCTCAAGAGCTGTTTTTCTTTCTCTTCATCTTAGTGTCACCAGATTTTAAAAGAAAAATTAAGGATTAACTACTTGCAGCTGTCTCATTGTTCATTCTAGCACTATAAAGTATTTTTAATCTCCTCTTCTTGCTAAACTCCCCTTTTTAAGAGTGTGATATCTATTATTCTTTGTGCATAGCCTAGAACAATGGAATGCATTAAGTAGCCTGTGAGTAGCTCTGTCACCAGCACTATGGTATAAGTGTATTCTATGTATAGAGCCCATATTGCATATATACACATATGAATAAACACACAGCAGAGACACCAAATTAGGCAGCTCAGTAAATTTTAAGAACTGGAATTCAGGAACAGTTAATTTATCCTAGCTTCTGCTTTTTTCCTTTACATACCAATGACAGTTCATTAATACATTCTCAGCATGTTACCAGGAACAGCTGTTAAATAATAAATGCTGTACTGTATTATTTTCAGTAGGTGCTTCAGCAATTAAACTCTGGGTGCTTAATTTCTAGCTCCGTTAGGAAAAATAACTATGTCTTATGCAACCAAGTAAAATATGAGGCATTACCAAAGAATAACAGAAACATCAAAATACCCATTGTAGAGAATTACTGTTCTCTGTGAGAAAATGTTGGAAACTCAATGCAAATCAACACACCAGAAGCTCGTGTATTTCCTTTTTTATTTAAATCAATCCACCCTCAGGCACCACAACTCCTAGGTCTGTGCAAAAGAAGTAGAGAGAACCTATGGGCGGAGGCATGACAAAAAGGGACCCTGAAGTTCCACACTCCCAGAACCAGTGTGTAGCATCACTAACCAGAAGCAACATGAAACCACATTCTACAGCTAACTCTCCAAATATTCACCACTAGCTTGGAGTAATATCCACCAGAAGAAAATCTTCAAAAACATTCAAGAATCAACACTATTGCATATTTCAAATTTTAAAATAACTCTTAGCCAAACAGCCTAAAATTAAGAGAAATTAAAACTTGAGAAAAAAAATCCCTACATTTCATTTGGTCTGCCTACGTGATACATATGGCATTTCCTAAACATGAGAATCAGCTTTGACTACAGAAGGCTATTAAGCTACAAAGCATAAAAAAACCCCAAACCCAACAGCTACTATCCAGCTTTTCCACTTGCAAGCTATCCTGATTATCTTAGTCTACACAAACAATTGTTCAGTTTTAAGAAAGTATTTAAAAATATGGCCCGGACTGCAAACATCCCTGTGAAATGTTTATATTGTCATCATAGTCTGATTTATATTTTTGATTTTATATTTTTTCAATCAAGTTTCTTAAATGTACTATATCTCTCTGACAGTCATTTATCATTTGAGAGGTAAGAACTATCACCTTACACAGGCTTTCTTGTATGAAAAATAGTACTTTAACTATTAAAGCTACTAGTAAAGTTTTATTACCTTAATAAAATAGTACACATACTAGACTGCAGTATTACCTTGTTCTAGCTTGAAATGTATTCACATGATTTACATCTGGACAATACTACACCACCCAACTCATTATTCTGAATAAGATAACTATTTTATCTCTCCACAACAAGGCCAAAATACATGAAATTTTAATTCCCAACAGAAATTATTTCCCCAATAATTGCATAAAAAATTCAGACTTATAAGATGGTTTTAGCTTCCTTTTAAAAATAAAAGATAGTTTATTATTAAAGAAACATTAAGAATAAGTGGGGGGTTTTTGTGCCCAAGTATTAGCTTTTCAAACAATCAAGTTCTCTGAATGCAGAAGCTTATCACACAGCTGTTAGAAGGACTGCATTCATTAACGTCAGCTATCAATCAGTCACAGCAGAACTCTCCTTAAAACATGAAATGTGATTTGCATAGAGGCCTGCTCACTGTTACTGAGCACTAGTTAATGAATCATTCCTTTCATCTCAAGGTGCAGTACCTCATGGAGTATTATCATTACTTAAACCATAAGAATATTTGTAATTAATTACATTTTCTTACTCTGTGCTACATATATGAAGGCGGTGATGCCCTGGCACAGGCTGCCCAAAGCAGCTGTGGATGTCCCATCCCTGGAAGTGGCCAAGACCAGGCTGGATGGGGCTTTGAGAAACCTGGGATAGTAGAAGGGGTCCCTGCCCATAGCAGGGGGTTGGAATTCAATGATCTTTAAGGTCCCTTCCAACCCAAACCATTGTGTGATTCTGTGATATGCTATGCACCAATCCTGCAAACCTACTTTTTTCTCTACAGTTCCTCAGTAATCCTGAGGATTTTCACTACTATTTTTACATTGACAAGGAACTACTTGACTGGGGTTGAAACCAGCAAAACTACAAGTCTGGATAGACTTACTGCATTATGAAGTACATTTATTTAAAATGACCTGAAGTTGAAAACAAGGAGTGTTTTATACTTGGATGTTAAACTTGGCATACTGAAATAACTCACATCTTCTGCTCGCCTGGCTCTTACCAGTCAGTCATGAGTCTCATTACATTTCATGGTGACTTTTAGGCCACATTTTCAGATTCATAGTTCTTCAAACAAATGAGATTCAGGTTCTGGGCCTCACTTCAAGAGAAAAAAGCCCTCAAAAATGAAGGACAGGACACAGCAGAACAGTAAGAAAAGCCCAAGAAGATTAACTTTTAATGATACATAATTTGGAGGGATCGGTTACATGTGATGAAAATAAGGTACAGAGTTCTCTGAGCCAGCAAGAACCAAGTTATCTTGAAGAATACACAAACCAGCACCAGTCGAGGCAGATGCACACCCAGCAAAACACACCACAACCACGGGAATGATGCTTCCAGACCCAGTCTGCAAGCTCTGCACAGCACAACACACCATACACACAAACCAGCTTGGGTTTGGAAAACAGTGAGATTTCCAACACACTTGTACATTTCCTCATGCTTAGCTGATCATGAAATTGCGGTTTCAGGTTGTCTATGAAGTAAGCAAAGTAACCCTGCTTACATTCAGATTACATTCAGTTCTTACTTTCAACCTTCAGTTCTTTAAAGAAAATATTTTCTTTAAAGGTGGGGGTGGGGGGTGGTGTGGAAGATCAAAACTTAGATTTTTAACAAATTCCCCAGCAACAAGAAAGGTTTGTGCAAGTTCCATGACCTGAAACTTTGACTACATTTTTCAGTAAAGCAGGTAACAAATTAGAGGTTAGCCCAAATCCATCATCTTTAAAGAACTTTGACTAATGTCATATTATGTTTTACATGACAATCACTGTCAGCATAATGTTTCAACTATTACACAGACAAATGAAACTTCATTCAACTTACCTGATGCACGTCTGGTGAATCGGTTTACCGCTGGAGCTGAAAGAAAATACAACATTCTAATTATTTTTGTAGTAGTTTGGCTTGTTTTAAGCATAACTATGTTATACTTCATTCAAAGTGTTACAACTATAAACACCTGATAAACATTATTTTTAGATCTTTATAGGAACCTATCACACCATTCATATACACTTTAAGTAGCTTTGCAAGAGATAGTACAGTAACAAAAAAGCTTTCAAGACCATTTTCATCTCACCAAGAGTTACTGTTACTTACTGCTGTTCATGACTGGATGTGAAACATTTAGATCTGTATTTCCATTATTTATTGAGTGCACAGAAATTGGCATCTTGCAAACAATAATGCAAGCAGGGATTAAAGAAATATGTAAAAGAATTTACTTTACTTTTACAAAATATTCCTATTGTAAATCTGGAACTGAAGATACTCCTATAGAGAAAGAGATTAATTTGTAATCCCATTAAAAGGTCAACTTTTGCTTTGACTAACCTTTAAAACTCCTTGGGTAAGCCAGTAACAATGCCAACCCCCACCAAAACCCCAGTGCAAATGTTTTATAGTGCCATCCTGGCACAACTCCAACTGCACTCTGCAAACATTTGTAATCAGACTCCTGTCTTGTTTCCAACTGGGAGAGACTGCAAAATAGAACTTAAACCACATGTCTTTGCCTCTATTTCATTTCTAGGTTTACTGGCTTATTCAAGAGTTACTAGAGATAAAATAGATAAACAGTTTTATGTTTTGCCTTCCAAATAGAACCTTCCGCCTTCTCCTAATTAGTAAAAAACACTGGTCTTGAACTCTACTTTCATGTGATGTATTAACTGCTGGAATAAACAGCAAGAAGAAAATCTGAATGACCTAATTTCAAATGTGGGCAGCAGCTACATTAAAAATGTATGCCCTTACAGTGCTTATTAATATTCAACCTTAAAAACTGCTCTTCATGCTTACACAAAACTGAAAAATATTGAACTTTTTTTTTTTATCCCACTAAAGTTTACATGGGAGTTATGCATCATGTCTTGAACACCTAAGCCAAGAGAAAAAAATTGCCAAGAAAACAGAAGAGACAGTAGCAACAGCCTGAAATGCAAAATGACTTCTTATTCCTTTGGGGACAAAAAACCAGAGCAAAGCTACAATTTCTGAACCACAGTTACAGATGGTTTGTGCAAGCACAATCAGGAGTGACAGGTCCAAGTGGCAAAAAAATACACTGGAAAACCCAACTACAGAGGTTTAGAGTGCTAGTCACAAGGAAAGAAACCTCTGGTTAATAAGCTGTTACGAACCCCAAACACACATACAGATGAGCACACGAGGAATATAACCAGCAAAGTTATTTTGAAACATGAGTTCTAATTCCCCCCAACAACTTTTCTTTTAAATAAAAAGACAAAAAACGTAGACATATTTTTTATCAAAGCAGACACCACACTTTATGCAACCACTGTTTTGTAATACGGGGGCTGTTTAATTCCTCAAAACTGTTTATTTTGTCACTACTTTTATGGGCCAAATTAATTTCAGGACATCAGTCATGACTGTCACCATCAGATGGCTGAGTTATTTCCTCAAGCAAGTAAATTTGCAGCAGGTCCCAGCAGATGTGCTCATATTAAAAAAATGGAATCTGACATATTTCTAACAAGAAAGCATAAAATAATGTTTCACTTCCATTCAAAAGCTTTCCCCAAACTCAGGGAGGGCTTTGGCTGTCAGTTCTGTACATAATCTGTAGACATGAAGATTTAACTCCTCTAGACAGCTACCTCAGCACATTTAAAAAAAAAGGAAAAAGGAACATGTAGCACAAAACTAACATAATTTGAAACAAGTTACTGGGATTGTCAAAGAAAAAAGTTCTTTTCCAGCTAGATAATTCTAAATTCACTCTTTCATTTGGCTGCAAGAAGCTTAGTTTATTGTGCAATAGATTTTACAAATTATTTACTGTTAGGAAAAAAAAAAAGAAAAATAGCAAGAATGTCAGAACCTTGATCAGCAACTATTTTTCAGCTTATGTGAATAATTAGTGTTTCAGCAGCAACCAGACAAAGCCTTCCTGCCCAGACTGGGATTTCATGGAGGTCATCCAAATATGTTACTGGGAGATTTAAAGGCAGAACCCACAGTTCTTTGTTATGGAACAAGTTGAACTGCTCTCTATTTTTCTGCAAATCACAATATACTTTCATTGTCCAGAAAGGTGGAAGCGTTAGCATACAAGGTCTCAGATAATAATCAGCCCTATAGGAATTTTTCCTCACACTGCAACAGTTTTCAGCACAAAGTAAATGTATGGTCAACCAGGTCACTACAATGTCTGGCAGGATAATAGTAAGGTGAGCAAAAGAAAGTATAAGATGCATTTTGCTTGAGGCATAAAACAAATACAAAATTATCTTTCAAACACATCAGGAGAGGAAAGTCTTGGCTCAGAAACAAATGGACAAATCAATGTCAGAAATATTCAGTGAGGGATATTGAATGCTCCTCCTGGAGCCACACAGCATCAGGAACAGCAGAGAGATTCCCAGGGAAGAAACACTACTTCTTCTGCCTGTGATTATCACCTTCCCTGGATATCTATTTTTAGCCACCATCCTTACTGAATTCTGAGTTAGGCTGACTCTTAGGTTTGGACTGAGATGACTGTCCTTCCTGATGCACACAGCTCAAGTGAAAGTGGTACCCAGAGAGACACGGATGCCAAGAGACAGTCTTGGCATCCAGGTTGAATTATGAGGACAGCTTTGAAATCCCACTCACAGGACACAGAACATAGCACTTAAATCCACAGGTTCAAACCACAAGCTACACACACATAGAAGTGGTGCTTAGGCATTGTGATTCCCACCCCGCTGCTTCAGCTGCTTCCCAGCACTCTGCCACCCTCTCGGCCATGTTCACAAGCAGCCCCTCAAGACTCTTAAGTGCCTGCCTGCAGACACAGCAGAAAGAAGCTGGCTCTGTGCTCTGCAGGCTGCCCAAGGACTGTGAAATCCAGGCAGCCTTGTTGGAGGGTCACCCCATCCCTGATAACATGCCAGATGCAATACTGCTGACGCACGCTAGTTCACAGCTCCAGTTTTCCAGCAGGGCTAAACGTGGAAAGGGAATGGCCATGAGGCAATACCTATGTGGCTATTGAAGTTAACTCTACAGCAGAGATATACTTAATCTTAAAGGTTACAGTGACATTGTTCTGAGGGCTGGTTGCTCAAAATGATTCAATCAAACAACTTGCTAGAAAAAAATACAGTAACTTACAGCAACACACACATCCCCACTAAACTGTGCAAAATGCAGAAGGAACAAAACTCATGGATTGTAAAACCTCACCATTGCAAAAGGCAGGTATTTTTCCCAATAAAAGGTAAACAAATATGCAGATAAATTCAGAACACATCCAGTGACATTTAATATTTTTTTGCAGTATCAGAAAGGGTGCTACACCACAACAAATAATGTACAGCTGTGCACAGAGAATCTTGTTCGCAAACATGGTGTCACTCCAATATTGAATGTGACTCTTCATATTCTACTTTGTTTCAACCAAAATCCATTACAAACTTCACAGAGGGAAATTATAAGGGGGTGAGGTGGGTGTGTGTGAGAGAAGTGACAGAGGTCTGTATCCTGATGAAGTTTTAATTAAATTACCATTTGAAAGTGCAAACTCACATGACATATTCCAGTAGTTTCATTGTTAGCACTATATAAGAGAGAATTCCACCATCTGTCACTTGTTAGCAAATGAAATTCATGTTTGAAAATCCTTGCTTAGAGAACTGTACAGAAGTACAGCTTCTATAATGTTTTGGCAATACAGATCAAGTAAATTATCAAGAGCAGCATAACTTTGTAAGTAGAGGAGGAAATGGGAGACTGTGGGGTGGTTTGCAGAGTAGCAAGACTAAGAAGGTAATGCTAAGAAAGGATCCCTACCTGGGCATCCTCTAGATGGTTAACCTGTTCTAACAGCCTGAGCTGTCCCTTTCTGCAAACTCACAATTTAAATGCTTTTGCTTCGGAAACTGACAGAGATTCTTGTGCCATTAATGTCATCTAGAATAAGAAGCTAAACACATCATAGACATTAGACATGCAGCCTTCCTAAGAAGTCAGGGATTCAACACGAGGCTCCGGATATCAGGGGCTGTTGAGGACATGCCTGAGCACTCTGAAACCAGACCTGTAAACTGGTGCTTCCTGCAGGTGTGCAAACCACAGCAAAGACACATCCCCAGGTGTGCTGCAGAGCGCATGGAACCCTGTGTGTTCCCAAGCCAGGGTGAGCACACCCCACTCCCTGCAGCTGCTCTTGGGGACAGAGGCCAACAGGAGACTGCTCACTCTTCTGCCACACTTACAGCAACCCAAGGTAATGCTCTTTCAGAGAAAAACACACAAAGCCAAAATGCCTGCTAGGAGTGACAAGGGCTGGCAGGGGATTAGTGATTAATCTTCAGTGTCAGTAAAAATTAGAACACTTTCCACAAGCCTCACTTTCAATCAGCCACTGCGATTTCTTCACATGGCAAAGGACTAAACCCCCTTAAAAAAAAGGGAAACAAGTCCAAAAAACCCTCAAAAATAAACTAAGCTATTACATGTTTAAAACCTTCAAACTTGGCAATCCATACCGCCCCCCCCCAACCCTATCCTTATTCACAAAGCAGGAATACTGCTAATGTAGCTTAATGGATAGACAAAGAGACATCCACACCATAGTGTGTCTTCCTTGTGTGGAAAGTACAAATGCCCCAGGTGAGGTTAAGAAACAGTGTCATATCCAAATCATACATTTTTTTCTATCCTATTGAGGGCAAAACTGTTAAAACCCTCAAGGACCTCACGGAGGTCAGTAGGTAAAACCTAGTCCAAATTTGAACAATACACTGTCTGATTTTATTCCATTTAAATCTAGTGTTTTCAGTAGACTTATTGCTGATTTAACTATGGTCTTTTCACCATATACCTCAAAATCCCAGGCTAAATTTTAACCAATGAGAATAATGGGCAGTATATATACCACCTTTTCAGTTCCAAGATTACCTATTTCTCAGAGGTCTCAATTTTCAGAAAAACTTTGAATTATGCTTATTGCAATCACATTCCTATATTACGCTAATTAATATTCACTTGTCTTCTTTCATAAACAGATTATTAATTAGAATGACCTAATCAGAACAACAGCAAAATCAAATCTAAATTAATGCCTCTCTAAAATACATGCTTTAGTCAGACTTATGTTTTTATGTCCCAAATGGAGGAAATACAGTTAACTCCCCATTACCCAGGACAGTGATAGGCTGGGACACATGGATAATAACAGTAATTTGGAGCCCCTCTGATTTCCCTCCATCACAGGAAACTTTCACTTTAGTTCAGGATTATTCCAGGTAGAATGATTATTTCAGAGGCTGAGACTAACAGAAGATAATACAGTTATGTTAACGTACCTTCACACTGATAAAACCTCACAAAGTCTCAAGGAAAGCATGACAAACTCACTGACAGATTGAAGAAATGACTCTGACAAAGAAGAGATTTGTCAGATCTATGGAGAATGGTTCTTTTCTCTGTGAAAGGCTATGACAACCATGAGGAATGAGAAGAAGGGATGAGCACAGCACATATACAGCTATTATTTGGAAGACAAACAGTCCTAGCAATACAGCAGTTAGAGCATAGTTTTCAAAATATTTGTATTTCAATTTCTGTAAGTATAACAGTAACAGTAATATTTAACAATTAAATACATGAGGTATGTTTTATTATTTCCTTCCTCAAATAAGTCAGTCTCAGAAGACCATTTTTTTATATTAAAAACAAAATTGAAGAACAGCAGCACATAGGCTCGGCCTTTACACAAAGAGAAAGGGTAAATCATAGCCACACAGGAGCAAGCTGTATGTACCAGTCAGCCAAGGAACCTGACAGGTTAGACAGCAACACTGCCACCAGATTTTCCAATAAACAAACCTTAATATCTCAAAAATATCTGAAGCCCACTCCAAAACTCTGATTTACCTCCGGGAGGAATACCCACAGTTCCTCAAAGGGTAGGATGAGCACACAGAGGAAACTGACTCCATCCAAAGGTGTGTTGCTGGAAGGCATTGCAAGTACATACTTTCAGGAAGAAAGGGCTCCCTAAGGAGTCAACACAGCCGGTGAGACAGAGTGCACACGGACACGTGCATACAAAGCAGAACGCAGGCAGTGAGGCATGAAGGCAATGCAGGCTTTCAGTGAACCCTGCAGACTGACTGAGAAGCCAAAGTTGAGGGAGGAACAACACTATAGTGGTAGCATTTATGTGCTACTGGGAGAAGAAAGAATAATTTGGCTGTTGCAAGAAGAGTAGATGTTGGCAAGAAAAAATGGCTTCATCTCATGGGATGCCCTAAAATTCATTTCTTTTTTAATTTAAAACCATCTGTACCAAAACAAATGCATACATAATTATTGCTGTTTCTGGAGACATCAACATATCTATAAAAGGATAAAAATATATAGGAACCAGAATATTTCACTATCTCCATTTTTTTAATATGCAAAATAAACTAAATTTACATGAGGTTGAAGTCCTGAAATGCAGTTGGATTTCCAGGCTAGCAGCACATACTGTGAGGTCATGTTGAGTTTCTCATTCACCAAGACTCCCAAGTCTTCCTTCTCAGGGTTGCTTTCAATTCATTCTCTGCCCAGCCTGTACTTGTGCTTCAGATTGCCCTGACACAGGTGCAGCACCTTGCACTCAGCTGTGTTGAACTTGAGGTTCTCACAGACCTACCTCTCAAACCTGTTAAGGTCCCTCTGGATCCCTTCCCTCCAGTGTGACAGCACCACACAGCTTGGTGTTGTTGGCAAACGTGCCGAGGGTGCACTCGATCCCTGTCACTGACAAAGGTGTCAAACAGCACCAGCCCCAGACCGACCCCTGAGGAGCCCCAGCCCTCACTGCTCTCCTCTTGGACATTGAGCTGTTGGTCACAACTCTTGAGTGCATCCAGCCATTATTATCCATCCATTTGTTATCCACTGAGTAGTTAAAACCATGCCTCTCCAGTTTAGAGTCAAGGATGTGATGCAGGACAGTGTCAAATGCTTTGCACAGATCTATCTGAAGTTGCTCTTTCCATATCCACCACTGCTGCTGTTGAAGGCCACCAAGTTCATCAGGAATGATGTGCCCTTAGTGAAGTCATGTGGCTGTCACCAAACACCTCCTTATTTTCCTTGTACCTTTGTATAGTTTCCAGGAGGATCTGCTCCATGATCTTGCCAGATACTGAGGCACAACTGACTGATCTGTAGTTCACCAGGTCTTCCCCTTTTTTCCATTTCTAGAAAAGGTACTTATGCTTTCCCTTTTCCAGTCAAACTTCATTGACTGCCATGACTTCTCAAATATGATAGACAGTGGCCCAGCTACTTCCTTGGCCTGTTCCTTTGGAGCCCATGGATGCATCTTATCAGGTCCCATTAACTTGTGCACATTCAGGTTCCTCAGACAATATTGAGCCTGACCTCCTATAGCAGGTGGCTCTTCACTCTCCCAGCTCCTTCTGGGACTTGAAGCCTTCTGCATCTTGGGTGCTGTGGCTCAAGCATTTGCCAGAAAATATTGAGGCAAAAAAATTGTATCTTGTCCTTCTTAATATACAGATAATCAGGTCGGTCATTTCCTTCTATAGAAGGCCCACATTTTCCCTGGTCTTTCTTCTATCACAAACATATCTATAGAAGCTTTCCTTGTTGCCCTTGACATCCCTGGCCAGACTTAATTCTTTCAGGGCCTAACCTGATCCCTGGCTGCTCAGACAATCCCTCTGTATTCCTCCCTGGCTACCCATCCTTGCTTCCAGCTGCTGAAGGCTTCCTTTTTGTGTTTGAGTTTGTCCAGGAGCTCTTTGTTCATCCATAGAGGGCTCCTAGTGTTTTTACCTGACTTCCTTGGAGGAAGTGACTCTCAAATCTTAATCTTTCTTGGGCCCCTCTTCCTTCCAGGACTCTCCCATGGCACTCTATCAAGTAGATCCCTGAAGAGGCCAAAATTTGCTCTGCTGAAGTCCAGGGCACTGAGCTTGCTGTGCACCCTAATCACCACCCTGAGGATATCAAACTCCACCACTTCATGGTTACTGCAGCCCTGGCTGCCCTGGAGCTTCACATTTCCCACCAGATCCTATCTGTTGGCGAGAACAAGGTCCAGCAGAGAACCTCTCCTTGTTAGATCCTCTGTGACTTGGAGGAGTCACCATCAATGCATTCCAGGAATCTCCTGGATTGCTTATGCTCTGTTGTGTTGTCCTTCCAACAGATATCGGGAGGATGAAGTCCCCCATGAGCACCAGCACTTCTGAATGTGAGAATGCCCATAGAGGACCTCACCTGCTTCCTGGCCTGGCAGCTGTAGCAGACCCCACTACAATGTCACCTCTCCCTGCCCTCCCTTTATCCCTGACCCACAGGCCCTTGGTTGGCTCCTCTTTCCCACCAGACTTTGCTCCATGCACTCCAGCTGGTCACCGACATAGAGGGTAACACCCTCCCTCATCTCTCCTGCCTGTCATTCCTGTAGAGCTGTCCTTCCATTCCAACACTCCAGTCACAGGGGCCAGCCCAGGACATGAATCACAGCCCTGCCAGTGTGCACGTCCCTGATTCCTCTTGTTTATCCCCCGTGCCATGTGTGCTTGCACAGGGGCAGTGAAGTCAGGTCCCCAAAGCAACTCACTGGCTGGAGTTATGCTGCAAGTTGTTTATTTAACCTGTCAGAACACAAACCTTTCAAGAGATGGAAAGAAGTCTCTCCTACTTTATCAGTTAGAGAGTTCAGCTTTCATGAATAATAGATGCTGTATGTAATTACAAACACTGAAAATAAAAACATTAAATGCCTGCCTGATATGTTAGACCAATGACCCAACACAGTGAAATGGGATGTCACAGCCCACTATTGGGAATCAAAAAGTGATCTTTTCCCACTCAAGCAGTTTGATCAAGACTTATTTTTTTAATTTTTACATCTATTCTTTCAGATTAAAGTCCCATGTTAAAACAACAAAGTAAAGATGGTGATGAGTTTTTCTGTCTGTTGGGGTTTTGGGAGTTCCCCTTCTGTTTTCTTTTTTCTCCTGAGGACTTCTTCCCATATATGTTGCCAGGGTGAAAAATTGCTGAGTGCTTGGGAGAAACAAAAGATCTGACCACAGAGGGAGGGGTCCAATGGGCTACTCTCTTTCACCTGGGCTTGTGGGGTGTTGCTCTCGGCCTTCAGACGGAGAGAGAGGCTGCCATCATGGTGGAAGGAATTTGTCAGCACTGCAGGCTTCTGCTTTTTTGGCTGCCTTCCTTCCATGTGAGTGGAGTCTGCTCGCTGGAGTGGCTGTTGCACCGGGACCCTACACCCTGCCTTACTAAAAGAGGGACCTGCTCCCCATCTGCCTGGGTGCCTCAGGGAGAAACCCCGAGATCCCGAGCCCGCCTTTCCCTGCCCCGCTGGGAGGGGGCTGCGGCTGCCCTGCCCCTGTGGCTGCTTTGAGCCTTCGCTGTTCTGTAGCCCCACACGTCCTGCCTGCCGAGACCTCCTGGCGTTCCGCTGCAGCTTCAGAGTTTGATCCATCTCGTCTGCCACCCGGGATTTGTGCTCGTCGCTGCTGTTCCAGCCTGCTGTTCCCGAGGGTCCGGCCGGATACCGGGATCGGCTGCCCAGGGAGGTTTGTGAAGCCTTTCTTCCATCCCCTTCCCGGATCCCAGGCCGCCATCACTGCGTGCTTCCCGAGCTCGCTCCGGAGCGCCCCCTGCAGCCGCGGGGGAACCATCGCACCCGCCCTGCTCACCGGGAGCCGCCAGCGCCCCTGCCGGCTGTGACTGGAACTGCACCAGAGGGGAAAGGGCCTGACAGCCGCGAGAGGCTGCACTGGGTTTGTGCTTCTGTTTGCTGTCACTGCCACAGTTATTGCTGTTTGTTTGCTGTGTTATACATATATATATAATAGTAAAGAATTGTTATTCCTATTCCTCATACCTTTGCCTGAAAGCCTCTTAATTTCAAAATTATAATAATTTGGAGAGAAGGGGGTTGCATTTTTCATTTCAAGGGAGGCTCCTGCCTTCCTTGGCAGACACCATCTTTCAAACCAAGACACTATCTTAAATATGCATCCTGTTACTTAGCATGTTTGCCCTTAGAAATTCATCCTCATTATTGCTTGTGACCAGTATATTTGGCCATTATCTCATTAAAAGTAATCAGTGATCTAGATAAGAGATAAAAATATATATATACATAATTTACAGCAATATTTCTAATCTTCTGGTATACCAGATGGTAAAAAAGTTAATTTGTGTTAGAATTTGTCTAGGTACAAGCTGAAGGTATGTACCTGTATGGAAATCCTAGCTTGGAGTACTTGCTGCTCTCAACCCCAGATTACTCGGGATATATGACAAAAAGCAGTAGTGTGGATGAGAGAAAGATTCTACCCACCACAGACAATACCTTTTGAAAGCAAAACTGAGCCTAAAAATACCAATGGAATAAATGTAGGAGGGAGATGAGCCTTCCTAAGCCATGCCCTGCTCTACAAAGACCCAGTACTTCCCACAGAGCCACAGCCCTGCTTCAGCTGGTCACCACCTATAGATTCTGTTTTGTACAATTTACTGAACTGCCTATTTCTGCCTTAGAAGAGTGGGTTGGATTTTTTTAGTTTGTTAGCTTGGGGGTTTTTTTAACACAATCACTACATCCAACATCACTTGCAGTAACATCCTTCTTTGCTAAGTTATTACCATCTCCAAGAGATTTTATGCTATACCCAGAGCATACTTTACAACTGCTACCAAAAATCTGACATAAAATGTCAGTAATGCTTACCTTCTTACCATCTCCAAATGGCTTCTTTTCACTTGAAATTTCATAAGCTATTTTAAGAATATTGTGGTTATTTGGTTTTTAACACTGCTGCATAGGCATTTAGATCCATTTCATGTTCTTTTCTGCTTTCTAATTTTGCTGCCTGGAACTGCCATATACTAATGTATGCATGTTCCCTATCTAAACGGGAGAAAAACTGGTCATTCTGCCAAAGCTCTACTAGCAATGCCCAGATCAGTTGGGATCCTGTAAAGGATTAAATTGACATAATTGCTTCAGGTTCACCATCTCATAAAATAAAGAAACTGTACCTGTCCTTGAACCAATTTCTGTCAAACTGAAAACTAGAGCACTGAAGATTTTAGGTGAATGACCAGTTCTCCTGATTTCCTTCCCTTAGCCATTAGATAACAGCGCTTTAAGCCTTTTGGGGGGGAGGGGGGAAGGGGTTGGTTTGTTTGATTGGTTTATTTTTTGCAAAATTTTGGCCTATGTCTTTTGTCTCTCGACAGTACCTTCAAGATGTATTTATTACAAAGGAATAACATTGCAATCTCACTGATGGAAGTGGGCTGGAGAAGATGTCAGTATTCTTCTCTGAGGGAGTGCACCTTTGTGTAGAGTTTATAATTATCTCATCTATTTCATATCATTTGACAATGGTGAACATAACTGCTTTCTTCCATACACATTCATACTACCCATGTTTAATCTAAAGCCTCAAACCTTTTAAGACTCAGGCTTTCCTACTATTTTTCATGTTTTTGTCACTTTGCTATTAGGTTATTACAACAAATCCTACATGGGCAAACACCATTAAAACTTTCTGAAGCAAAGCTTTAATACAGAGACTCTGCTTGTTCCTAGGACTACTTTGGCAGAAATGTGTGGTACAAAATACCTTGATGAAGAAGTATATGAATATGTATAACCTGCAATCTGCATTGCCTGCTTATTCACTTTCTGGTGAAATGTAAGATTTTGGAGTTGATGCATATTTTAAAGTTTGCATATTTTAAGAACATTGCGTACTTAAAGGGAGTTTCTCTTGCATTCATGATAATTCATTCTCAGCTATTCAGATCTAAAATAGACAATTTTGTTCGCTTTCAGATTATGAGGCAAAGCACATTTTCCACACTTGGTTTTAGAGACAGGCTGAGAGAAGTACCTCATTAGAAAGCACAGTGACTATAAAAGAAAAAAGATTTTTAAAGCCCACACCCCAAGTGTTACTGCTTGAATGTAATGAGAAGAATGGAATTGAGACAGTTACAGAAAAAAAAAATTTAAAAAAGCCCAACCAAACAAAATAAATATAAGCATCTAGAGAAGTCATTACCAAAAAGAAAAGCTCTTAAGGAATATTCTGTCCTCACTCCTACCACATAAAAGAAGCTTGTGGGTGATACTGATGGCAGGATAGTTCTTCCTTGACTCCAGCGTGCTGGCTAATGAAACACCTAACAGTCCACAGGCAGAGCCTATCACCCATTTCCTAGTCAGATGTCCCACTGGTTAAACACCAAATAACACAATTCCCACACTAGACAAACGGTTCAACGTCTGGCAGCCAACAAAACCAGTTACTGAAATGACAGAATTAACAAGTCCCAGTGTCTTTCCATCTGGTAATTGAATAGCTTTGTACACTGCTTAATTTCTGTGGTAAGCTTGCCTATTTATGCCTTGGAATACCTTAAACCATTTACAAACAGCCTAAATATTCCTCAGCTGTGCAGCTCCACTTAAGCCAGTTCCAGCTGCTGGCTAAAAACCAGAAGCAGAAGTAGAGAAGAGAAATATTGCTCGAACCCCCTTTATGATTTTAAGTCATTTATTCCCTCTGTCCCGAGAGACAGAGCACCGACCTGGGAAAGAATCGGCTGGGCTAAAAGGCCAAGGCTTTGTGTTCCCTTGGTTTTGTCACAGAGAGGGAGAAATGGGATACCAGGGGCAGGGCTGGGATAAACAACCAACCAGATCAGAGCCTGGGCTGCTTGAACATTAGACAAACCCAGAGTCACATGGCAGGGACCTGGCCAGGGGTGGGCTCAGGGGGGTCCACTGAAACACTTCCACCATCTAGTGAAGTCATCTACATCTACTGAAGTCATTTAACCTGGTGGCTGACACCTTCCCTAAGCTGAGATCCCACAGGTCTGAGCGTGGCTTCTGAGAACAGGTTTGGGATACTTCTGGGTTTTCTTTTTCTGTTTCTAGTTAATGCCTGTACTCTTAAGCTGCAGACCTGGGCAACATCATCAACAAAAGCCTAGGCTACAAAAAATTAGTGTAAAGATCTGAGAGTCTGAGTTAAAGGTAGAAGAGAGAGGGGCAAGAAAGAATACAAAATCCAAAATATTTCACTGTTCCCTTCCAATATACGTGCAATGCTAAATTACTGCAAGCAGCTGTTGGGAATTACAGTGAAGCTGTTGGCCAAAGCACCTTTCATGATTTGGCCTTTACAGTTCTCAGGGACAAGTGAATGAAGCATGGCTGGTGCTGGCAGCTGCACTCACTTTAACGCAGGCCTTGGAGACCATGGCAATACCCATTCTCATCTACTCTTGTGAACATGGAGGACAACATGAGACCAAGGAGAAGGTGAGATACAGATTCAATTTGAATAATACAAGCATCAACCTCCTTTTCCAACAATCAAAACTACTATCCACATCTACAAGACCACTGATGATGCCCTAGCCATAGAGACCCCAGGTGTGATTCAGGCTGACCTTCATGAATGAGGCATGGAAGGGCACAGAGAAAAATCCACCAAAGAATGCCTGGTGACAGTGATACCTAAGTGACTCCACAGATCTTCACAGGCTTAATCTTGCATTAGCTGCATGCTAGCCTGTTGACACTGCTTCAGCAGTTATGCAATCAGGTGCTGCTGAAGATGGTGAGATTTGCCAGAGCAACTGAAGGACTGAAAATAACAACAAAAATCCATCAACAATGAGGTACTGTGACTTACAGTAAAATAAATTATTGTTCTCTCTATTGATAAAGAACAACACAAAGACACCACATCGACATATCATCCTGTCAACAATGAACTGAGGAACTTACAAATGGCATCTCCAAAACTGAACAGCTGGCTGTTGTTTTCCCCTGAACTGGGCAGGTAAAGAATAGTGGCAGCTGGGGATAACTGCTTTCCAAGTGACCAGGCAGGACACAAACCCATTGCCGTGCGACAGCAACAACTGAATAAATGGCAAACTGAGCATGGACCTCATCTCCATGATCATACCATCCTGATCCTGAAACTCCCCCTCGAATGGCTAGGCCTCAGTTTTCAAACATGGTACCCCACTGTCTCTCCCTCTCTTCTCACAAATGTAGGGACACAGAACACATTGCAACTCACAGTACAATATGCTGCACAGCCCAGTTTCTGTCCTGTACCCAGTCATGATACAGCTGTGCTGACATTTATATGACAAGGATCAAACAAAGACCCAAGCTGCTGCCTGTGACCGTCCCAATACCAAGGGGCAAACAGCAACTAATATAGTGCATATATGGTATAATGCCTTTGTTTAGCATCATTTTCCAGGACTCATATCAAACTGGTTTTCTCTTCCACAGCAGTAACTCAAACATCCCCAGAACATTCCAGGACTATACCCCAGACTACAGAGAATGAACAGAGAGATCAGTTGCCTATCTTGGTGTGGAGATTTTTATGCCCCAAAGGTAAAATTTGTGTATAATGATGCCAAATATTGCCAATTGAGCCACTTTATGTATCTTTATTCTTAAATGGCTTCTTATCTGTGCCCCAATTACAGAATCTCTGAGGCCAAGTAACTCAGTTTTTCAAGAGAATGGAGAGGCCAAAGAGATCCCACAGCTGAACAGGCCTTATGGACACGTCTTTTCTGTCCTGAATGAATCGACTCATGCAAGTGAGCTGAGGAGTGGCAAAGGAAGCTGCAGACACCAATTTATTTCACTACTTTCTGCTGTGTTAATGTGAAAGAGAGTAATGGCAGCATCTGAACAACATTCCTTGAGAAAAGGGGTGGTCAAAGTACAGATACAAAGATCTACCTTTTATAATTTCTTTTCTTGATACTGCAGTAGCATTAAAAGCACTCTACAACATCAGACTAAATTCCATTACGTCTTTCAGCTCCATTACTTGTGAATCACATTTAGAAATGTCTAGTACGGGCAAGTAGTGGATTTTTCAGCACTTCTCCATTTTGCTCAATAGTTTGGGCAGCACTTGAGAAGTTGCATCTGTTGTAAGTAAACTTCGGCATCACAGTCACACTCATTTTGTTCTTTCCCTGGCTAGGGATGCTTGAGAACATTGTCCTGACTTCCTTCAGTAACTATCTGTGAGATTCCTACCAAGGGCCAACTTTCCATGACTCTTGATAGCAAGACTCTCCAACATGCTGATTAGTCATCAGGCAATGAAATAACTCTTGGCATAAAATAATGGTCTTCCAAGAGAGGGCATTAAAAAAAAAAATAAACAACAAAAAAACAACCAAACAAAAAAGCAACCAAAACCTACTATTCTTCCATTTTGAATTCCATAGCAAAATTACATGTGATAATGACACCATTACCTGAAATACAGCTAAAACCAACCACAGCAAATGTCATAGGTCATGACCCTAAGACCCCTTCCCACCAGACCCA
Source organism: Lanius collurio (assembly GCA_020086605.1). Taxonomy (NCBI): domain Eukaryota; kingdom Metazoa; phylum Chordata; class Aves; order Passeriformes; family Laniidae; genus Lanius; species Lanius collurio. Next base: position 43,338,273 of record JACBWW010000005.1, read on the forward strand.
TCCAAGACACACATTTTCACATTGTCTATTTACACTTACCTACCTGGGAATATGATCCAAGATTTTTTTTCTGGATATTAGGAATATACAGAGCCAGAATAAAGGCAGACTAGCAGATGCAGAAGATCTGGAATCTTGCTCAGATTCTCTGCTTTGGGAAATGGCAGAAATGCTTTAATCTGTGTCTGACAAAGTGCTACGTGTCCTGACAGTCTTCCCCCCAACCTACATTGCCTTTCAAGAAATCATATTTCTTTTAGAGCAGGTAAACAGAAAATGTCCAAACCACTACAAAAGGGAAAACAAAAAACTAAGGGATGAGCCTGCCTGACTGGGTACATGGCAGACTAGCAACCCATACCTCTGAAAAAAAATGCCCTACTTTCCAGGCTATGCCATATTCCAAGGGCAAGCACTTGAAGGCAAGACAATGTGCAAACAAGCATGCTAAAAATAAGACTGGCCTAGTGATCTGGATATTCAAGTGTCCACAAAGATAAGCTAGAGTTTCTCCTTTAACTTACTGGAACATGCATGCTTTACATTAAACCCTCAGCAGAAAAAAAACCCCAATCTATTTTTGTAAATTAAATTGGAATTTTACATCATTTTTGCATTGCTTTCTCAAAAAAAGAAAAACAAAACAGCTGCTTTAGGAAGTTTCTGAAATTAAAGGACACTCAATTCACAAACCAGGATAAATATTATTTTTCACTTACATTCCCAGTATTCACATTAGATTACTGCAAGAGAAAATGAGGAGTTTAAAATTATTTGGAGCAAGAAAAACTAAATTAATTCTACTTTTTGTCCTAATAGTAGATTTTAAAAAAACCCCATAAAGTTACAAAAAAAGGACAACTTTTTTTTTTTTTTTTTTAAGACAGTGACTTAAGGCTAAAGAATTATTCACCTCTTATAGGCTGAGTCAATACATGACCTTTATGTTAAGTGTGACCCAAAGAGCACATGGTTTAATGCAGGATTCTGTAATAGTCATATGGCAGGAGCCCATAAAATACAACAAGTGCCTTTTGTATAAACAATTTGGTAACTGATAGTATGAGTTAGGAATATCAAGTAATGCAATCTTTTCGGTGTCCAGCCTGTTCTGCATTTCCTTCCTGTAGGGCTGAGCTGGTGCCACTCGGGTTGAGAAGGACTGGGCTGTTGTGGACGCAGCTCTCCAAGGCCATCCCCAGCATGTCCCTACAAAGGCTGATCCCACTGGGGGCAGCTGCTGGCCTGGCAAACAGCTTTGCCTTTTCCTGCTCCCTGAGGCCCATGCAGAACATCCATCTGCAGAATGCCCTGTGTCTCTGCCCTGCACTCCCCAGAGCGTTCATGCCCTTTTGGGGACATGCTCTTCTTTCCACTAAAGCACAAAGCTATTGTTACCAACAATCTTACCAGCACGCTTCTGTGGGAAAACCAGGAAGAAGTCAAGCTGGCCCACGTATAATCTATGTAGGACAATGGCAAAATACTCTAAAGCTTCTCAGGTCTATTACACTTTGAAGGGCAATCTTTGTAGCCTAACCAAACCGTGTAAGTCTCCTCTGTTTACAAGGGCTTTGCTGATTGCTCATGTATTCCAGCACTTTTCAGTCAAAGATAAACCCATTATTTTCTATATCTGGCCAGAAAAAAATTATGCATCAGATAAAAATTTCTTAATTTCTAGCATCAGCTTGGCTCTAGCCTCTAAGATATAGAAGTTTTTTCAAGTATTGTAGGCAAACAATGCTACATGGGCCCTTCACAGCCCTTTGCACTCATACTGCTACTGCTGAAAGCTGGGAATGGCAAATATTCCATTGCACCAAGTTACAGGCACCAGCGCAAACTATTCAAAGGCATACTGCAAGCCTGTGACAAGCATGAAGATTTAAGCTAACCTGTCTTATTCTCAGAGCCCTATTTTTAATTTGTGGACAATTCTTTTTCCTTAAAGGACAGTCATCAAGGGATGAGATTAGAACAGACCAAACCTTAGCCTTCAGTCCAAATTCCTTTGTCTTCCAGACTTCATCCAGACCCATGGGGTATTAAAAGAAAAATTTTCCCCACAATTTTTAAGTATCTCTTACGACTGGTAGGATATGGGAAGCTACCCTCAGTTGCTATACTGCACCACATAGAATCATTTTAAGATGTTTTTATCACTAATTTGATGTACTACAAGAGCTTCATCAGGCCAGTCTGTTAAAAACAGACATGAATGTATTTTCTAAAGTTTATACATTCATAGGCACTGTAGGTGCTCCTGTATCATGACCTTAAAGTTTCTGGAAGTATTATAGATGCATACTACCCAGTTTTACAGATATGCCAATAATTCTGATTAACATGCCTCTTTCATTTGTTTCACACCTCCATGCAAAATTCTGCTTTTTGCTTTTAAATCAAAATGCTACTTAGAAATCAAACCATTTCCATAAAATCTGTAGGATCTGAGCAATGAAAAAATGTAGTCAAATGAAAGTAATACGTATTATCTTAGATATCAAAACTACTCATCACCAAAAATACTTTTTTAAAACTGAGAACTATGACTAAACTTTCTTTTGATACAAACAGAAAAAAAAGTGACAGTTTTGTATTCAGTGCCAAGTTTCACCTCACATTCTCACTGGAATTTATGTAACTTTCCAACTACAGACTACAAAACTTCAAACTTCTTTCCACTCACTAAGGCACAATCAGTTATATGCATCTGATCCTCACTCTAGGAACACAGAACACCATGTCAAACAACAGCTACACTAGGAGAAGTTACCCTTAAAAAAAATTGCAACTATTCAATCTCTAATACAGAATTTGTGGAAGAAAGGCACATAGTTTCAGGGGGAAAAAATTCTACCTATTACTGCATTAAAAGCTCTTGCTAAGATGAAAGCTAAATTCATCTCTTCATCTAAACCAAAAAAAAAAAAAAAAAAAAGGTAGCTCTACAGCTCTATAAACTGTTTTGTCCTGGAATGCAGAACACAAGTTAAACAATGTCAGTTCTTAGCCAGAAGTAAATATTAAGTAGGGTTTCCAGAATAAATGCATACATCTTATTGGCTCTGCCTTTACATTTTTAAAACAGCATATGTTTATATTCTGATCTTTGTAAATTTTCCAAATGAAAACAAAACAAAAACATCAAAGTAATACTTCTCAGCAATAACCAGGCTCCTGTTACTTTCCGAGTGTCAGTCACAGTCGGGTAACTGCTCCAAGTGTCACAGCAATTACATTTCTTTTCTTGATATTTAGGAAGAAAGAGTGCTGTTCCACAGAACCTGGTCTGTCCATTTTAAATTGGTTTCAGCACAAGCCATTCAAACACTGGAAACAAGCAAGGGCAATTTCATTTTGCCAGTGAAACAAAAATTCCTTAACAAAAGAAAAAAACTGAACTTGCTCTACAATTTTCAACTGAATTTAACAATGAGAAAAGCCTCAAAGGAAAGAAGTTTCTATTAATTTGTGAAAAATAGAAGCTGATACCAAACTAGTACCTACCATGAAGGACAGGTCACATAGATTCAGTCTTGGCCTGCCAGCTGATCAGTACTAGACACTCTCAACAAAAGTATTAGATGGCTCTGAACCTGACAGTCATGTGCTTCCTCCACCTGAACACTGCAGTGCCCCTTTAGAATCCACTTCTGGAATCACTCAGAGCTGCAAGAGTACAGTACACACTCCATGCCATAGACCCACTGCCTCTTTCAGGCCATCAAGCTGGATTGGTTTGTTTTCACTCCAGCTGAACTGAACCCATACCCATCAACCAGAGTACTGGAATAAATTCACACTATGATTTAAAGAAACAAAGAAGGCATGTGCCAGTGTGTATGTTCAGATTTGCACAATCAGTTTTATTAGCTCTTCACAAGAAACTGTGTGATAACTTCAGCAAATTTAACACCAAAACTTTAAAAAAAGAAAAAAAAGAAAAAAAAGAAAGAAGAAAGAAATTCACTGAAAAGAACATTGCAATAGATGGCAAAGGTGAGACATCATACTGACTGCAACGTACTGACCACAACCACAAATGATAATTGCTTTCTCAGAAGCTAAACATATCTTAGCAAGCACAGAAAACTCTAGGCTCATAAAAAGAACAAAAATAATTTTGCTTAAAGGAATTTCCCCATGGCAGTGGAATGATGCCCTGCTCGTGCCCATGCCAGTGGGGGCCTCTAGCAGTGCCGTCTGGGACAGATCTCTCCTGAGGAGTGGACCACAGGCCACCTCCCAGAAAAGGGACCTTGGGTCTGTCACCTCCAAGCTAGAAGAGGCAATAAATCATCTGCTTTATTAGGGAGAAGCACTAATATTTTCCTTAACTTGTAGGATTTAAGGATGTCTTTCTGAAGCTCATTGACATGTTTAGTTTTGATTCTACCAAGGATCTGGATGTTATAGTGACAGAATTCTTCCAGAGTTGGACACAAAAACATTTTTCTAACAGGAAAAAGCATATTTCAGTAAGCCCCAATGAGGTACAGGCTGACACCAAGACCACATTGATCTGAATCCAAGAGAACTTGTGTCCTGAAAGGCCTATATATGCACCTGACATCAGCTCAGTCCCAGATGATCTTATGTTATCTGGTGTTCCAGCCATGAAGACAATGAGTGTTATACTAGAATTGTAAATATCAACCTGACTCCTTTTGACTGAGAAGGGTGATCACACACATTTCTCTGATTTATCTCCCATTACCGTAAAACAGAACTGCAAATAATACTTCATCTCAAAACAAGGGAGATGAATCTTAGCCCATGACTGAGCTTCTGGATAAAGAGCAAGTCAGGCAACCTTCTTAATTTCACATACTGTAAAAAAAAAAAAAAAAGAAAAGAAGGAAAACAAAACACTTGATACCCTCTTAACAGCAAAAGGTGAAAACCAGGAATTGTTCTTACTGTCTTTTACTGTCTCCTACTACCATATCTTTCTTTTTGTTGTCATTTTTTTGGTTTGTTTTGTTTTTGGGGTTTTTTTTATTCCAGTGCATGAAAAAGATCTTTCAGCCAAAAAAAGGTTGAGATGGAAGTACTAGGTTGCAACTCATTGCTGTACTTTTGTGCTCCATATAACCTTCCCAGGAAAACTCTCTTTTGTGGAAATGGATAAATGACATCCAATTTCGGCAGCAGCAAGAAACTCAGGTCATTTTAGCAGTATTTACAGAAGTTCTTGTTCAGAAACTCCTTGAATTTCCAAAAACAAAGTCAGAGAAGAGGACAAACAGCTACAGCATATTTGCATTGGAAGCCTAACTTTCTCTCACAAGCTTGAACTGTTCTTTGATTAGACTTCCCGAGATCCCAAGACTTCCCAGTCCTCCTATAGCTCCCAAACCCTACATCTGTGCTTAAGGAAATTATTTGATGGACAGACTTGAAGAAAGTATGACATTGTTCCTCTTCTTTTTGCAATTTTTTTTGAGGCCATAATCTGACATAATTACAGATGAGCCATGTTCATATGATAATATATTCCAGATAGACAGCAAACTAGGGTGCACTTAAATCAGTTACTCCATTTTATTCTTGATACTAAGAAGGCAAAGCCAGAAGACCTAATTACTTCTTTTTGCAAGGTGGGTAATGGAAATAAATCTACATCTACTCCCACCTCAACTGCCAGCAGCAGCTACATTCCAATAGAAGGGGAAAACTGACAGCTTAGCAAGGGAGGCATGCAGAAAAATGCTGCAGATAAAATTTTTAACAAGAATTGAAGTTAGTAGTATCTAAGAATGTATAACCATCTATCTTCTTCTAAACCCATTTTTTCACATGTGCATTAGGCATTTAACAGTATTTCCTGTAGGCTGAAGTAACAGGAAGGAAGGCAGGCTGTTATGTTTGTATTTAAATTACCCCACAAATGCTTAAATATTGTAGTGGTGAAGGCTAGATCAAAGTTTCTCTTGTTTAGATTACCTATTAAAAACTGGTAGAGACAGATAAATTATCAGCTAAAAGATGGCTTTTAGAGAAAGATGCCTGAATGTTACACAAAGGTACTGAACAAAATGGCTGGAAAGAAAAAGCACTATGCATTCAAAACTGGAAAATAAAAACCCCCAAAATAGAACTAAAGACAAAATGATGACTGGGTCTAGGACTAAAGAGACTCATGATGAAACAGACTGATAAAGCTACCAGGTCCTAACTTCTCAATTTCAGTAGAAATTAGGCATAACTCAAGACAAAAATTAAACTTCTCCCTTTAATGTTTAATATCATCAATAATTAAGAATATCTAATTTTCAAAACTAATTCATGATGAAAAAATGGGTTTATTACAATAGTAAAAAAACATTATGTTTGAAGCCTGAATAAAATTTTAATATATGTCTATAGCACATATCGTAATTGTTTCTGACTGCAAGTGTGATGAGTTATCACAAACATTGTTTTGGAAGAGAACAAGAGATGTCAGGACAATTCCAGCCCTCTATTAGACAATGTTTTTGTCACACTAACCATCATTAATACAGGAGGGATACTGAAACATATTTACCAGCTTTTAGACATTCATTTCCAAGATGTTAAATAGCAAATTTCTTGATTAACATATATTTCAAGGACTTGTGGTATTAGTCTGCATTTTTTAGCAAAGGCAATTACTGGCCCAAAGATGGAGTTTTTCAGCATCAGTGAAAAGTGTGACAGCTTCAGAGAGAGGATCTAAAAGGGAACAATTTCAGTGGTAAAAATAATAGGAAAGAAATTAGAAGGACCAGATCAGTGTCTGATAATATAACAAATATATATTCATATGCGAGGTCATCCAAAAAAAGGCCACAGCAAAGCTGTCATGGACAGTTTGAGTTCAAGTTAACCCATACCCTGCAACACTTACAAATGGCTTGTAACTGATGGCAATGAATTTTGGTTTTCACACTAGCATTACAAACTATCATTAAAATCAAAATGGGAAAACACACCAAGCTTTTCAGGCTGTGTTCCTGGGCAAGCAAATCTGAATGCTTATGCTTGGTTCCACCTTGTATTCATCCCAACACTGAGAATTCAGTACATTTTTATTTATAGTCTACACTGAGGCTTTGAAAGGAATGTTTTCTTTCCAGTGTTGGGCAAGGATTTCTTTTCTTCCTGTCTGGTATAATTTCAATGGACATGTCTGCTAAAAAGTTATTATATGAAAACACTACTACTATTTATAAAAATATATTTGACATCTGCATCACAGGGATTCAGAAGGGATTGATGCTGTTATAAAAATCTTTATACAAGCAGGATGGTATCTGGAACAACTGAGCAGGAAAGATCACATTACTTCTCCTTTCAAAATCAATTTTATACAGCAATTTTCTAGACCCTCCATTAAGGAAGCCTTCATAATATTTACTAATTGTCCCTTTTAGCCCAGCTTTACAAAAACCACTTCAGTCATATAACTGGAACAGTATTAGTAAGAAAGCTATTCTCATTATCAGCCTTTACCTGCTCAAGCTCTCAGCTTCAAATTTTTGCTCTGATGACTTTTTTCTTAATCTCATTAAGCAGAGTAATTTAAGAGCCAAACACAAGTGAAAAACACTTTCTGTTGCTACAGCATGCTTTTTACCACTCAACCTTCCATTATCCAGAGTGTTATAGCACAATAAAGCAAGGCTGACTAAATTCAAATTCGGAATATTTTTTGTTCTATTCTTTATAATTTTTAATTATTTTTATAATTTTATCTGTGGTCCACAAATTACTTTTCTGAGCAGCAATGCTAAAAGGATGCCACTTATGGAAAGGATGGCAAACTGCCACGTGGCTGATGTACAGTTCATTCTGAGGATACTTTGTACCTACAATCTGCCTTTTACTCCTGTGTACTTCAGGTACCCTTGCCTGTCTTCATCCCCCTTCATTTCAGACCTCCCATGTTTTTGTATGACATAGTATCACTTGAAATGCGGAACGAGGCACTGGACATTTGATTAACATAATCTTTTTGATGTAACCCCAAAACTGTATGTCTTCTGGGTTACTTGCTGCATCGATTTAAAACTGGATTAATGTATTACGTCGCCTAGGAACTCCAAATAGAAATTCTATGTGAGTACTTCTGCTATTTTTATCACCAAGTGCACAAAAACTTGAAACAGAGCTCCTCAAATTTTTTAAAGAAAAAACAAATTGACAAACAATTTTCTCTACAAGGAAAATGTAATAACACCAGTCAATTAGAAAAGTTAAAAAAAAGAAAACAAAGCACACTTAAAGCCAAATTTCACCCTCTTCGACTAAGTCTGGTTTAGTACTGAGTGAAAACTGATCTACACACCAAAAAATGTGTTCAGTAAAGAAAAAAAAAAAAAAAAAAAAAAACCCAAGTTTGTAATTACTTGTCATGATCAAAACATCCTGTTCAGTTCCATGCAGCAAATGGGTTATCATTCCTACACAGCACATGAAAGGGTTAGCCTAAAAGGGTGCCCTGAAAGGATAAGGGATTTCAGTATAAAAACACTGTAATAAAGCTATGTAGACTTACCAGTATCATAATCCAATGTCCCAAAGAAAATGAAAAAAATGTGGCATTTCCCTGAAAGTATTCTCATAAGACTACTTTCAAACAATACCATAATTGATGGATGTTTATGGTAATACCTACTAATAAACAAGCTTATTTCTTTTACAGGTTTATCTAGCATGTAGCAGTTCACGTATACACGGACTTCATCTTTTATGCACCCATATAACAACCTACAATATCAAACAGACTATGTGATAAATGCAGTAAAATCACCTCTTCTTCTAATTTATGTATGTCAAGACCTATTCCAGCAGCAGAGAACACTGAGCCATTTTTAATGGCTCTTTTTCTCAAACTCTTCTCCCTCCTTCATTCACTTTTTAAAAACCTCTCACCTTTTTGAAGCACAGAAGTTCTGTATAATTACACTCACTCGAAGCTCGCAATAGGAGCTCAAACCAGGGGTGGGAATAGTTTCACTGCAGCATGACTTTAAGGCATTTCCATTAAAATAACAGTTGGTGAAATAAACACTGTGACTTGTACTAAGCATAAAAAGAAGGAACATTTCACCATGTTTATAATGCAGTGTTCAATATTTTGTTTCTCCATCAGCACCCTCTTAGCTGCCTATGAAGATGGCAGCTGTACCCACACGCCTGTTGACTTTCTTGATGATGACCACTACCGTTATTTCGAAACAAAAATTGTCTGAAAACAATCTGAATTCTCCATAAAAAACTTGAGTTGAAACTTTCATTAAAATACAAGTGTTAGGAGGCTCCAGACTTGGTAATATGAGAGATGACCATGTCAAAACATTTAAAAGATCTCTCAATATCAGATATCCAAGTTCACATCTATACAATGCATTGGCCCCTGATTTCAGTTAAGTTCACATTTATGCTCTTCTGAAATATATTTATAAGACAAACAGAATTTCAATAGAAAGTTCAGGACATAAACTTGGATGACCAGAGCTGTATTTGGGCAGAAAAATAACAGCTGAGAATTTAATCTGCTCTCTCTCCCTCACTTGTGCTGTCTATTCTTTTATCTTTCTCCCCTTCAGTTCTGTATCTCCTCCTTCCTCTTGTTTTTACCTTTGTATTTCCCTTACCACACATTGGCTCCTTTTCTACCTCTATCTCCTGCCTTCCACCTTGCCTTCTTGTTTCTTTCATCACTGTCCCAACAAACAAAATTTCCCAATCTAGAGGTTATCGTTGATATCTGAAAACCAGAAGTGCAGCAGCAGTCTCTACCTTGATTAATCTGTACCTTGTGACTTAAATGTGAATTTTCCAGGCCATATGTTCCAGATTTACAGGAGCAGCTAAGGCCAATAAGTCTGCAGAGATTTGATTGTTTAGGTAGATTTCACGCAGACTGAGGGAACTGGACAGAACCAGAGAACACAATGCAATACTTTTGCATAACAGACTTGGGATAAACATGTATTAAACCAAGCTTAACTTCCTGACAGATGCGCAAAACACCTCTGTGCAGGTTACAAACACTAGGTCATTGTGCTGTAGGAGTACATTCTAAAAACACCCACTCTCCTAGTGGCCATAGATGAATTTTTATTCTGTTCACTGAGCAAGGAAATAAATTGTTTTTTCCATTCACTTAAATGCATAAACAGGAGTAAACACGAGGAACGAAAAATACAAGGTTTCTTTGGGAAACTAAAATGAAGTCAGCAAGTGGAACAATACTCCTAGAGAGTTCCTTAGGAAGCAAGTTTTCCTTTGAAAGAGACATGATACAAGCATAAAACGGAGTGTTGCTGTGCAAATGTTAGCACTGACACTGCTTACAGGTTATGACTCCTAATGCAATCACTACAAACCCATGCCAGTGAAATTATATTTCCTCCTATATGTACTGAATTAATGCTGTTCGCCTTTTCCAAGCTGAACAACCAACCAAAATCATCTCTACATTGTTTCCTTAGTGAAAAAGAAGCTGAAGACAAATTCAAATATTTTTGGTATAGTTCTACTACTTTTCTGTCCATAACTCTTTGGAATTTTCTCCTGCTTCTCTTCGATACACAAACTTTAACAAAATATTAGCCAGCAGAGACACCTCCACTTATGCATGCTTAATTTTGAGCACGAATGCATAAATACTTTTGAGTGGAGGCTGCTATAATTTCAACTAAATTATTAATATAAACATACTTTTTTTTTAAAAAAAGGGGTCATGTCAAAAGTATTCCTTTCACCTAAAATCACAAGTAGATGCATGTCTGAGAGGGAACCATACTCCTTACTACAAAAGCTACTAAACGGTACATATTACAAGCTCACATTTCTAGTTGCTTATAATTTTGTCAAACTAAGTTTTTTGATGGCAAATCTCTCAACATGACTAAAACACCTGTGTCAGATTAAGGAGTTAAAAAAACCCAAACAAAACACAAACAACTGCCAACTTGCTTGGGTTTACTTTCTAAAATAACTGCTAGCAGAAAGAAAATATTTTAGTTTGCTCTTGTCAGAAACACTGGAAACCATTATTTCAAAAATCAGCATTATTCTGAAGACTTACAGCAAGGATAGAAAACTTTGTGGTTTTGTGACTGTGTACATTAGTAGAAAAGAGCAGCCAGTAGCCAACCCCTGACCAAAGCCTACTGGACAAGCAAGGCTGGAATTCTTTTCCTTCCCAGAATCTGTCTTCTTCCTGAACACCCACCCTGAATAGTTATTTACACACATTATTTACTCCTCACACACGTTATTCTCTGAATGACAGCAGATATAGTCTAGAAAATTGCAAGGAGATATGGCCCAAAGCCTTGCCAAGGAGCGCTCCAACAATGCCATGGTCAAAATGGTCTGCAGCTGGAAACTTATCTCTTCTAAATTTCATCCACAGTAAGGTTGCTCCAGCTGAGGTCTATTTAGGTTTGTCCTTATAATCATACAAATAATGTTTTATTTATTTCTGCCTTTCAAAAAAGTGACTGTAGAAATGATTAAAACTTCATTTCTAAGGTTCAGATGGTACTTAGTGCCTTCAGCCATTTACCCACCATACCCCAGATTTCAGTTTGAACATACACATTTATAAGAAATCCACATGCTTTTCTATGTGGCCCCTGATTTAATGATATCCCACTATGAACCATATGTATTTTTATATTGCTCTCTTGCTCTCACTGACCCCTCCCATTGCTCTAATCTACCCGTTATCTACATACAATAGACCTACAGGAAAGTTACAAACTAATCACTGCTTTCTGGTTTTCTTTAATCTCAGGAAGAAAACCATAAAAAAGCTTAACTCTGTTAAATGGTACTGGTGAAGTACCATTTAACATCACAAAGCTGGCACAAATGTAGTTGTGTGCAAAGTTTTTTTCTGATTTCTATGAACAGTACATCTGTAAAGCACTTCAGATTGAATAAATGAACTAAAATAAAGACATGCCTTTAAAATTGGTACTGTCATGTAGAATACATTTGTTTTACCTACACAGTGGTCTCATTTAGGTGCAATCAGTGGGTTAAGATGAGATACATACTTGCATTTTCTAGCTCAAGTTTTCAAAGACGGAACTCAAAGCAACCAACACACCAACACAAGCACACGGGGGAGGAGAGGGACAGCTGTAGTATTTTCCTGTTAAAATACACCACTATCTGAGAAAGACACCAAAACAAACTGAAGTAAAACAAAACAAAAGAAAAATAAAGTAAACAGAGGCTGTGTAGTGCCAAATTATATATACAGCACTGCAAGTTACCTCTAAAAACTCCTCTACTAATTCATATTAAGGCTAGATTAAATATGAATTTTTAGCTACAGCCAATATTTTAAAACAGCTGTTACAAATTACATGGATTATTACCCACCAAAACAAGTTGCAAATCAACATGTAAGTGGTAACATCTAAAGAAAAGCATAGTCACTGTAAAAAGAACAAATAATTTACTGAACATTTTCAGATTTTGCAAGCACAGTATAATAAATCTTAATAAAAAATCTTTATAAAAAATCTTGCTTCAGACCTGTTAAAAGTTAGACAAATTTTCTAAAATAGGGCTCATTTTTATGTATGTGTCCTACTCAATTTAGTAATTGCTATTAGTATTAGTAGGAATTACTTGTTGTAACTGATTAATGCTAATACACCCATGCAGGACAATTAAAAATCCTTTTTAAAACAAACAAATAAAAAAAAAAGCCCTAAAAAACATTCCCAAATTAAACTGTGAGTTCTGAAGGGGATAATCTAAATACTCTGAACATAGAGAACGTCATTTCTGAGGACACCTTAACTCCAGGTGCCAATTCAAAACTATGACAGTGATAAAACAAAGTTCTTCCTCCAGACAAGGTAACTGCGTTTACCTTTATGTGGTTTCTGCATCTGAGGTAATGGACACAGCAGAGATCGGAACAGAGTTTAATTTGAGGTTCACATATAACTCTTAATCCCGAGCACAGAGTTGTTTCTTTTTAACACAGCTTATGCCTCATCTCATCATTTCTGAAACAGGATAATGCTCATGTACCTTCCAAAATACATGTCAAGGACAAAACTAATACTGACAAAGAGTTCAACTGCAGTGCTTGTAGGTATTTGGCAGGGAAAAAAATACGTTTGGAGCATTTAGAGTGAGAGCTCAACAATGCTCTGTTTAAATTAATTAAGGAACACTGTCAGTTTGGCATTTCAAGTGTAGTGCTTTACCAAAGAAAAGACACTACCACCAGGTCTGACCTCTTTCACGGGGGTTTTAATTTTATGTTGGCTTATCACCTTTACAAATTTCTTGTCCTCTCCCAAGGATGGAAACAGGGCAAATCAGCTACACAGAAGCAGTTTAATCATTCATAAAGGCAAAAGAAAAAATTAAATTTAAAAAACTTGCCCCAAATTTAAGTTCGTCAGAATAGCTACTTCTAGAAACAGAAAGCAAAAGCATTGAAGAAATATGCTTTTAAGTTGGTATTTAAATCCATTAAAGAAATATTTGAATACAAGCCTTTATGCCTCCGGTTACTAACAAAAGGCTGAGTGGATGTGTTGTTATATTACCTTAGAAGAATACATTCAGGGCAGACATAAAATTTGAATTTAAAATACACACTCCTGCACAATGCACACATACAGAAGCACACTATTAAGTAATCATTTACTATGAGTTACTTCTTACTAACCTTCACATGGTTTCACAAATATTTTCATTTTGTTTCTTTTAATTAATAATTATTTGAACTGACAGAAATTACAAATCATAATACAATTAAACAATCAAAATATATTAAGCTTAAAAATGTGGTATTTTAAAGGATTTTTGTCAAACAACTGAATCAGTTAGTCAAACTAAGAGATTCTAGCATGTCCCTTTATGAGAATATCGACAGTAACGGCTTTCCCTCTTCACAATCACAACAAAAAGACTGTCAAAAGAATCTTGATTGCAGGTATTCAATAGAAAAGCTTAGAAAGCTTCTTAAAGAACCCTGTAAAGTTACAGGTATGTACATATACATACTAATAAATAAAACTACATTTCTCCACTTCCCTCCATACAACATTCCAGTTCTCCACTTACCAATGAGATTGTTTGGTGTTATAATAATTAATGTTTGAAAAAACACATCTAGTGTTAGTGAATTAAGATAATACTTTTTTTCTTCCATACTATAACCATTTCAGTTTTCAAAGGCAGTAAATTTTCCAATTTCTACTAACGTCACATAATCAGCATTAGAGTTTAAAATTGCCACATAAAACTGCAGAATCTGATTGACAGATTCAATTTCTCATTAAATACATGTGGGTATAACTGCAAAGAACAGATGAAAAGAATGGCAACTGTCTTATGGGGTAACATGAAGCATTTTGAAAACTTACCCAGTCCTTAAATGCTTACTTATTCATCTACATTTCCTGCTAAAATGCACATAACACATCATTTTAGAAGCTGCACTGATATTCAACAAGCAAACAACTGCCTTCTGTACTCTTCTAAGTAAATCTACCTCCATCACGACTCGGAGGGATGACTGCTTTGATGATCTGATGAGATACACTTCAAGCTATCCTCAAAAAAAAAAAAAGAAAAAGATGCTTGGACGCTTTCCTCTTCCTCATCTAACCGTATTGACTGACCCTTCAGTCAGCCTGCTCATGAAACAAAGGCAAAGCACTACGCACTCTTCAGAGAGAGCTCCGACCCGTCCCATAACCCACACCAGCAGATAGATTGACACAGTCTCTAAATAAAGCCTGTCAGCCATACAAAGATAAGGTGTCATTAGCTGCGTGCGGATCGGTGTTACCTTCAAACACAAAGATACTGCATATGTTCTTCACTGTCACAGCAACACTTGTTTCACAGGCCCTTCTAAATGCAGAAAATTTCACCCTGGCTTTCAGGAAGAAATCTTTAAATTGTACTCTACTTTTTAAAACGCGTATAAGTACATCTACATAAAATGCTTAATTAAGTGCATGAATACAGTAATATGCCCATGAGAGGTGTTTTCTAAGGTAGACATATCTCTGCACTAATTACAGAAGGCAGATTTGCTCTCTCCTGCTCTTATAAAACGGAAACATATAGATCTTTGCCAAACTATTACAGGCTCATACGCTACAAGCGATGCAGCTGGTGATACCTGTATGTCAAACACCCAGCACCGCCGAACAACAAGGGAAAGCCCGAGAGGTTAAAGTTTGCCGCGGGATACGGGCAACCTCCCGCGGGCTCCGCCGTTTGGCGTCAGCGCAGGCGGTCCCTGCCCGCGGTGCCGCCGCTGCCCGTGTCCGCGTACCGAGGCCAGCGCGCTCCCGCCGCCCCTGCGGCCCCCAGGGCTCCTCACAGGGCCAGCGGCCCGGGACCCCATCCCTCCGGCCGCGCACCTGAGCCCGGGAGCCCCCCGGTGCCCCCACCCCCGGGGCCGGCGAGGCGGGGGAGCCTTACCCGGGAACTGCTGCGGCGGCGGCGGCGGCGGCGGCTGCTCGTCCTCGCCGCTCTCGGAGTCGGTCTGCATGGGCTCCTCGGCGAAGTTGACCCCGCGGGCGTCGGGGGGGCCCCGGCGCGGCGGCTGGGTACCCCTGTCATGGCCGGTGCCCGCTCTGCGGCCGCTCGGCTCCTTCTCTGCCGCCGCCTTGGCCGTCGCCGCCTCCTCCTTGAGGCGCCCGAAGTACTGGAGGGCGAACTCCAGCAGGTCCCCGGGCTGGCTCCGCAGCACCTCTACCGTGAAGCCCTGCAGCAGCTCCGTCAGCCCCGCCGGGATGGAGATGCTCATGCCGGGGCCGGCCGGGGGGGCACAGCCCGGCCAGGAAGGGGGAGGGAGAGGGGAAGGGGAGAGGAGAAGGAGGAAGAGGAGGAGGAGGAGGAGGAGGAGAAGAAGGGGGGGAGAGCCCGGGGCCGGGGGTCGGCGGCCCGGGGGACGAGGCGCGCCCGGCGGATCGCCCGTGGGCAGCGGGAAGGGGCGGGCGGC
>JACBWW010000005.1:43354657-43409923 GCA_020086605.1 Lanius collurio
AATCAAGTGCAGCAGGAGAGCTGACACCTGTACATCATGGACAGCTGCATAGCTTAATGTCTCTGGAGGGTAGGTTAGCTAGAAATGCCAGATTGGCTCATCCACAAGTTTAGGAGCTTAAAACCCTTCTCACACCACTGAGGGGGTTGATCTGGTTGTTACCAGGCTGAGAGATACCTAACCTTTGAGGAAGCCCCCAGGAAGGGAAGTGTTAGTAATTAGTGCCTTCCAGGCACTAGGTGTTCTGTGAGAATATAATATTCCATTTAATGGAGTCTTCCAGGATTAGAAGGGTTGTCATCCCTGAGGTTTTCTCTTAGCCAGACAAGGCAGTCTTTTTTTCTAGGAATTTACTAGCAGCATAGTGTCTTTTGCCATCTAATCAAGGACTCCCCCTAGTTTGTCAGAGCCTCCCATCCTCCCAGACGTAAAATAAGATCACTTCTCTGAGGACATCCTCAAGATCCAGCCTTTGATGTTTGTATGCAAGATTGGAGTAATTTGAATAAGAGATTCCTAAGTGGCAGAACTCTAAAGAATGCTTCTTTTAAAAAAGAATTTCAAGACAGCCCAAAGTGTTTGTGCCTAGTGAAACTTATCCTGAATTTTGTGTATCTCAAAGGATGGCAGCAAACTTTGTAGTTCAAGCTGGTGTCATCTTGTTTCCTTAGATGCTTTCTATTCCAAAGACCTTGTATTGATATTTAAATTGCTTTTAAATCCTCATAAGGAGGACAGCTGTCAAAAATATGTTGTGTCTAGCAGAGTGAACAGTTAGACAGAGTATTGGTTCACACCTCTCTGATGCGTTTTATTAGTTGCTACTAATTTTTGTGTGCCATTCTAGTTCAGCTGTAAATATCTTCTTGAAATGAAAGAGAATATGCAACCTACAGAAATCCTCCTGTACTGAAAAAGGATTGGGCAGAATATTCCCCTCACAATTCCCAAGGAAATAATCTAAAGACTTTGTTGTCTCCTCTCCTCCTAGCCAACAAATGCACTTTTCATAGCACACTGCTTACCTGCTTTACATGTTGTTCTTGTCCGTTCACCTGGTTTGCAGCAGTGAAAAATAGGGAGATTAGAGCTAACAGGAGAGAAATAGCAAGCCCTTAGCCTCCCTCAGGACAGTTCAGACACCATGCTTCAGACAGTGGTTGGGAATACTTTGACAGAGCTCAGAGAATGAGACCTTTCCTGATCACGTGGAGGACAATGAACAGAGCACAGAAGGGAAGAGTCAGACTTTCAAGACTTGTCTTTACCAGAGTAAATGCAAATTTAGTAAATTTAGTAAACTTTACCTTGTCAAAGTCCATCCAACTGTAAGCCTTTTTTTTTTCTGCCAGCATTCAAAGTTTTGCCTGAGAGGAACATTGTTCTCCAGTCCTTCTGAAGACATGCTCTCGAACAACCATCTCCTGATGAGCCCGGGCTGAGTCTGCAATGCCGTAGGTGCCATGCAGAGGGGCAGAAGTGTGCACTTAACATCGGGGGTGGAACCAGGGTAAAGCCCTTTCTCCCCTGTGGAAAGTAACTTTAGCAAGAAAACTAGAGGAGTAGAGGCTTTTAAATCCTGCTCTTTGTTACGTTGTTGCAGGCAAGAGAGATTATTATTACTGCGTCCTTGGAGCCGCTGCACAGCTAGCCGAGAAAGAGATCCTGATCTCATCATCTGTAACTGTCTCTCTCAATTTGGCAGCCTAATAATTCCCAACAGTGGTTCTCCATGGAAAGAGTTCATATTGTTGTCTTGGGACAATTGTACTGGAGACACACAGGGCAAAGCCTGGCCCTCTACCTAATGCAGCATTGTAGAAAAAGACTCACGTTTGTGTTTGGGAGATGTTGCTCCCTGTATTTCCTATGTTTAAAAGGTCATTGGTTTGTGTTATCTTAAATCTTTTGTCCAGGTTTTTGAAATTTTAAATGCAGATGCACTTTGCATGCTGCACGACTAAAAAGCTGCTGTTCAGAAGGCACCTGCAAATCCCTACATGTTTTATATTTACTTCAAAATCTCTTCAGTTATATGGTCATGTTTTTTCTTGCTGGCTCTCGATCAAGCGATAGCTGGTTTGTAAGTTTAAAACAACCACAGTTCATAAGAATAGTCATGTACCAATTTCTGATCTTCCAAAATGCCTTTAAAATGTTACATGTATTGACTTCCTTTTTGTCCTTCTCAGGTTCTTCTGGTTTACTAGGCAAATCTGACACACAGAATTTTTTTACTAACTGTTTTTATGGCTATCATTCAGCCATGAATTTTCCAGCAATAACAAAACTTGCAGTTGTGCAGATCCATAGTTTCACACTTTTCTGTTCTCATTAGAATGGTAGGTCATCATTATTGTATTACAAAATCCATTACCAAACCCAAATCTATTTATCAGGAAAATGTTTGTTTCCATAAACAATGTAAGAAACTACTGCCTATAATGTCTTAATCAAGTTTGAACACATTCCTCATGATTCTTCCTTCAATTCAATCTCCTGTTCTCCATCTCATACTCTTTGCTCTACCTGTGCTTGTTGGTCTGTGAATTCAAACCAGATAACTCCTCCCCTGCCTACTGTAAATCAAGAATGGCAAGAACCAAGTAGCCATTTACATACTGAAGTAAAATTGTTATTTATGCCAACGAGGATTTTCTCTGAGCAAACAGAGAGGCCAAGTTCAAAACCTGGATGGAAGGAAACCACCTGAAGAAACAGAATAGCAGCAAATGAAATACCCCCTGCCATTTTCAGTACCAATTTACAATCAGTTTAACTAGATATAGAGTTTGAGGAGTTTCCTTCCACAAAATGGCACCTGGTAATCATGGAACAAGTGTTCATTTAGTCTCCCTTGTATCACCTTTTTGGCACTTGTGGTGCTATGTAGTCAGTGAAATTAAATGCCTGATTAGAGCTGAGATGAATCATCATGCTGTCAGGGAGAAGAGAGCAGAAGTGGTGGCTCAGGAGGAGGAGTATCAGATTATCTGCAATTCAAATTCAAGTTGGCTTACATTGGTCCTGAATCCAAGTCTTCCATCCACCTCATCTACTGAGATAATATGTTCAAAAGAATTGCAGAGTATCACATATTCTAACCTTGAGCCCCTTGCTTTTCCACTCACCCTAATCCTTTTTAACCCCAAACTGTATTTTCCAGGGAGTATGAGCTTTGTGACTTATTGCAAGCTCTGTTTACAAGTGTTACTATTCAGTAAATGAACAGCTGTTGATTTCCATTGAAATCTGTTGTTTGTAGTCCTTGATATTCAGAAACTACAGGATACTGCCTCTTAGAAAAGTGCTCCTTTCTATGTGCCTCAATTTGGGCTCTCATAATCACCTGTAATTTCAGAAAAGTGTGACTAGAGTTTCTAAAGTCAATATATTGATGCTGAATTTGTCATTAAAAGTAAACCTTCTCAGTTTAAAAGCAATGAAATGAAATGACAGTGTAGATGTAGTAGACTTCATCTATTTTGAGGATCTTATTTCTTTGGTGCCCTACTCTTTTTATAAAAATGGCTTTATATACTGTCAAGACAACCTGTTAAATGGCTAACAGAGACATCTCTCCAAATAGCTGGCAACAGAAAATAATCATCAGATGGAAAAGTTCCCCAAGAATTGACAGTAGGCTGCTTCTGTTCAACACCTCCTGCAATCACATGGGAGCAAGGATAAGTGTGGCTGATGACACAAAACCCAGTTGAACAGTGATATCACTGAGCTCAGGGAAGCATGGAGTGATCTGTCCATTCAAAGAAAACCTCACTCTATGAGCTCCTTATTAAGTCATTGACCTCAGAAGAAAGAGTGCAAGATGTTTCTACAGAATGGAAGGACTTTATCATGGAAGGCAGCACTTCTAAAAGGGCTTGGGGATCAGAATGGAGAAACAGCTTGACACCAATTTCTGCTATAATTCTGTAGAGGAAGGGGCTAACGAGATTCTTGCTTGTTTCAAGAGGGAGACAGAAAATAGGAATGGGAGATCTTCCGTCTGTCAAGCACTCCTGAGACCAGTAAAAAAAGGTACAGATTTAGTGTTCCTGTGTTGAAAAGGATATGGAGAAGTAGGTGATGTGCAGAAAAGAGACACAGAAATTATTCATAAGATGAAGGAAAATGTCTTGAGGTGAAAAGACTGGGAGAGTTCTCAGCCTTAACTAAGCACTTGTTACTATGCTCAGTAGAAGAGGCTTATATGATCTAAGTAATTAAGAATATCAGTCTATATAGTCTAGTAGCATCTTTATGGAAAAGAATAACATCAGTCTTGCTTATCGAAGATGGCTCAACATCTTCTCTTGGAAAGTCAAACTCTTTCATGTCACTAGAGGAACACACAAATATCCCTAAAGATGCAGTAATTCTTAGATCTTTTGAAATATGAAGCACTAGTGAAAAAATCATAATACATATATGCTTTTAAAAACCTACAGCCACTGCTGTGGATGCTTGGGGTTTTTTTAAATGAAAAAGAGTGATAGCGAATGGATAGTTTTGCTTCATTTTCCTTAAGGGAGCTGGGGAATCCAATGATTTTTGAAAAATGACCTTTCTCCCTGCAAATCTTCTTCTATTATTCCTCAGCTTAGATATGAAATATTCAGATCATCTACTTTGTGGCAAAAACAAGGAGAAAATAAGTAGAAATAGCTGTTGGAGAACAACCCTACAATTCCATGCTTTGCATTACTTATTAACTGTCAGTGTTCCTAAAAAAAAATGTCATTATGAGAATTAACTTCAGTTTCTTGGGAGCTAATTTCCAGAAAGAGGGAGTCAGAGCTGTGGAGTCTGTCGTTCTAAGTGATATCTTCTAGGGAACAGGCGACTTTTTCAGAGAACATTAACTGTTGGCATTTTGGTTTGGGTTATTTTTTTGGTTTTGCGGGTTTGGGTTTTATTGTGTGGGGTTGTTTTGGCTTGTCTATTTTGTTGTTTTGTTTTGTTTTTTCCCTGATAGATATAATTGTTACTCATTATATTCTTGAGGAAATCATTAGTTATTCTTGGCAAGAAGAATAAAGCATCTGCACAAATATTGGTTAAAGAGGGCACATAAGCACCAGCTGAAATATTTTCTTTGGTTTGAACCCTAATGTAGTGGTAATGTTCCTGCAGACTTTTGTTCTGGTGAAAACTGAGAATAGCGTTACTGAGTAGAAGCACTACTCTGACCCTTGCATGTTTGTCGGTTTGGGCATCTCTGCACACCCCCACACAGATGGGGTTGGGTAGGTAGACACACTGGACTTTATGGCAGACATTTTACTGTCCAAAAAGCATCAGGCAAGGTGGGTTCAGTAATTGCCTAGTCTGTGAGGGAAGATGAGCCTACAGTTGGAAGGGCTACATTTGAGAGCAGAACCTTAATTTGAACTGGCAGACCTTATAGGACAAATGTGGATGTGCTGGAGCTGGGCACTGGAGTGTCAAGTCTCCATTTTGTCTTAGGATGGTTCGTTTATACAAACTTGTGGATGTGCATTTGATTAAAATGTAATCAAAATGTAATGACCTTTACAGATTCAGGAACAGAAAGACTTTTTTTATCTTTCTCTAAGTGTATATGTATGCATGTATAAATAAACACGAGTGCATTTGTCTGTATATGACATTACTGTTTCTATTTTGGCAGAATATTAAGACCCCATCCTATTAATCTATGAATGTAGTCAACTTGCAGTGAATTAAGACTGGCTATTTAATGTAGACTTATGATTCATCAAAGAAATTATGTGATTATTTTTTATATGGATCATCAAAGAAATTATGTGATTATTTTTTATACTTTTATAAGGAACAGAAATATTTACATTTTTAAGGTACAATTCATAATTGCACCGGCCTTACAATATTCCAACTTTAGGCTCAGGAGTGGAATATAAACTGTGCCAGACATGCATTCCCATGAGTTTTTATCGTTGTTTTCGACACAATCTATTTTTATTCAGTTCTATGGGAAATGCACACACTTTGTGCAGTTGCCAGAATGTAATTTCCCAATGCCCCTTATTTATTTCAAAGTGTGCTTTTTTTGGATTCAAGTGCTTTTGCAACAGCACTTTTTCCCATTTTATCATGTAAGTACTCCTTGCTCATACTGAACCCATTTGGTGCGGACAGTGGTTCCATATGTGGAGCTGAGAGGGCAGCCATGTAAACTAGCAGAAACCTCTCACACTGGCCATAGCAGTTGGTTCTCCTTCCTTTTTCGGGGTCTCCCATTAATCACTTTACCTAAGGGCTGCATGCAGGGAGCTGGGGGCAGAATTCTTGCTTTGTTCAGATTCTGCTGGATGTATCAGAGCCCAGCGGTTGTTGGGGAGATGGTGATGGCCTGCTGAAATCCCTCTCTTTGGGCCTACCCTGCAGGACAACTTGGAGACTGCCCAAATCTGCAGCAGGTTAATCCTTAGGGACCATCTAAGAGCTGGGGCTAGCCAGAATGCATCAAGCTTCAGCCTGGTTCACAACACAGCCTTTGCCTAAGGAGCAACGGAGAGGATCGAGATGATGATGTAGAGGAGAACAGATTTGGCTGTAGAACCTGCCCCAAAAGGACAACTTACCTCTGTGAGGACACAATCCTTAGTCAACATGTCCACTAATACTTGTGTGGTGCTTTACAGGACAGCCTAATTTTCTGTCCTAAAGTCACTTTGACTTGATAGACTTTTTTTAAAGGGTTCATTATTGAGTTGAAATCAACTTGACAATGTCTTTACATTCCTACAAACCATCCTGTTAGATCATTGCCATAAGGCATAGTCAAGGGCTCTCAGACATAGTTGCAGTTCTAGGGCAGTCCTTTATAAAGTGCCACAGACACTTTTGCATATAAATAGGGCACCCCTGAAGAAGACGTCTCCAAGACACCCTTGCAGTGCTGCTTAAAGGACATTTTAATACTTGCTCCAACCCTGACTTATCTGCAGTACAACATCACAGACCCTGCACCATAACATCTGGATAAATGCCCTACTCTTATGTCACAGCATTCTCCAATAAAGCCTTCAGACAAATAGGGAAAGGAAGAAATGTGGTCTTGAGGCCAGGCACTGAGGTCAGCAGTCCTTCCTACTTCTGCTGTATCTGCCCCAATTTATACCTGGTAGCTCAAATGTGAGTTTGTTCCTGGAGGTTTGGCCTGACTGCTTGCCGAGAGGGTTGGTAACCCCTTGTAACACACAGAGCAAGGATCCAGGGTCAGGGTGCTTCCCTTGCCCTGTGGATTTCTCCATCATCCTCCTGCCATCTAGATGATGGCACAGCTTTGTCCTGCTGGGACTTGGACAAGGAGCAGATGGGTTTGGTAGCAGCTGGCAAGGCTACTGAGATGTAGGATGGTGAGAAGGTTCTCCATGGGTCTGAGCTCATGATTAAACCTTGAAACTGTGTCCCATTGCTGGCAATGGGTCATGGAGAAAGGCTGCAAAGTTACAAATGTTAGATGTTTTCCTTAGCAAGTCTCCTCAAATGGCCAAGGCCTTAAAATTGGCAAGGCAACAGGCAAAAAGCAGCCCTCTCCAGGTCTGACAACCTCATAGCCTGCCTATAACTCATGAAGGAGAGAGAAATATTTTGAAACTGGGCACCTGTGGGGAGCCAAATTTCCATGAACTGGCATGGAAGTGGAGCCTCACAAACTAGCAGTGTCGAAAGAAGCCTCTCAGTCAAGGTCCTTCCACAGACTTCATTGTGACAAAAACATCTTTCCCTAAAAGGCCAAGGACTCCACCTTACCTTCCATGGTAAGGGACACTGCTGCACTTCCAATCAGCCTTCAAAATTACGGTTTTCCAAGATCATCTACCAAGTCAATTGATACCAAAATAAATCTACATTAGGCATAAACTGCAGAATGCTTTCTTCCTCCCAAACCAAGAATAATACTAAAAAAAATCCATATAATCAAGAGCTGCAAATGCCGTATTCTTGTCCCTGGTAGCATCTCTGGGCTGTCAGATACTTTGAAGTTTTGGATTCTCAGAATAAGACAAGTCTTTCTTTCTCACAGTTTGTATAGGCTGTTATGAGCAATCGGCTAAGGCATCCTAGGACCCCTGGCTGAAATGGGTCTGTGCAGACAGCACAGCTTACAAAGTCCATATGGATCTGTATGCATCTCAGAATCATATCCTCTCCATTTCCTGAGTTCCCTTCTCATGAGCCTGTGTGTTTAAAATCCAGGTTTCTCTGGTAGCCCCACAGTATAGGTTCTAAAGGTTCGTGTAACAGGCAGCCAGGGTAGAAACAGTAGCAGAACTTCAAAACAGCAGATCTGCCCTTCCATAAGAAAGAAAGGGAAGTATAATTGCCCTAGAGCAGTCACTCTGAAAGGTAAGAGTCACTCATGAAGCTTCCCTCTGGCTGTCTGTGAAAACTAGGTCCTTGTTTCAATGTTCTTTTTCTAAAGGTGATGATGAAGTAATGCAGCAGGAATGCAGACACAGAAGTATGGGGATTTTTGGGTGAGAAAATTCCCCTTGACCAATCATTTTCCTGACAGGACCAATCATCTTTCAAAGTAAGTCCTCAACTTTTTATCCTTCTCAAAAATGCCAAGATGCATCTAGAAAGACTGCAGTATGGATACTTCAGAGATTCTCTGAACAGAAATAGAAGAGGAAGATGCAGACAGCAGATAGCCTCCTTTACTGACATTACACAGCCAGATTGTCCTGTAGGGAGCTGGCAGCAAGGTCCAGCTGATCTTACCCTTTTTGTAAAACAGTATAATGATTATGGGAAACACAAAGAGATTCTCAGTGTGTGATCAGTGCCATGCCACTGCCCTGGCCAGTTTCCAGAGTGATACTCAACAGGCTGAGATAATTTACTTAATCCATAACCTGCTAGCCTAGTTTTATGGTCCTCTCCATGTAATCAGTTTCACATGGATTAAGATACATGGAGAAGCCCAGTCATCACTGCAGCTGGAGTGGAAGGGAAGAAACCTGGGCTGGGGTTGCACTGGTCTCCTTGCCTGTCCTGGGAATGTCTGCATCAGGCTCATAGGCAAATCTGGTGTGTGCTTACAGAAATGAGACAGCTCTTTGTCAATCTCCACCTTTCTTGCTCTTTCAACACAAATGCAGAGAGAAGGGGGCACCATAACACACCAGGAGGAAGGGCTGACTCCTTGCAGACCTTTACTTTGCACCTCTGTGTGTTGTTACATATCTGGTGTGGGCAGCACTGTGTCCCTGCTTGATATTGGCCCTGCTGGATGGCAGGTCAGGAGGACAGGAATGGAGAGGGAGGGCAGAGGAGGGCGAGCAGACAGCAGCATGCTGGCTCTCCTGAGACAAAAAGATATCATATCCCAGCAGGGGCCATCCTGGAGAACTGTAACTAATTGTGTCCTGGGCTCTAA
Source organism: Lanius collurio (assembly GCA_020086605.1). NCBI lineage: Eukaryota > Metazoa > Chordata > Aves > Passeriformes > Laniidae > Lanius > Lanius collurio. Next base: position 43,364,052 of record JACBWW010000005.1, read on the forward strand.
TGTGCCCAGATGCAAAGGAAATGTCAGTTTCTTAGTAACTGAAATTTTTCACATTTGATAGCCAGAAAGCAGTGAACTTTCAGCCATGGAGATGGTCTCAGTGAAAGCTGGCAAGGAAACCTTCAGCCACCACTCCTTTTATGAGGGGAAGCTTTGGTACAGAGGTAGGCACACTCCATGACATGGAAATGGCACAATATTCCTAAATGATGGAGGACAGTGTGGACCCAATACCGACTATATCAGAGTAAAACTGATTTGCATTCACAGAAAACAGTAGGCTTTGATTATGCCTACATTTTACAAGCAGTGAAAACCTTTCATGTCCTGCCAGTGTTTCAGTGCATCATGAACAGAATCAGTACAGAGCTCACTGAAGATGCTAGAAAGCTGCTGCCCACTACAGATGATGTTGGGGTCAGGCCCTACTGTATTCAAATTATTTTCTCCTGGGAAGGGGTAAGTTAATGAGAGGTGAGAAACAGAGGAGAACAATGTCTCACAGACTTTAAAATACAGAGAAAACCACAGAATCATGGAGCAGCTGAGGCTGGCAGGGATGTCTGATGATTGCCTATTTCAATTCCTGCCTGTTGCCTCTTGCCCTGTCACTGGCCACCACGACACCGTCTGGCCCTGGCTCCAGCATGAGCAGCCCCAGCTCTCTAAGCCTCTCCTTGCATGCCAGGTGTTACAAGCCCTTAACCAATAGTCCTTGACTGGACTCACTGTGGTATGTGCATGTCCAGTCCAACTGGAGAGCCTTCATCCTGCCAGGGTCCCACCAAATGCCAGCACAGCCATCTGCTGTGTCAGCCACTGCCCCCAGCTCTGTATCTTCTGCAAACTTGCTGAGGCTCTCTCTGTCCCACCACCCAGACCATTAACACAGCTGCATCCTAACACAGGGTGTCTCCTGGGGTATGTCACTGGTGATAGTACCCAAGCTAAAGGAACAGGTAAGGATTTTGTGCCTGGAAGGCTTTAATTTCTGCAGGTCATATGTGGATATAAGAAGAGTTCTTTTAAAGGTTTATGGAAGTACGTACTTTATTGGAGACAGACTAGTAAGTGTTAGAATTTATTTTGAAATGTCTATTATTTAAAAATATCTACTACTTAGTAGAGCATGAAACTATTTCATTTTAAATGTGCAGCATTTAAGACTTGGACTTTTAGAACATGTAGATATTTCAAAATAACTCCATTGTGTAAACAAATCCTTGCTTAGTAGTGCAATCTCTTGAAAATATTCTAAATAAATTAATTGATGGCTTTTATTTTCTTTCTGTGTCTCAACCATTGGCATTCCTCATTTTAGATGTCAACATTTCTATGCCTGGAAGCTGGAGAATAAAAATAGTTACACTCTAAAAAAAGGACAGTGCTGAGGGTGAAAGGTTCTGATCTTGCAAGTTCTTGCTCACATGGAAACTCAATGGCACTACTTGGGTGAGGAGGAATTACCCAGAAGAAATTACAAAATGAGGCTGAGCTCTGCTACTAAAATGGTAATAACTGAAACATGGAAAAGATTATTCACTCTCCGATGAAACAGAAGGAGCTTGACTGTACAAATCTGTGAGTTTTAAAGAACCAACCAGGGTTGAAACTCACTGGAAATCTGTTTTGAAAACAGATGAGAACCTCCTGCTAAGCTGTTAGACTGCAGTGATGTTTCAACAATTGGGATTTTTTAGGGTTTTTATATTGAACATAGATGAGCTACAGGGATTTCAGGCCTATTTGGAAGCCAACTATGTATTCATGTCATTATTAATAATGCCTTGGGCTAGACAGAAAGCTTGAAAACTATTTGTTTACATAAATAAAAAGCAGTGCATTTTTAGAGTTACTTCATTCTATGGCCTTAAAAAGAGTCTCCTTGGCACAGTAAGATGACCTTATCCTTAGAAAAATGGTATTGTATGTCAGAAATGTCTTTATTTTCTGACACAGCAGGACAGAAAAGCCACTTTTATTCCAAGGAATCCAGGTTGTTCATATGAAATCTAAAGAGACTGAACCCATCATGGCACTACAATACAGGTTGTCTGACTCTTGAGATAAGGGTGAGTGCCTAATGGCTGTTTTCCAAACAAAGAACACTCAATTAAGAACTAGGGTACATGTCAAGGAGGTTTTAAAGGGGAACATTACTCACAGCTCAAGAGTGGTTAAAGAATATTAAATAGGTCACAGAACACTACCTCTTCTTTCACTACAACAAGTAAAGGGCAAAAAATTCCCCAAATCTATAAATCTTATATTCTCTAGCCCTTTTCTACCTGGACCACCACCTCCTCTGATTCTGAGTACCTCTGTGCTGATCTTCAAATGAAATTTGGCAGAAATGGCAGCAGCCCACTTCCAGGATTCTGGGATGGTCCAGTTGGTGTGACCAGACCCTGTATGAGGTCTCTGCCACACCTGGACAGTTTCAAAGTCATTTGCAACAAATCCCATTTACCACAGTGGAAGGTCTATAATTCTCAATTCTTCAAAGCATCTTAACTAATGTAATTTAAGCTAGGAGTTCTCAGCCTTCAAACAGGCACCTAAAAATTGCTGGTCCCATTGCCCTTTTCTCCTTTTAAGATCTTTCTGATTTCCCCTCTGAGAGATGATGATCTCATGAGTAATTAACCACTTCCTAACTTGCTTCTCAGTTGTTTGTGGCAGACACTCCCCAGCTGTATGTTGGAAATGAAAAAACTTCTCCAGTGCAAGGTTTTTTGCTTAGCACATCTTGGTGGTTCTGTCATGGAAAAAGTGATAGACAAAACATAAATCCTTTCTATTGTTTCAGCGCACTAGAGTCTCCTTCTCCACCTTTTCAACTGGAAAAAATAGTTCTTTGAACAGACCTAATATAGCTTCTTACTTGGGAAGTTCTGTAGAGAGTCTTCCTCTCTGTGTATGGGTAGGTCTGATTTTAATCAATACTGATTTCCTTCCTTACTTTTGGTTATCTCTGGGCTTAATGGTTGTATTTGGAATAACAGAGCATTTACCTTCTCCAGATCTCAGTGGTTTCCTCTGTTGTCCTTGGTCATGTTTTTGTAAGCAGTTGTGTGCCTATGGACCCTTGTGCTTGGCCAGCTTTCACTGTTGGATGAAGGTCTAACATTTTATTGCTCAAAGGCATTTTTGTAAATAATGCATTTCCAGTGTTAGACTGTGACAGATTAGTTTCTTTCTGGGAAGAAAGATCAGAGGTGACAACGAAATAGAAATGTCATGTTTCTGTGTTAGTTCAAAGGCTGTTCTTGGACCTTGTTGGTGACTAAGCTACTAAAAACTGAACTTGCCTGTCTGACTTTACAAGAATATAATCCTTCAGAAGACATTCACAAATAAATTGGGGTTTTTTCTTTTTTCTTTAGATTAGCTCATTTTCTGAGCAAAGTAAACCCATATATTACATTAAATATGTCTCCCACCATTGTTTATTTGCAGGCCTGTTCTTTAAAGGATAAGCCAATTCCCTCTCAAATGCAGTTGATTTCTCTGACTTACTCTGACAGCTGTGACAGTCTGTTTGTCACAGAGCTACTGGTACATACCAATTTATATATTAAAAGTAGCTGGAGATGGAGCAGTCTCATAGGTGGGTTTAGAACTTAAAACATTGTGTGAAGATTCATCAAATTACTCCCTGGTTTTATTTGTTTGTGTGGTTTTTTTTAATGATGACATTACCTTTTAACTTTGTGCTTCAGTGAATTGTCTTAAAACAGTGACTCCTACCTGGGAAAAATACTGCCCTGGAATGTCCTAATTATGCTCCATGCTACAGTATCCAGTATGATTCTATGGTAGTGTGGGAACACATCAGGCCAAAGCCGGTAGCAGGCTGTTTGCCATTCTGGGGTGAATTGTTTCTGGCTCGGTACCATATGCCTGAGGGTGGCATGTGTCTTCTCAGGAAGGACAAATTGCTCTCCTTCATGTTTGGCAAGCTCCAGCTGGCATGCCAAAGAAGCCTATATTTAGTACTGGTACTGTTTAGCCAACAAGCTGGGAAAATTGTCATGATGATGCGACTAGAGATTTACCAAGGCTGTTTTCCAAGAGCTGAAGAAGACAGGGTTGAAGTGAGCTTTGAATTTCCAGCTTTGAATCCAGCTGCTCCTATTTTCTCTGGGTACAGTACCTCCTGCTCCCAAGCCCAGGCTGGTGGTGGTGCAGCTTGAACTGAGCTCTTTTACTCCGCTTTGGCATTGGTGGGATTCCTACAAAGCTGGCTATTTTGATACACAACTCGGTACCCAAAATTCTGCTCTCCATGTTCTGTTGAATCCTGGCTGTAGCTGTCACTGTTCCTGCTCCCCCAGTGACATGTGCTGTCCTGGCTGCCTGAAGCACACATGGTCCAGATGTGCTGAGAGCAGAGATCCAGAGAGCAGCAGCAACTGCTCCCATCAGAACCCACTTTGCCTCTCATCTCACCTGCACTGGGCACGTGGCTTACCTACAATTCAACAAGCTCATGAGCCCGAAGGAAGGCAGTGTGAGCCCTGACACCCACTGCAGGAATTTCACCTCCTCTGTTCCTTTCCCTTGTGAAACAACATCAGAAACCTCCCAAAGAACTGGAGCAACACTATGGGGTTGTCTTACTTCTTTTTATTTATCTTATTTCCACCCCAAACTGGCCACAGGCACATTCGCTGCTCAACAAGAGCTTCTGAAGATCCTTTTCTTGGAAGGCCATGCCTGTGGCAAGGTCTCAGTTATCTACTGTTTGTATTAAGTTGAAGTTACATTTTCAACTTGCAATTTACTCTATACTTAGGCTTTGCATACGTAGCAGTGCTAGCAAGAGGGTGAAAGAAATTACCTCTTGAGGAAAAAAAAGGCAAATATCCCAATGTAAACATGATTTTATTGCTTTTATTTAAGCTGTGTGAGGGAATGAAGATTCATAGGGGAAAAGGTAAACTAAACACTCTTTTTATTAACAAAATTTTCAAACACATGCTCTGCTCACAACTCAGCTCAAGATATATGAAGAAAAGATTAAGGAAAACTCTAATTCTCTAATTTCACAACCCTTCCTAAAAAAATCCATGTAACTATTTACTGGTGTCTTGACACACATTCTCAAAAGCAAAGGAATTTTGGAGTTATTCTTAAAAATATTCCCAAAATGTACCTTAATCCTCTGCTTGGGCATTTAAATATCCTTTTCCATCTGAAATAAGTGTTGATTTTGGCTGTTGTAGATACAGCCAAAACATGAAAAATCATCTGTGCTTGGGTTGGCTATACTGGAATTTTCTCTTCTACGAGCTAGGCAGGAGGTTCTCAGGGCTGGCTAATGCTGCACACATTTTCTCTTCATTTGCAGTGTCGGTATTGCTGGCAGGATATTGCACAATGAAGAGCACAGTGTTGTCCTTTTACCCTGTATGTCCCTTCTGTGCGCATAAAGATTAGGTTGTTCTGCTGATTTAATTACTGTGAGATCATCTTCTTAGGCATCTTGTCATAATACTGACATTTCTTGTGAAAGTTTTAAGTGATTTGACACTTTTTATCATAGTACAATTGCTAGCTTTTCTTCCAGTGAACAAATGTTGATTAATAATTCTTGCCGTTAGAAACAAATCACAGCTTTTGTTTATTTTCAGTAGTTCAAGGAACTAGGGAAGGTCTTGACAACCCTAATTTGCTGTGCTTAGTGACTATTTTTGTATATTTCTCAGCTTTCTGTCCATTGGGCCAAGAAAAATCTGGAGAGCAGGTTGTGCATGTCTGGGACATCCACCCTGTACAGACCTGCTAAATCCCTCAGATGTTTGTTGCTGACTATTACTTTGATAAATTCACTGCAAGTCCCTTGCGTAGCAAACACTGATACATGGTAACTCAGAGCTATGAACATTCTTCAGCTCATGAATGCCCTTTAGTTGTTTTATCTGCCAGGAAGGTATTTGCCTGCATCTTCCAATTGAGCCCTTTCTCCATGAGTAAAGTAGCATTAAGACAAGACACAAACCAGTTGTTGGAGGGCAATACACACTCCTACATTTAGCTTGGTATGAGGCTTCATAAACCATAGATTTTAGGGAAATGTACATGGTGAATTAACAAGAAACATATTACTCCTGGCAATTTGTAGAGTCTAAGTGGCATACATTGACGTAAAAATGCACTGAAGATTGATGTGTCTTCACAGTACACCACTCCCCTCACAGCCTGCGAGTTTTGTGGGGCTCTGTCACAGCCTGATTTGCTGCATTGTCAGCTCCCAGGTTGTTTGGTTGAGTTTGAAAAACTACCATAGTAATCAGCTGTCACAGGTAATGGTTTTCCTCTGAGTTTAGAAAGAGCAGCCGCCAGCTCCTGCTGTGCTCTGTTTGGTGCACTGGGCATTGCTGCCAAGCTCCTTGGGTTCTGGTTCTGCAGTTTTGAACAAAGGAAGCAGTCTCTAGCTATTTCTGATCATTCTTTCAGGGGAAGCAGTGCACAGCCCACTCCCCCAGCATGTATCTTTTCAGAGGTCTCCTGAGTATCTTTCTCTGAGCAATTGGCATGTGCTAGTTGTAATGACCATACTCCAGAGCTAACTCTGTTTCTGCCTTCCACAATTCTTTGGTAGCCAAGAATACTTTGTCGTTCCACAAGTTAACCAGAATTACTAAATCCTCCTCAAGGACTGATTTGCCTAAAAGATTCAATGTCTCATTGGTCTCATTTTATCTTCTAACAGGCACTGAGCAGTCTGGGGGAATTACCAGTTTCTCCAAATGTTGGGGGTTTTTTCAGCCTTTTGTCATGATTTTGTTCCCTATGGGCTTCCGTGTTTTCATGGCATACTTTTATGTCTTTTAAATCATTCCCTTTGTGGATTTGTGAAATTTCTGACATCCAGAAATATTTCTTTTCCCTGTTTGAATGAAAATGTTGCCACATGGGTGTTTGTTCTCTCACGCACACTCACGGAGCTTCTCCCTGTAACAGTGCCAATAAGTTGTACACATCTAAAGGTGTTTAAATTGTGTTTCAGGGGTTGTGGCATCCTTTTTTGGAGGTCTTGGTATGAACAAATCCTGGCAAGCTGTTACCAGCTATATTGTTTCTAAGCCTTTTTGACAAAATGGTGCATTTCACTGTTTTCCTGTGATTCAGTTTCAGGTTATAATCTCTTGATCTTGTAACTAACACTATTTCTTGTAGTTTATATTTGATGCTGTTTTAAATCAGGATATTGCAAGTATGATAAAGACTTTTCCCTATATCTTTTTTATTGGCTTTTCCCTTGCAAAGATGGTATTCTAAAGGGTGTTCTCTGAAGCACTTTACAGGGAGTACTGAAAATAAGTGCAATTGCTAATGCCACTGGATGGATTGCCCATGGAGTTGGACAGCATGCACACATGATACCAGGTGGGACAACTAGACTGTGGTGACCCCATATTATTGCTTTTTTTGAGTCTTGGACATTCTGAAAAAGGGCTATATTTCTCTTATTATTGCACTTCACTGCACTAAGGTTTATCCACTTTTCCAGTTCAGTGTGTATTCACTATAAAGTTTTCACTTTTCTACCTTGAGCCCATTGATAACAGTAGTCAGGAGGGTGGACATAGAATCAAACCTGGGAAAGCTTGGTCTTCCAGTGCTTTGCACCTTGAAGCATATACACAGAGCATTTCCTCATTTCTTTTGCTGTTTGTTTCCTTTTCAGAGTCACGAGAATTGGCAAGTTTCTCCCAGTACAGGTGTTGACAGCATCTCCAGCTACCAGTACTTTTGACAAGTGGTTCTTTTGCTGACATTCAGCTGTGCATTTCCTGGCTGTAAGATGCAAATAGTTTATCCTGGTTTCAGATTTTGAGATCCAAGAAACAGCAACAAGAGAATAGAAATGAGGAATTAGGGTGAAGATCCTGAGCAGCAGCAGCAAAAAATATTATGTGTTTACTTACTGATTTTAAAAAAAAGAGTAAAGTTTATGTTTTATAAACTGTATTTACTCTCATTGAATTGTCCTAATAACACTGCTACTTTTGTGGCATGAATCCCATGAAAGGGCCTTTCAGTAAAATACTCTATCTGCTGAGGTCTAAACCCTGCAGAGTACAAAGTTCATCCTGGAACTTACACCCTGACTCTACACCCATTTTTGCCAGAGCTGCTGCCACTGGGTCCCTGTTCCCCCGGGAGGGCTGCACCTGTACCCAGAGGCCACCTCTTCCCCACGAAGCTGCTATCAGTCTCCACAGGATCTTCAAGTCTCTGGTCTTGTTAGAGGCCATTCCTCACCCTCAGTTTGGCGTGTTGTTGCAATGACAGAATTCCAAAGACTTCTCTGAAATATTAATATGTAGCTAATTAGCATCTCTCTATAATTGCCTGCCTTTGCATGAACTACCACCTTGAACTGAAAGATCCCTGCCTGGAGTGTTTTGGTTTCAGACTACTTTAAAGTTACTGAGAGCTCTGGGTATTTTTCTCTCCAGGTAGGCAGAATTACTGTTTTACAAGGTTTGGAAAATACATCATATTCTGTGGGAAGCAAACAGGTTTGTGAAACAGAGATGCTGTCATGAATGTCATCAAAATGAAGGATAACTTTGGCTGGAGGGAAAGCATTTCCTGAGGAGACCTGTTTATTTCACCAAGATGCTTTTGTGCAGACATTTGACAGCTGAGCAGAGGATCTGCCGTCCTGCATCAGAGACAGAGTCTGTCCAGGCCAGTATCCCATGCCTGACAAGGACCAGCTCCCAATACTTCAGAGAAAAATGCATTTCAATCATGATGGGAAACAACTTCCTCATGTGATGAGTTTAATACCAGTCCCAGACACTTGCTGGTTGATTTGGGGAAGAAGCACTAGACTACCATTTTTGGTGGGTTTTTTTGTTTGTTTGTTTGGTTTTTGTTAATCTCAGGTTGTTTAACAGTAAATACACTGACCAAATTCAGTTCTGGCCATATCTTGAATTGCTAATGTACTCTTTATAATGAACTGCATTGTGGCAGCATATTTCTTGGGTTATTAAATAGTCATAGCCCTCTTAGCCTTTTGCAGGACAATTAATTTTGATAAAGAAAGGTATATTCAAATGCAAAGGAGGATATGGTACAAATTCTGTAGTCTTAAAACTGTTTGGTACTATGGGTCATTAACTTTTCTCTTTTCTTTTGATTTCTCCTTTCAGGGATCATTTCTGGGTAGTCTTCATTACATCAGATTTGACTTTTCTCATGTTCCTACTCATTGTTTATTTTATAAAGAAATGCTGCTATCTACTGTGTTTTATTTTTTTTTTCTTCACGTACTAACAAATGAATCAGTGGTAAACTCTGGCCATAGGCACCAGACCAAAGAGAGCTTTGAGAGTGTGACCAGCACTGGCACACGGTGACTCCTAATGCTGAACACCGAGCGACTGCACGCAGGTGTGGGATATGCTTGCACTTAGGAGATACAGCACTTCTGCCATGCACAGGAATCTTTTGTTAGCTAAAATTAACTGGCACATGTTTCTGGCAGTGCTGCTGCTGTTTCCAAAGTGACAGCCTCTTCTTTTGCATCCCCAGGAGAATACCTGAGCAATGGCACATCTTCTAAACACTGCCTACCTGCCTTCCCCAGCCTTCGGAGGGCTCTTGCCATGTCAGGTGCTGCCAGGCACCCTCTGAAACAACAAAGCCCCATTCTCAGGGGTAGGAAGAAATTTATCCTGTCCAGTGTCCATTTGCTTATTATCAACAGGCAGGTCATCAGCCTCTCTCTTGCTGGCTATGAGACCCACTGATGCACAAAAAGCCAGGAGAAGCTGTGGCCTTCTGACTGTCTCCTTGTATCAGCAGACTAGAAGAAGTCACCAGTGCTCCTTTTCTTTAAAGAAATAATGATGTGCACATCTCACATGGGTATAACCATGGCATTTGTATCTTTGGTCAGTCCTTGTTATTAACTGTGTAACTGCAGACAAACAGTTCCTCTTTCTGTTTTCTCCAGCACAAATCTTACTTTCTGTCAGTATGCCACAAGATTTCAAATGTATTAGTACCTTTCTGGGCAAATTCTGGCTTCCAAATGCAGAGTGGGCTAAGCACAGCAGGAATCTCTTCCTGTTGACCTCTCTCTAGAAGAATTCCTTATTTCTGGAGTGTTGTTTCCAACATATATTAAGTTGCAATGAGAAGATTCATGAAAGCACATGAGTGTTTCTCAGAAACTTCAGAGTTCCTGGGATGCTCAAAGAGCCCACCAGACTGCAGATGGTATCCCAGATTTTAATAATTTTTTATTTTCAAGACTACTTTACACAAACTACATTATAAAGTCATTAGCACAAAGTCTGAAATCTATATAAACCTTGGGGCGTGGATTTGCAGAATGCTGCTGGTAGTCAGGAAAAAGGTTTATAAATTAAAATACAACAGTTGTGATTTTCATTGATATTTTTCTGAAGTACTTTGTTCATATCTGTATTTATGTATCATTGATCACATTTTAGAAAAAAAATCTGCTAAACAAGTTAAGTCTCAATGCTCTGTTAATGATAGATTAAACACTTCTAACAAGTGCAACCAGTGTATTCAATGAAGATCTAAATATAATCACAATGTACACCTTCGCTCCATTTCAACTTCTCTTCCTGTCCTGGAATATAATTAGGATGGAGCCTTGGGGACACACTCACTGCTAACCAACATCTCAATGACCTTGCTGGGGCAAAAACAGATGTCAAGTCACAACTGAGACTGAGGCACTGGCTCTAAGAATAGATTCAAATTTCCACTGTTAAGTGCAGTCGTAATGTGAGTGAGACTACCAAGAAAATATGATAGATCTCAAAGACAAAGTAGCCCTTAAAATAATCTTCAAAGAATAATATTAAGACTCAGGAGACAGTGATGATAATTGAGACCTACACAGAAAATGTAGTAATTTTCTTTTTCTGCATGCTGCGTTTGACCTTCTGAAAAAGGTTAGTGGTTAGTGACTACTTTACATTTCCTGGTTTATAACCCTTAAAAACCAGTTATTCTAAAGGGTCAGTGAGTTTATGCACTGTGAGACTCAGGAAATCGTGGTTCAGCCTCCTGCTCCAGTAGTGGCATCTGTGCTAAAGCTCCAGCTCTCCAGGCCTTGGGAAGGCAGCTGCAGCTGTAGAATGGGACAGCCGTGCTCTGTCTGGGATGAGCAGACGTGTCCTTGTGCCCACCTCCTCACCTGAAAGGCCACCACCTCTGTCCCCTGAGGCTGGACTGCCTCGAACCACGTCTCAGCCTTGTTTCTCCTTGTGCCAGGGCTTGCCAGAAAACAAGGTCAGTGGTAGGTGGAGGTTTCCAGAGGGACACAAAATCCAGTGACAATCAGCCACCTGACTGCACAGCCATTTATAAGGAGATGCTGGTGCCCACAGCTTGCTCCGTAGGTAAAGAGCAGATTTAGCTTCTTTGGATCTCCCAGGAGTCAGGCCAGCAAACACCCACACCCAGAAGACATGAGGCAGCCTAGCACTGCCCAGGCAGCCCAACCACAGACTGCATGGGCAGGGAAAGCAATGACAGGTCTGGGAATTTGCTCAGCACTGAGGTGTTTTAGGCATCTGCAACAAACACAATTCAATATAGCACATTGTAAATTGCTGATAAAAATCATCAGCCTAAGTTTAGTGCAGGACTAAACTACTTTCCTCTGGGTACAGATCTCTTGTAGACCTTTTCCTGCAAATGGAGGTTGCTGCAAGAATACCATTCCCTTGAAGTTGTGATTAGCATTTATTTCCCCATGCTAGAGTTAAATTTAGCAGTAGGTCTAATTTTTTTTTTTTTTTTTAAAAGGAACTTACTAAAATCTTCAGAGTTTTCTTCATAAAACATACCAGGAATGAATACAGTTCTCTTAGAAAGTGGCAATATTCTATTCACATTTTACAATTACAATAATTGCAATTCTAATACTATAACTATTAAAATTTAAGATATCTGACATCGTACAGAATTATTAATATGGAACTAAAACAATTCCTCTGAGTGGGACTTTGAATATGATTTCTTACTGAGATTAGACAGTCTTAAAGAAACTGGATAAAAAACATTTACACGTATTTTGGGCTAAGCTGCTCATTCATGAATAATAATCAAATGAATAGAACATGTCACTTTATTTCAGATCTATAAAATACAAATCTAAAAATATAATTTTACAGACAATATTCACCATTTGGTTTATATTTTAGTATTATCTAAAGCCTATCTTGCACAGAATAGTAATGTAACAGAATAACAAAATAGTCTACATTTTAACCTTAGAGATTTCCTTAACTGGAGTCGACAATTTACATCAAAAATACTTGTGCACAATAACCAATTAAACATCTACATTTCATGAATAGATTGGCTACATCTCATAACTGAGACACCAATTACAGTACATTTATTAAAAATCCTTCAAGAGTGCACTCAGTAATAACAGTAGTTAAAAATCACAACAATTCTGTGAAATGATCAAAGCAAATGATAACAGAATTTTAAAATTCACTTCATCATTTATATGTAATGTAAAGCCCATGTAACACTACAATGAAGGAAGAAATTACATGGGCAGAAGTGCAAAAAAGCAATATTGTAAGCCATCTCTTTGGTAAAAATCAATCAGCAGGAAGTATACCATAATAATTCATGTCAAAGACTAATTTGGGCTATATGTTTTTTCTTCTCCTACCATAGGCAGACCTGATTTGCAAGCAATCTACAGTAGGAAAGTTAAAATTCTACTTAACACTGCCCATTTTTTCCTCTTTTAAGTTTAAATATTGAAATTAAAGATAAGAATTTTTTTCTTTATAAATAGCTTTTCAGTAGTATGGTTTCATCAGGAATTTAAAAATAAATATCAAAATATACACAACTTCAAGACTACATTTAATTCCTTCTGGGTATATCCTGAAAATATATCACCAGGGAATAAATAACTTTGGGTTTCTCAGATATTTGGTAAAATGTCAATTACTCTTACATAAGGAGTCTTCTGTGAGGGAAAAGGAAGTACCATTGCTTTTTCTACAAAGCTTTTGCTATACAGGTGGAATTTTAATAACTTTACTGTTAGAGTATAATCTTTAATATAATACGGATCTTCCCCACTACAAAGTACAGTAAAAAATCTTTCAAAACAAAACCTTCAGAATTTCATGTTCTTATCTGAGGAACTTCCAGGTAACTGTGAAGTTCTCCTGGCAGGACAGTCAAGACTGGTTGTCTGTGTCAGGAGGTTACAGTAACAGTAAGGCAATTTCCTCCCATGGCAGAGCCAAAGCTCTTTTCAACTGATAACATATTAAAAATCCAGAAAGGACAAAATGTTGAGAAAAGGACAAAAGAGAAGGATGTGGGTGAACAACACTCATGTGTAAACCATCCTGAGACGGATGTGGATTGCCTACAGACATTTCACTATAAACATAGATTTTATATATATTCTTCTGGTTTAGAAGGACTTGACCCTCATGAAGTATTAAGGTAAAGTCATAGGGGGTTTGTAGGTTATCATCTTGCTCAACTTTTTGCTATAATTTATCTGAAATTATTGCTAAAGAAAGCAAAAAAAAAAAAATCCAAGCCACATTAGCAAAGCATCTAGTTAAAAGAATCCAGCAACTTGAAGTGTCATTAGAAATTAGAAAAAAAAAATCTTATCTGCAGGAAGATCTCCTGGAGGGGCAGAGCAAAAGTCCTTGCCTTTTCACAAGATCCATTTAAGCTGCCAGAAGAGTAAAGGCAATTTTGACTGTCATTTATTTAGAATTCATAAATAACAAGTAGATTCACTAACCTCCTATTCACACCCACAGTTAATTTACATAATATATTAAGCAGAATGCTTTTCTACTCCTTGTTTGATTCCAAGCACAAGATGTAAAAACCAGTTAAACTGCACAGTCCAGCCCTTATCTCTGCAAACCTCTATTTGATCAAGAAAATGCTTTTTGGCATCTTCTTCACTTTTCCCTACTGTGAGTGCATCCCTGATATATTCAATATCTTCTTTGCTGGTTAATTGGGGCATTCCAGTCATTAGCATCATGGAGAACAGGATGATCAGCAGGTTTGTGTGGTGTCGGAGAGCTAAATAAGCCTTCACACATACATCCTGTGAGAGAGAAGAGTTTTTTGTTAATTGAGGAGATGAATTGAAAGGGATGGTGTAGGAACTTCACAGGACTCTCATTAACCATTGCCATTCAATCACTCGAGTATGTCAGAGACAGGAGACCCAAGAGAGCGATTCAACCAAGCAGAAACGTGACACGAAGCTCTGCACCTGCTACTCAGGGTAACTTCATTCACCACAGGTTGGGGCAACAAGAACTGTTTGGGTGTACAACTAACGGCTCTTAATCCTACATTGATTACTAAAGCATAAAACCTTAGCCTCACCAGAATTTCAAATTAATTTCCCTACCTTATAACCTCTTTCTGTAGCTGTTAAAAGAGACAGCAATAATTCACTGTCTTCCTTTCCTGTCGGGATGTTCCCTTTTAAAGACTGTGGCTGGGAAGTGACACTGAACAAAGGAGCACCTCCAGGGGATTGCTCTTCTTTTGCTATAGATGCCTATTAACTTCACAGTGGTGACAGATTATTTAATAGGGAAGATTTTTCAGGCTTGGTGTTCTAAGGAATTTTGCTAGCTGACAGCTCTAGTCTTCAGGCACTCTGCCTTGCTGTAGGATTTCTATCACTATGTACTGTCATTCTGGATTCCATAGACTTCTTTTATAGCCTTTTCATTTCCATGTATAAATAATCTCTGCTTAACAACAGAACTTTCAGAATGAAATTTCTGCAGCTTAGAAAAAAATGCAGTGTTTTTAAAAATAATATTTTCTGCTAAGCAACTAATATATAAACTGAAATTATTGTTTCTTATATTAAATTTATGGCTCATTTACCAGTAGAAATAAGAACAATGCAATGAAGACATCAATTATCAATCAACTAGAAATTAGGCCTGAAATGCAGTAAAGTAAAAGTATGAAAAATATTTCCAAGAAGGTTGTTATTATTCAAACCAAAGCTGGAGCTGTTGTAGTGAGGAATCCTTACAACATATGTAAGACAGCGATGGACTTGGAAGGAAAGATGAAGCAATATTTTTGTAGATATTCAGAGATGATTTATTCCTCCATCAGCATGGCTGGAGTTCCCAGGCAGACCCCAGTTATGGGACCCTCTCCCTCCCCTTGGCCCCCAGGCACCCAAACCACCCAATCAGGCACAGGAATGGGGAACACGTATGGGGACAGGGATAGGGACAGACCCGTACCCTGCAGGGTCCCTACCCCCAGGGATTTCAGGGGAGAGGCACCTCCACATGGAGAAATGCTAATTTTTACCCAATTAAATATGCAATTTAACTTTTCCACAACTGTATATTAATGTTTTGAATAATACTTGGGAAATGCAAATACTTTAATGTAAACTTCTAACAAATGCCATCAGCCCTCTAGAACACGAGGCTTTTATTTTTACAAGATATATGTTTTCTTTCTTCCTCTGAAACAGGAAGTGCACAAATATTCTTAACATCTATCACTGTTCACATCAGCAACACCAGGACACCCAACTAGACAGGTTAGGAAAATATAAGGAAGGAAGATGACATATGAAAGATCTGTCTGTACAATTTCTTTTTTTAGTATTGCCTGAGAACTTAAATCATTTAATCTGTTCCCAAATAAATTCTGTCCTGAAATAAGGTCCTACTTATGAACTCCAATGTTAGTTTAGTTCTAGCATAGCAAAAGATAAAATGCAATGTTCAAAGCACAATTTACAATAGAAAACGCTATCACAGGGAATAGCTTCTCTCCATTATATCAGGAGAAAAAATTAAAAAAAAAAAAAGAAATTTTACTTATGTATTATTAACTTCAAACACAGAAATCTTGCCACAAGAGCTAGTCTGTGTTTTGTTTCCCTTGGAAGAGATGAAAGGTCTTTATAGTTATTATCAAAGGAGGTTTTACATTTCTGTATGGATGCTTCGGGTGTCTGAGAGAGAAAAACAATTATGCAGTCAAGAAAAACCAGGTATCACTGCATCTCAAAGGCAGTCCTTCCAGGAATTCAATAGATTTTAAAAATCTGTCTCTGCCTGTTACAGTTATTTATTCAGACAGGAACTGAATCTAGTTTTGCATTAGCATCTTCCAAGAAAATGAGTTTTTACACTTCTGAGTGAGGCAGCGAGAACCAAAAATAACCCAGATGACAGGTATGTGTCAAGGATATGTACATGTTTACTGTGGGATTAAGAAGAAAGCTGCTAACTCATCTAAAGCCATAGGCAAAATGAGAGGAGCTGAAGAGAAACCGAAATCCCATTGCCCAATAGGAAAAAAAAGAATAATCATTCTGAAAGCTTGAAACTGTCCTAAATATTATTATCCTAAAATCCAGGCATTTTTATAAAATAAAGTGTCCAAGTTCTGTTACATAGGCCATCCCTTCCCTGTACAGTTTACTGCAAGTAAGTATTTCTCAGTGATGAATTGTGCACCCTTCAGTCAACTTTGACAATCAAATACATGAGATTTTGTAAAGAAATAGTTTAGAATAATTTGATTAGCACTGAAAATAGAGATCAAGCCAGCAGAATAATGAAAGAATAATGAATTAGGTAAATTAAATCTAATGAACAAAAATGAGTTCATAATTTAATGCACAAACTATCAATTTTAGGCAAATTAATAATAGGTAGGTGAACAACGCTCAGAAAGGACTATGAAGATCTTAGATGAGGCCTTCTCAAAGGTTTCTACAAGTAAGAAATGAAAAAGTTGTGTGAGCATAGGAGTTAGAAAGTTGATTGGTTTCAGCCAAAGGCTGTAAAGGAAATGCCCCAACATATGACACCTACAGCCAGAGAAATCTGTGCAGTACTAGGGCAGCTGAAAAATTTGTAGGTGGAACAGAAAAACACTTGTCTTCTCAGGCTAAGTTATGCTTAAATACATGTTTGTGATGAGGAAAAAGCCCATCAAATACAGCTTCCTTCCTGTGATGTCATTAATAACCTCTGGCCTCTCATTTTCATTAAGCCATCACAACAAATGCAAGCAAAAAGGGAACCAAATTTTAGATTAAGAACTAATAGAACGGAACTTCATAGTTCAGAAAAGTTGCCAGGCCACTGACAGCCTCAGAAGTTCACTAATAATGAATGATACTCTTCTGCAGTGAACTTTGATTAAAGTTATTTGCCATTTTAACCTTCTTCAGCATCTGCAATATGAGCTCTGGCTAACATAGTGGACTATGTCCAGTGGATAAAAAGAAATAAAATTTTATACAAGTAGGTTATTAAGTTATTAAAAACACCAAAGACAGTAAAAAACAAAGGAGTCGTCTGAAGAACAAACTGTTTTAATGTAGTTAAGTACAAAATAATGAGAGATGCTCTTAAAAATTAATGAAAGATAAATGCTGAGACTTTTCCATTAATACCATTAATACCTAAATGAGTCAGCAGGCATACTGAATGAATCCTTCAATATTAGGAAATATGATGAAACAAGTCAACTGGAAAGCGAAAGTACAATTTTGTTTATTTTTTTGCTCTGGCCAGGTAATTGAAATGTGCATTTTTCATTGCAAAATATGTGATCCAAATCTTGCTCTGTGTTACTCTTTTACTTGTATAGAAGTATTTTAACTTTCTTTTTACTGGTCTTTGAGACAGAAAAGACTCTTAATGTACTACTGCAATAGCGGTATATAAACAGCAGCTATTGCGGCAGAACAATACATGAACTTACATTTTTTGGTCAGTTTATTGTTGTCTGTGCCTAAATCACATCACTTAAAATGCCCAGGTCACATATCACCATCCCAATTCACAACAGTAAAGCACATTAATCACCTTGTATTTGGCTAAGGACACTAGTGGAAATGACATTGGTGCTATCCCAGCATTCCTAGACTGTCTGCATTAGTGGGATGGTAGCAGTACTTAGAAATTAGTACCAGAGTAACAAGATGTGCACTTAGTCAAACCCAGGACTCCATGATGGAGGCATGATGTATTGAAGAGAGGCTACGACCAAAATCACCTCTGATTGATTTTGGTATTTGAGCTGCTGAAGGAAAGGTCAGATACTCTCTAAAGAGCTGGACGATCCATTTATATGGAAACAACTTTACCTCACCGCAGACACCAACAGGTCTTTCAACCTTTCATTAGCACATCTTAACCCTTTTAACTATTTTCTGCTTCCAGAACAGAGGTGTTCTTTGAAATGACTTATCCCAGACTGGTGTTTCAGTCCCACACCTGCATATGACTTACAGCTGCCACAAGAGCATCATTGCTGTACATAGCCCAGCTCATTGGATTCCCTGAGAGCATGGGCACAGCATTCCCTTCCCAAGGCAAACTCCAGCCTAACATCTTTTGAGTTACAAGCCTTCAAAACACCTCCACTGTGATAAAGGCAGTCCTGCCAAAATGAAGACTCAAAGATTGCACCTGGTTCTTTAGTTATTTCCAGAAGTTTGGGCAGCGACTTCAACCAAAGATAGTTGGTTTTTCCATGCATAGGTACTCTCCACACATGCCCTCTCCCTTTTGATTGTCTCTGGTGGACAATGTGATTTGTCAAAACACAAGAATACCATAAGGTGGGAATTGCAAGAGGATTCAAGTGGATCTCCATTGCTGGCAGGGAGGCCTGCAGGATGTGTCCAGCCTGAAGATAGGGAACACTCATTTTTGGATGAGATAGTAAAAGCAGGGAGATGTGGCCACAAATGGAGACAAAATGCTTTAGTAACTGCATGGGGGACCCACCTGGTGTTACCATCTTAGGATAATTCCCCTTGCCCATCACAGACAATCACAAGGGAGATGGGGGATGTGTAGGACAGATTTGCTATATAACCATGTATATGCTCAAAAGGACATAGTCATCATCCACCAGTAAGAACCTTAATTAGGTACTCAGGTTAGAAAACCAGACTCCTTACTGGGATTTGTTCACCCACAAGAAATCCACAACATGAAAGTTAGGCTTTGGCTTTGACTCACTCTACAGAAGAATTTTTGTTTTGATATTATAAGGAACCTGCCTTCTAAATCAGACACTTTACTCAAAGTCTCTAGAGATGACCACAGGAATAACACTTCAGACAAATATGGACTTCTGGCCAGCCATATTCTCTATCATTTCCTTAAAAATAGGAACTGCACACTGAACTCCCTCTTTGACCAGGTCCTATGCTAGCTTGAATAATCACAACCGGTTTGCAAGCGCTCAATTTCAAATAGAAACAATAGAACAGATTTTTAACACCATTCATTTCATTCAGAGTTAAATATATCCATCCACTTCACAAAACAGCATCTGAGATAGCTTAGGGTCACTGATTTTTACTCAGATGCAGCAGTCCAAGCCCCAGAACTCGAAGAATCGGGAGGGAATAACACTGGCAAAGCCAGCTGGTGAATGCCTCACACCTGCTCACTCTACAGAGGCTCTGCTTAGTGTCATGAGTTTCCTCTAATTGCACAAACACTGAAGCCCTCTGCAAAGTATCTTCAATCAAGACAAGAAACAAAGAAAGAACTGCTTATCTGGTCTGCTGCTAATGAGCTTTTCAATGTGCCTTTGTGAATGTTTGAATTCTAGTTCCCATAACTGTACAGATAATTTTTCCTCTTAGTTGGGCCTAAAATATCCCGGAATTGCATTATGATTCAGTATATTTTATTAAGATAATACCCATGAGCCTAGACCTTTGAAAACCAAGTCACTAACGTTCATTTCAGAGGGCAAAAAAACATTGCTTAATTGATTTGCAGCTAGATACTCCTTCTATTACCTGAAATTTATGGAAATGGAGACTTGTCTTCTTTCCGGAAGTTCCCATGACATACAGAAAATCTGGAGTCAGCACAAAAGGAACTCTCTCCTTATTAATTCCAAGGAAGCTTTTATAATTCCCAAGAATATGGCCAAAATCAATATGGAAAAGGTTACCTTCATAAAGAGAAGAAATCATAGTTAGACAAATACAATAAACTGCTAAAAACACCTATGTGTATTCATTGTAGTTCAAACCCCCTTTTTGTCAGTATTTATGATCAGTCTTAAATTTCAGCAGAAAAGACTATTTTCTTTCTTTTTTGGGGAAATATGTAATTCTGTCCTCTTGGCAAAAGTACTTTTTATTTATCTTTGGCAGTAGTTAAGTCTGGCAGAACTGCTGTATTATCTAAACATACACTCAAAGCTTTTCAAAAACCAAGGAAACCTTGTGCATCATAGCCGTAACAATCAGAGCATCACTACACAGAAAAGGCTTCAGGGTTATGTTCAAATACCCATGGGATTCTGGCATTACCTATCTCCTTGGCAAATGTCATTGACTACAACATGCTTTCTCTTCACAGACCTTCATTAGACCTTCAATCTAAACCACACTGTATTGTTCAAAGTCTGCACTGTCACCCTTTGGATAGCTTTGAGAGAGCAGTAGGGCATCAGTTCCCACAAAAGCAATGAAAACTTCTCCTTTTAAGGGTCACTGCACCTACAGGACTGGAGTGTGCTGCCCCTCTTCACTTTACTTTATTACTTTCACTGGCGGCCAGAGTATGGATATGAGAGTATGGTTACTTAAAACCACAGATTTGTAGTAGTGGCACATGTACAAAAATATAAAACATGAAATTATATAAGATGATACTTAACAGTGATCTGTAGGTAGTACACCCTTAGATGTTCCTGATTTTAAGCCAGCTCTCGAGTTTCCCCAGCCTACCAAATCTGACTCTCCGCAGACCTCTCAGACTGAGATCCTTCTGGCTCCTGAGGCTCAAGACAGCTCCTGTTAAAGACTCTGAGGCAAACCTGCTCATGACCACAACAGAACAACACTTTTCTCTGTTTCTCTGTCTACTCACCTGTGTCTCATTTTCTGTGAATGGGAACTAACACCACATTATATTATATATAATGTTGACATTAAAGCATTTATTTGTAATTTTTTTCCTCAAGGGCTTCTGCTGAACTTTTTTACTGTAGTCTTCAATTAGCTAATTTCTGCCTTCAGGGTACTTCTTCTTTCTAGCCTTCAACCAAAAAAACTTTAATATGATCAGTATTAAACATCCTTCTAACTATTTTCCATCTCTTATCAGAGACTAATTATGAAGCAAGCGGATCATGAAACTAAAAGTGAATTCCTTAGACCAAATAAAACTCTGCTATATGTACTGATTGTTCTGGGGCTCTTTCCATAAGTAGGTAAAATTAAGGATGAAATAATGTGCAGCTATGGAAGTAACTCCCAAAGTTTATAGTACAAAAAAACCTGTGAGTTTCTTCAGGAGGATATTAACATCCCACAGATTTTAGTAGCAAAACAAATACACTCTGGCAATACTTCATGTACACTTGTTTCCTTTCTTATTTCCCCTTCAGATTTTTTAAATCAGTACACAAAACAATTACACTCCTCAGAAGTGAAAACAGACCAGCAGCATATGAATTCTGACAGAATTCAGTTCCACTAAACATTGTCAGAACCACATCCACATATCAGATAGGTGAACAGCTTTCTGCTTTATAAGATTTTTTGGTGGTCAGATGTAGACAGTAAAAAAAATTTGGTTTATATTTCTTACGACTTTATTTGTATCAAACTGCTCCTTGGAAAAAAAATGGCATTATTAATGATAAATATCTACAGCCTGTATGAATGCCAACAGGGTGACAACACACTTCAATGTCACAGGAGGACCTGACCTTGTAAGCACCCCTGACAGAACTGGTTTGTCTCTCTTCATTCATAGTTAAATGCATTATTTATTAAAAGGAAGGATAAATCTAGTGAAGTACAGACATTCTGCACATCTACGAAATTCTCAAAAAATAACCCACCTGTTTCCGTAATCATGATGTTGTCATTGTGCCTGTCTCCTATTCCAAGTACAAAGGTTGCCACACAGTATCCAGCACAAGAATAAACAAATCTTTCCACAGCTGCCTGAAACTAAAAATAAATCTTAGAGATGTTAAATGCTTCAATGCTAGACACTAAATGCAATCATTCTCACAGTTATGTACCTTTCTGTTGACACATACCTATCAACAGTTAGGCAAACTCTCTTATAAAATACACCGCTGCACAGCAGAGATCAAAACCACAGCCCCGCACTGCACTCCCTGTGCTGGCTCTATCCCTCACCATGCAGAAAAGCAGCATAGAGCTGCTCACACATTCTGAGGAAAAAGAGGTGGCAGAAAGCTGTAGTAGGTCAGTGGACGTACACAAGCAAAGGAGTTGTGAGCATCCAAACCTGTATGTAAATCCCCTAAAACCATATTGCCTTTCAGTGTTCTTAGATGTCCTCTCAACCCACTCTTTATGTACTACTTCTAACTTCCATTGATAAAGAAGTAATTTCAGAAGCATCTTGTGTTTCAGGAATTTGGCTGCCAGCTGATTGCTTAAAGGCTCATTCACAGACACCTGCAGCTGAGTGCAGGGAAAATGAATGGATTTTTCCAACTCCCATAAGTAACAAACACAAACATATGGGCTCCATGCTCCTAAATTAGTAAGGTGCAATTGAAAATCATACCTAAAAATTCAAAGAACTCACCTTCTCTTCAATCATACATCTCTCCTTGAGCCACTGGTTTAGTATTTCATCCTTAAATGCACCAGTGTTCCCAACTGTACTCTGCTGAATTTTGGCAATTGTTGTAGCATCTTTCACAATTTCAATCATTCCTACAGAAAATAAGGAAAAGGTTAGAAGAAGTTATTGAATTTTTATCAGAGCATATTAAAATATGTGAAATTAAATTTTAAACTGTTTCAAAATCAGCTGCAGATTTTCATAGGTTGTAAGAAGAAATTTGACAGGAAGCAACACTTCTTGTTCACTCCTAGCTGAAACTAGCCAGAGCTCATAAAGAGCCTGGCATGCAAACTCTTCTTCCTTTAAAATGGATGTATCACAAGATGAGTGAGGACCCTCTGCATAAGGCTTTTCCCAAGGAGAGGAACTATTCCTGTACTGATCCCAATTTACATTTTCCCCAGCTTCTCTCCAACTCCACAAAAACGAAGAGATGAAGAAAAGCTTCAGTTGTGCCACACTCTAGGGATACAAGTGTTGCCAGGACTGTGGCAGAGGAACAGAGCTGGCCCTCCTGCAGTGAATCCAATTTAAGCTTAAGTATGCATATACACAGAAAGCTCAGGAATACCAGTACACAGTGAGGTACAGCAGTGGGATTGCTGGTGAAAAGCTCTGGCTGTCAGGGCCATGGAGCCTGTCCCTAAACTGAACAGACCCTGCCAAGGCAAACTGGCACATCACAGCAATGTAGTGCAGAAACAAGGCCTTGTCCTGTTCACACCAGCATGGCATGTGATGGAGGGGAAGCTAGAGGGAAATGCAGAAACGGAGGCTGCAACACAACTCTGCGCTCTAGCCAAAGATTAGCAAATGCAGTCCAGACTGGGCATGCCTGTATGGGGGAAAGTCAGATTTTAGTTGAATTGATGTGGTAACTGGAAATATTTTATCTTCTTTCCCTGGTTCAAGTTCAGTAGTGTCTTCTAGCTTCAGCTCAGAGACAAACAAGTGTGGAGGTACCTCTCCCCTGAAATCCTGGGGGGGGGACCCTGCAGGGTACGGGTCTGTCCCTATCCCTGTCCCCATACGTGTGCCCCATACCTATTCCTGATTGGGTGGTTTGTGTGCCCAGGCCCGGGAAGAGAGCAGGGTCCCATGGTTGGGGTCTGCCTGGGAACTCCAGCCATGCTGGAGGAATAAATCATCTCTGAACATCTAAAGAAATATCGCTTCGTATTTCCTTCCATGTTCAACGCTGTCTTATACTTGTTGTAAGGATTCCCCATTACAACAAACAAGCAAACAAAAATACCCCTTTCTATCCAAAGCGATTCAAAGCAGATTCTGATTTGGTTTCAATTTGACTCTCCTGGAAACACATCAATTTCCTTCTATTCACAATCCCACCCTCTTGCAATTACTGAATTATGTGGAATTTTTCAGTAACAGAGTAACAACACAGCAATCTCTTCCTGCCTTCCATGCATGGCTAAATACCCCCTGGAGGTATTTTCTTCTTTCTTTCCAGTGGCCTGGATACATTTGCCATAAAACTGTTGTGGAAATATGACCTCCAAAACCCACCACCAAGACCACCAAATTAAAAAGCTTTGCATTTTGGTCTGTGCTTGTCAAGCTGCTGTTTTGCTCCAGAGTGTGAGCTCCAGCTCTCATTCTAGCTGTTGAAAAAGCTTTCCCTGCCTGTGCTCACTAACCTCCCTCTACTGGCCAACAGCTCCTTGATTGTGGGGGAGAAGAGCTGGCTCAGGAGGCATGAGGAAGATAGCAGTTCTCAGCTGGGCTGCATTCAGCTGAGAGGGAGTGCAGCAGGAAATGCACCATGCAATGTGTTTCTGGGGCCCTGTGTTACTAAGGCAGGTGACTCTTCTACAAGCCAGCTTGAACTTCTTACTTTCAGCAGTGATGCAGCACAGTAAGTAGTGATAATTGCCTCACAGAGCCAGGAACAAAGGGACATGTCAAAGGGAGAGAGAGCAGGGTATGAGCTTTTACCACTGATATAGAGAAGAAAAAGTTCCTCCTACAGAGGTCTGCTTGGCAGAAGCAGTGGAGAGGACAGATACTTTCAGAATTACAAACTACAATGAATGCAACGTCTGTTACAGAATGAGAAAGCTCTACACAGGAGATGCCAGCCCCATGCCTAAGACATCTATTCCCCATGCTCAGTGTAGAGTGGGGTACTGTCCTCGTGTCAATACACAGAAACTGCCCAAGTTCCGTGGAAGTATTAAGAGGGAGGGAAGAAGCACCCTGGAAGACAACCATGTGTGAATATTGTGAAACAACATTTGCATCCCACTACTCTTTGGTTCTGTTCCAAACAAGCATAAGCTCTACATCAAAGTGTGCCACATTGGGTATTACTAATTTAGGCTGCAGGTATTCTCAGCAAACCAAGCAGGAGTGTCAGTATGATTAACCATGCCCTACTGGGGTGCTAAAAGGATGCTAAATTCTTACATCTCTCCCATGCATATTGGAAAATCAAATATTATTTCCTCAAGACAGAAGACTGGAGAATCAATCAGGAATTCATGAAAGAATAACAGAAATCTGTGACTCAAGTATGAAAATGCCAGAATCACTGGCAGAATTCCTCCTTCTTCCTCCATTTTTTCAATACATTACATTGTCTTGAGATAATTTTAAACAAAATTAAATCAGATCCTAAAAAACTCCCCAAAAATTAGTTTTAACACATCTAAAGGAGAGGAAACCCCCTCAACTTTCCTTATATTTATAGTTAGTGTTTTGATGTACAACGGTCCATTTCTTTTATTATGAAAATTCTATCAATACATATTATTCAATTTTAAAACATTTATATTAGGAGAAAAGAAACTGTCTTATGTCACGCTACCAGGTATTTTATCAGTGAGTTTGGGTTTCCTGCATTGCTGAGATATCCTGAAATCAAGAGGAAGTAAAAAAATTTTATGTGGCAATGGATTTTAGAGAGGAAGTACATTACAAAAGTATATTAAAGAGTTCTTAATTTTACTGGGTTTTCTTACTTGATTTCTTTCACCACAAGTAGTGAAAAATTGATCATCTGTGCTGCAGGAACTAATGCCCTGTGAGAAATATTGCCTGAGCTTCCTGTTAAGTAATGTTGTTGCTTCTATGTGGTATGAAGCTTTAGGTCAGGAAAAGAAAAAAGTTTTGCTCTTTTCTCTATTTTATTCCTATCAACACATTAAAACACATCTTGAATAAGTCACTCACTTTCACTGTTGTTTCATACTAAATATTATTAAAGAGAAACTTGGAGCACAACCCAAGTGGTTGGACTTGCACAGGAATCACAGCCAGGAAAGCTGGTGCTGCAGCTCAAGGAAGGGTAGAAACCACTGCCAAGATGCAACTGAAGGCTGCTCACAGAAAGTGTAATAAAGTGCTATTTACCTCAGGACTGAAGCACATATTAGAATAGTTCTCCCATACACACCTTCTGTAAATATGGTATTTTGAATTTCTAATCTCAGTAAGTGTGATCACATACCTATTTTGTTCCCTGTAGAAATGCAACCATATGGCAACAAACAGAGGTCCAAGGACTCTGCTTCCCAAATGGATTCCATAATTCGAAGAATCTAGCAAAAACAAATGTATATGCTAAGTTATTTCAAATTATTTGAACATTATAGATTACACATATGAATAACTCTACCCAGACCTCTGAGATGGGGCTAAACTTACTTTGCTATTCAATTAAGAGATAAATACAATAAGTGTGCAGCCATTCAAGACAATCAGTTACAGAACCAGGGTTTCTATTTCTTTATCTGTCCTGTGACCAGGCAATCTCTACTTTTCTATAAAGTATTAATAAATATATTGTATGATTTCTACACAAGGTGAGATTGAATGTGCTAGCAAGCATGTCCATTCTTTCCCATAAATACCCCCAAAAGCCCTAACAAACCAGTTGTCAGAAACTAGAGTGATGCTAGCTACTGATTTTTCATTTGTTAACTTCACCCATTGCATAAATAAATGATAAAAACGCTTCATCAGAGAAACAGGCCATCCTGCACTAAGTAAGATTCTGTCTCTGGAACGCCAAAAGGTGAAGTATGTATGGTGTTTGGCAGGAAAAGCAAGGGTAACAGTAGGTACTGTGGTTGGGATGAAGCTCCTTCAGAGCAGCTTGTACTGTGCTGTGGCTTAGGGGGTGACCAACGCAGTGCTGGGAACACACGGATGCCCCGGGGTCCCAACTGAACAGCGCCTGCTGAGTGCCAAGGCTGCCTTTTTCTCACCCTGCCTCACTGTGACTAGACTGGGGTGCACAAGAGATTGGGAGGTGACACAACCAGGCAGATGACCTGAACCAATCAAAGAGATACTCCATGCTGAACAATGTCATGCCCAGCAATAAAACAGGGAGGAAGGGATAATGTAGGTTAGCTATCTTCTGTGCAGGAACCAGCTGGGAACTGGTCTACCCATGGGATGTGGGGAGTGACTGCCTTACACCACTTGTTTTCTTCCTCTCTTCTTCCACTTCTCCTTTGCTTATTAAACAACCTTTTAAAATCTTTTTTAACTCTTACTCTTCCTTTCCTCTTTCCCCATACCACCAAGGTTAATCCATAACAAAGTAACATAAAAAACTGCAGTACAATGAAGATGATCCAGTGCTGACATAAGCCTTGCCATACAGAGTTTAAAATACAAAAGACAACCTCAAATTTCATACAGACAGTGAAGATAAAGATATACACAATTTTGAAAAGGAAAATGATTTAAAAATATTTAAAAATATTCACATTATTCTTTTTATAAGTTTTAGCTCCCATACCTGTAAAATTAGCATGTCCTGACGGAGGTCATCTCCATGTTTGAAGATGATGCCTATGGTTTCATTTGACAGAGCGGTTGGATCTGCACATTTAAATTCAAGCCAGAGAGGCTTCTTCTTAGATGCCATTACTTTACATTTTTCTATCTGTGAAAGACACGTTTATTGCTTGCTAGCCATTGTATGCCAACATCAACCCAAGAAACCTTTTTAACAGCAGCTACAGAATAGTTTACCAACTCCCACTCAGTTATACCACAAGCAACACACTGAAAGCACATGTAAAGAAGGGTGTTCAGTTGCCACACAAAGCCTCTCTGATCCTGCACAACTTTTAACTACTGTCCATGATAAAGAAAGAAGCGTATCTTGACTCTCCAAACCTGGATTTATCTTGTAAATCTGCTTCAGACAGATTTAAAACAGGAGTTTAAAAAATGACAAAACAGGAAATTATGGACCCTCACAACAGCAGTTTGACAGGTGCTTTGCAAAACCAGAATGTAATCATTGTCCAATTCAATTTAGCACGTCATCTACCCTTGCGACTTCTAGCAACTACATTCCAGATTGCATGATTCAATTCCCTTAGTAAATTGTTCACATTCATGGGGGATATGGCATTTTTAAAACGAATTTAATGTAATCATTCATAAAATAAGAAAATTAATTCCCTAATTAGTTTTATTACATGTGTAATATTGATAAATTCAGCATTGAAACTGCAGTATTTCAAATGTTTTCTCCAGTAATTATGGCTAATACAGCTGTAGTATGCCTTACTTTCTCTTCTGGAATTCCTGATTCATTGTTGAACACTACTATGCACAGCAAAGCCATCCAAAGTTTAAAAAAATGCAAGTGCACATCAATGTTTGAGAGCTGATGGAATCCATGATGTAGGAGTATTTTAGTATATTCTCATTTCATAAAGATTATGGACAAATAGGACTTGTTAAAATGAACATGAAATGAAAGCTTTTTACCAAACATTTTTATTCATATAATAAATTCATATGGAAAAATAAAAGCTAACCCATCAATTTTTGGACATAGCTACCTTCCTTTGTAAATCTATTGCTTCGTTCACGTAGGAAGGTCCTGATAGGACTGAATACTTCCTAAGTGAAGGAAAACTAGAAAATCCAGAAAAAGCTTTTATTTTATAATCTACTTTCTGTCAAGCAGTTGATTATTTCTGTAAAAAAAAAAAGAAAGACAAAAGAGAGACAAATGCAAACAAGAAAACAGTATTTAAGAAGTCACAAATTATTTCTGAATATGAAATGCCTGAATTGACTTCTGTTCAGCTGGGAGGTGTTTAATTCTCTCAGCTTGAAGACAGACCAGCTTATAGCCTGCCTCCCAAGGCACAGGTTTATTTAACAGAAACGTGGCCATATTTAGACAATGCCTGACTATTCAGCAATTCCTTAAGTTGGATGGTTTGTCTGTGCTTAGCTAGGAGAAAAATTAAGGGATTCTTTTCTTGTAGGATCCTTACTGCACATCAAGTAACTCCAAGAATCTTCTGGATTCTGACTGTGCTTCTTTACCCAGACCTCACATTGCATTTTAGATGCATGATCCAATTTCCTTTCAGTACACATCTGCTGATTTATGAATCTTTTTTTTAAACTCTGAGTCAAACATACACAATTGCAATCTCACCACAAAACTGAAGGCAGCAATATTGAAAACCCAAGTGTTTCTTAATGTATTTCTAAACAAATCATAATGTATTTTCTAATAAAAACAACAAAGAGATACTGAAAAATCAGAAATAGCTGAGGTAGACATTTTTGTCAGTATGATCAAAGTCTGGACCCAAACCTTAGTGACAGATATCAATCAGGTTAAGACAGAGAAAGTAACTGGAAAAATAGAAACTCAGTATCCCAAGGACCCTGAATCAGATAAAACAGTTTCACACAAGTATTTATCTTTCAAAAAAAAAGTCAGCTACCTGGTTAAATCCTGGATTAAACTAATGGAAAAATTATAATTGCCATTTAATGATTAGATTTTCATGGGTTGTTGCAATTTTTTAGCACATGGTGGGTGGCATGTGCCATTACATTTAGAAAAATAATAATAGCTCTGGGAACAAAAACCTCCTGAGTCCATGGAATGTCATCATATTCACACTGAAATAAGACTATTAGACATGTAAGCAAAAATTTTCACCAAGTGACACATACTTGCAAATAGATTTTTTTTAAAAAAGGGTTTGTAGAAAGAATATATTTACCACTAGTGCTCCCGCTCTTAGTCCAGGATCATATGGAACTCTAAAACTTTCTGGAAGTTTGCTGCCCTGTAATTTTTCAAGCTTTTGTCTCAGCTGTGCAATAACTGCAATTACAAGTAAGAAAACACAATAAAATCAAATTTGGAAGGCAAAAAGTTTATAGATAATCAAACTTGTTGAGCATTATAATTTGGCTAAAAAGCTCCATTTAGCTATTTCTTAAACTGCTTTCCTCCTGCATCTTCTAATTCAAGGAATGGAGGAAAACTCTTGAACGTGCAGTATTAGTGGTCAGGGCTGTTTCAGATACCTAAAGGTAAAGTCTTCAAACACCTCAGAAGTATATGCCTTCTCTGCAGTATTAGCAACACTGCACAGAAAGAGTTTTCATTAAAATGTCAGCTTTTGTTTAAAAAACAAAACACAGTAGAACACACCAAAAAATATTTTCCCTCATAACTGACAAGAAATGCAGACAGACTCAAGGCTTTTGAATTCCTGGAATCAATTACTCTGTAACCATAAAGAGACAAACTACAGAGACACTGTATTTCCTATCCTCCAAAAACTGGTTTCATAGTGCAAACTTCATAATCTCACATTCCAGTAAGAAGAAAATTTGCTGTATATTTACACGAACAAGAATTTTATGTTCATATCTAAATGCAATCTTTTAGCTAATAAATCTCAAGCTTCTGAATCTTCAGCTCAGAAGAGTACAGATTATACAATGCATGATGTATTTTGTTCATCTCAGCTAGTGAATGTCAGCAGCATAAGCAATACACTGGCACTACCCTGCATTAGGGCAAGGACTGCTCTTATAGAAACTGTAGCTACACAGCAGAGGATGCATATATAGCCTTAACTAATTTTGGAGATAAAAATTAAAGAGCAAAAAAATTGTACTGAGAAAGCTAAACATTGACCTGGATACTTAAAATAGAATCACAGTCACAGAATCATGGACAACTTTGGGTTGGACAGGACCTTTAATAGCCATCCAGTCCAACCCCCCTGCAATAAGCAGACACATCTTCAACTCAGCTTACTCAGAGCTCCATCTAACCTGATCTAGAATATTTTCAGGCATGGGGCATCTCCACCACTGTGGGAAACCTGTTCCAGTGTGCCAACACCCTCATCATAAAAAAAATGCCGTCCTTAGGCGTAATCAGAATCTGCCCTGCTCTAGCTTACAACCATTAATCCTTGTCCTATCACTACCAGCCCTACTAAAAAGTTTGTGCCCCTCTTGTTTTACAAACTCCCTGTAAGCACCGGAAGGCTGATGTTAAGTCTCCTGAGCCTTCTCCTCCCCAGGCTGAACAACCTCAACACTCTCAGGTTTTCCTCACAGGAGCAGTGCTCCAGCCCTCTCACTGTTTTTGTGACTCTTCTCTGGACTCACTCCAGCAGATCCATGTCTTTCCCAGAACTGGATGCACTGTTCCAGGTGGAGCATCACAGGAGCAGAGTTGAGGGGCAGAATTATTTCCCTCGATCTGCTACCTATGCTACTTTTGATGCAGCCCAGGACACCGACTTTTTGGGCTGTTAGTGCACATTAGACTAAATCAGGCCAGTTCAAACGCTGCTATCAAATTTTAAAAGTCAAGCCAAAAGAATTGGCTAACAACTCACAGAATACAAATGTTACACCTGTCCTAGAGGGTTTTAGAAAAGAACTACCTAGCAGTGCTGGGTAACTAACATGGTATCTCCTCTGGTAAAAAACCAAATCTGACAGCGATATACAGGAGCAAAAACTGGACTTCAAAATCAGACACTTTTCAAACAAACACCTCAAAAATCCTAAACTCAAACCAACAATAATACAAAAACAAACCAACCAACCAACCCCCCGCAACAACTCCCTCCCCCCACCCCCCAAAAGCACCAAAGTTGTAGTAACTTAGATACTGAAACAGCTTTCTATAATGTAACTATAGATTTCTTAGACAAATGCCTAGGAAAGTTACTGTTTACAGTTTACTGTTAGTTCAGTAAGTAGCCTCATCGTAGTGTAATGTAATTTGAAAACTGTATGCAAACCAAATGAAGCTACAGAACATTAGGAACAGCTGATTTTAAAACACAAGTAAAGGCACTTGCTAAAACAGCTTTCAAGTTGATCTGTCTTAAGAATAAGGAGCTATGCATTTTAAGCAATGTAATACCTGCAAAGACACATTCTTGGGAGAAAAATCATCTAGCTCAGAGGGTGATGAAAGCAGATAATCCCATGCAAGATGTAATATTATGATCTTAGGAATTTATTTATTTATTATTATTAGCTATCTTCAAATATAAGCAAAGAGATTACAGTGAAAAGTGAAAGCAGCAGTTTGACAGCATGATTGCTACTGGAATAGTATGGACCTAGCAGGGAGGAATTTATTTTTTACAGAAAACCCACAAGCACTGGAGAAACACATATAAAAGAATTAGATGAGACTGCATGACAGAATTAAATGAAACAGGACAAAACATTCAGACTGAAAATATGAACAACAATGAACATTAAAAACGTTGGGGCAAAAAAGAAGCAATAACTTAGAGAATAAATTTCAGGGTGTACATTTTAAAAAATATAAGAAGTAGAGGTTGCCTGTAGAAAAAATTACGTCTTCAATAATCTGAGATAAATTACATTAGATACAGCATTAGTAGGACACTCCACAGTTTCAGGAAGCCTTATTTAGTGACAATGTCAATTATATAAGTCATCTCTCAGTGTTCTTCTGTACATTACATCCAAAGATTCTTTAACTCCAAAATCTGGTGGGTGTTAATGAGATTGCTTTCTCTTGAAACTTTTCTTCTTTGCCCACATATCCTTCAAAGATAACATGGAATCCACTGCTCTTACAGACGTGAATATCTGCAAGGCTGTATAGTTTCTTTCCAAAATATGGGATTCTGACTAAATACATTTAGGATATAGAGTATTTTAAGATAAATTTAGGAAGTTGTTTAGAAACAATGTTTTATATGGGGCTTCAGTAAGTCCCTTAACTCATACTATGTGGTAGCATAACAGATATTACACGATATATTGGAGAATAAATGCACATTTCCTTCACATCTCTTTTGACACACCACCACAGCCACTTTTGCACAGAAAAAGGCTCTCTCAGAGTGGAGAGCCTTTCCAATCCAAGGACTTCCTGGCCTGGAGTATACCAGACTGACCATACAGGAAGAGATGGTCTCTCTACAGCTCTTAGAATTTTAATATTGTCATATGTCTTCTTGCACTTAGTCTCAATACCAAGCAAGTGACAGGAATGAGGACAGACAAGTTTTCAGAAAGTTGGGAGGGGAAAGAAAAGGCAGTCAAAACCTAGAGGTAAAGAGGCATTGCATAGCCCAACTGTGGCTTCCAAAGCAATGCTTACAAGAACTGGAAGTAACAATACCACATCTGTGCCTCACAGGACTCCTCAAAGACATGCCCTGTATACTCACCCCTGATCCACTAGCTACTTCCATGGCACAGCAGAGGCTGCACTGGACTCCTCCCTGATCTTCTTGCCAAAAATCTTCAAGGGAGAGTTTAGGGGAAGGCTGTATTTCTTGGCAAGTGTCACTTTTAATTTCCAGTTAATATTTGTGTCTTCCTTCAGCGCTGGCGTTCAGGTAACGGCTATGTACAAGAACTTATCTGTTTCCCAGTTGGCATGGCATGAGGTTCAAGAAGATAAGCCAAAGCTTGGGAAAGTACTGGGTGTCTAGAACATTGATATTCTTCCCCTTTTGGGGTGAAATGAGCAAATAAATCTATGACTGGTTTAATCATTATTAATTTACACTCACGTTTTAAAGAAAGTAAAAATCATGCCCTCTGACAGTAATTTATCCACAAATTTTCTAAATGAACAGTACAGTGTGCTGCCTAGTTTTTCACACCCAAAGAGAAAAAACAGTATTAACAACAAAGAAATGCCTTTTCACAAATACCTTGAGAAGTAACGTCATACTTTTCTGCAGAAACCGATTTAATCTCCATTGTGACCTTATGCAGCAATTCAATTACTTGAACCTGCTTCATGAAATCGTGCAGCATTGCTTTTCCACAGCCCCTAAGATAGGCTTCGAGGATGACTGCAAACCTCTGTTGGTAGTGCATGGACTGGGCAATTTCGCTTCTTAAGAACCAAAACAAGAAGTGACCAATTCTTTTATTCTACAGGTAAAGAAAAATACTACAATTAGCATTAATTTCTTGACAAAGGGTTTTAACAATACCAGCAACTTTAGCACAAGTTGGCTGTATTTTGAAGTACTTACTCTCAAACCACGTTTTAGCAGAAATCTGGCTAATGCGCTGTCATGATATGGCTCAAATTTCACAGCCTGAGTAATACAAACATAGAAGACATGTTACTGACACATTTAAGAGCCCACTGCACTCACACTTAACCAATGACATCTAGAGAACACACTGTTGCAGGAGTAGAAAATGTTTAACAAAGCAGGTCTTTTTGAGGCTTCTCTGTCTGATTCAAGAAGCACATTTTGTTTGCAACAGGTTCTTTTCAGGTTTACTATTAATATGACAATGCAAGGTGTGGAGTTCCTAAACAGAGAGTCCAACCTGAGCATATGCACAAAGCAAGGTCATTTTTGGCTAAAACCAGAAAGACCAGAAACCAGTCTGCAGTATGACTGGCACTGAAAATGCCTGAAATTATTACTAACAGATGGAATAATGTATTTGTAATAGTTCTTAAATGAAATGTTTCAATAATAAAATACTGGTTTTGGACAACATCTGCTACTTCGGGACTAGGGCATCAGGATTTACTGCTGGGTTCCCCAGAAAGCACAGGATACAGGAGCAGCTTCTCAGGGCACTTATCTGGCCTTTATGCCATAAATGAGTGACAGAATAAAAGCTCTGATACACAGCCTATATTAATGAAGTACAATTAAGAGGAAGTCTTCACCAGACCTTTTTTTTACTGACTCTGTGAAAACAGATGTATTTTTTCTCTTCTAAAAGCTGCTCCCCTCCATCCAAGTCCACAGATATTTCCAAGCTACTGCCAAAAAAGGGGGGTGGGAGGAGGAGGAGGGGAAAGTCAACAACTGTTTCCAAGTGTCAGCATTGGAATCCTTTTGCTGTTATTCTCTCCTCCATCCCAATAACCAAGTGAATTTGTCTACCTGAGAAATATCACACTTCCATGTTCTGGGCTGTGCTAGGGAATGTCTCCACTTTAACTCATTTTTCCAGCAGCTTCTTTCATGTTCCTTGAGGAACTCAAGTTTATAGAAGGTTTGTAGTAAGATTAATGGTGGGAAAAAAAAGTATGCATTTCTATCCCATGGCAATAAAAGAGAAATAAGAAGCATACAATCTATGAATCAGAGTCACAAAATCCCTGTCATGGACTGAGGGGGCTAGTGAATGGCTTCAGGTTCTGGAAACAGAGTGCCAGGAAGCAGCCTGTAGGGAGATTAAGGGAAAACAAAGGGATGCGCAGAGAGCTGGGTGCATGTAGTATGCTCAGCTTTCAGAAGCAACAAAGTATGCAAACCTCTAGCAATAGTTATTCAACAGAATATAATGGCTCTTTCAAGATCACTGTGGTCTGCAGCTTGCAAAGAAGCAACCAAGCCATCAGCAAAGGTCTGCTAAATTCATCAAACAAATCATAGTTTTATAAACTGTTTATAAGTACTGTGGCACACAGTTACTTTTTAATTATTAAAATATCAACATGATTTCTGAAATGTAAGTTGTCCTGTGAGTTTATTCAAAAGAAAAAAAAAAATCAAGCTTTTTCTCTCAGCCTTCCTGAATAAACAAGCTTATAAAAATGTCACAAAGACACGTTCTTTCTAGCTGCTGGCTAAGAGACAGACAAGAAAGCCAAGCACCAGACTTGCCCTTCTCCTATATCATAATTCTGCAAGAACTGTCTTGACTGTGCAGCACTGTTTTATTTCCCCAAACAACATTGTCTTATTTAGGAAAGACAATGAGAATTCACAAATATAACAATATATAGATCCTTTTACTTCATGTATGAGATTATGAGGCATGAGGGGTTTTTAATAAAAATTGATTTTCACTGCAGTAATATGCCCAAAAGCAATAATTATCACATAAATTCAAATGAATTTCTCACAGTTCCAAGAAAGCCTATTATAAACCTCATTCTAGTATATACTATACTTAATGTTCACATAACCTTGAAAAACAATTTAAGACTGAAATACAGCCAAACAACCAACCATTACTTCAAAACAAAACCTCCCAACTGAACTTGCAAATGCATTTTAACATAAAACAACGTTAAAAAATGTATTATGACCATCCTTATTGAGCTGATGTTTCAGAAATAATTATGTTTAAAAGTCCAGTCCATTTTTCTTTTTCCTTCACAAAGTCAAATAACAACTTTTGCACAGCAACAATAAAAGCTGGATATTAAAAAATGTGTGCTGGCACTTCATCAGGTCCCTGCATGTATCTTCACCTAGTCATTTCAGCAGAAGGCCTTTACTCACTGCCATATACATGCAGTACAGACACTAGTGTTTATCTTACAAAGAATTTTGTTGCATTTTAACTATCCTATCCATGGTTTATCAACTGTAAAGAGAACAACAGACAATACAGGAAGCTCAATAGGTTGATGGGAAGCTCCAAGATTTATGGTATGGCTGTTTCTATTTGAAATAAACCTGGAGGGGGGAATAAAATACTTGATTTCTAACGCCACAGAGGAGAAAATGGGAATATCCTGTGCAGAGTGAAATAAGCCATAGAGCTTCCATAGAGGTGTGTATCTGAAAAGTGATGTTCATTTGCAAGAGATGTGTCCACTGGAGCAGACGAATGGCCGACATCCATTCTCTGAAAAATGTAGATTTTAAATACCAAAACTTTGTTGCAGGATGCTGACAGCTTATGTTCCATAGTTAGCTAAGAAATAAAGACAAGGAACGCAGCAGAGAGGTAAAAGTTGGAATCTCGCATGTTTTTCATTTTTAAGGATGGTAAACTCACTAATTTTTACAACACCTCTTACTAAAAATGACACAGTGAATTAAGGCACTATGATTTTATGCTACAGTGTTTTATTTAACTGTTAGAAAGGTTTATTCTTTTTAAAACTCATCAGATTTGTACTTCCAGAAAACAACTTTTTAAAAAATGGAGACAACCCCAGTATTTCCCCTATTTTCTCAGGCATTCTGATAGCAACCAATCATCATCCCAAACTCCTAATCTGGATACAAAAAAAGCGAGTAAAATTGCTGAGCCACATGTAGACAGCAAAAGCTCACAAGCCAAGTACATATATAGCAGCAGCTACGTGGGAGGCCCAATGAGGTAACCGTAGCGACTCCTTTGGTTAATGCAGAAGTGCATAAATTCTGCCTAATCTTCAGACAAGCGAAGTCAAGGCTCAAAAGGCTTTGTTTAAAGCATTCCCAATGTGCAGCAAAATCTGAAATACTAGCTTAATTCTCCTGGAAATCTGGGCTCTCCCTGAACCTGCAGAAAGACAAAAGTGGCTTCTCCAGCTGCAGTAGTTCCTTTTTTTTTTTTTTATCATGAATGTTGTCCTCTGATTCTTTGAAAAAAATATTCCCTGCTCTGAGGGATGACAGCCTTTCCATGCAAAACAGATCCCTGTCAGGTGTAGAAGGCCTGCAGAACCACGTGGCTCCAGGGGCCACGTTTACCAGGAAGAACACAGGTTACAGCTTTCATCAGCCACCAGAGGAGACTGTGCCACTGCCAACTGATGGCACCATGTTGAGAGAAAAGCAACCAAACCAATTTTATTGTGTAACTGACATAAACTTTCCCAACATTTGATCTGGCAGATCTGCACACAAAATGCTTCAAATTGATACAGCAGTGATCCCTTGCCATTAGAAACACAATATTTCACCCAAGTTCCCAGAAGAACTTAACCTTATTATGTAGTCCTAGAAACTCTTCAGTTACCTCTAAAATTTTTGGGGGGGAGCTTCTAGATAAATTTTCTCCCCTTAACAGCACAAGACTGAAGTCACTGCAACATATTATGCAACTACACTGGTGTTCTTGACCTAAATCCAACCCCAGGTTCTTCTTCAGGCCTTGCCCATGTCAACATCTGCTTTGCTGTCTGTCTACAGTCTTTCTAAACTATCAATTAAGTCAGTCAAC
Source organism: Lanius collurio (assembly GCA_020086605.1). Lineage (NCBI taxonomy): Eukaryota > Metazoa > Chordata > Aves > Passeriformes > Laniidae > Lanius > Lanius collurio. The sequence goes on from JACBWW010000005.1 coordinate 43,401,944, forward strand.
AACTCTTCAGTGCTGTGTGATTCAAACCTGATATGAACAGGATTACAGCACAGTTAGGATTTAATCTAGGCATAGATGTGCGGGCATTAACAATTTCCAGAAAAATTTACTACTGTAAACACAAGATGCAAATTGTAAGACACAAGGCAATGGTACCATAAAAACAACAACAAAGGCAAAAGACAAAAAGTAGGTAAGTGTATTTTGCATTAATCTGGTTATTGTCACTGCTTTGAGTAAATAGTGAAGACTTCAGAACTAGGGAATACTAACAAGACCTAGAAAAATTGGAAATGCAAATGATGGGGTAATATAAATATATCCCTGGAAGGCAGAGTTCAAGAATGCAAATACACCTTACCTGCACAAGCTGTAAAAGATAATGAAGAACATCATCATCTTCTAAACTTTCCAGTTTTTGAACAGCCATTGCTCGGACATTTTCGTCTGAAAAGTTACAGTCCAGAAGTTGCATCGTGAGTCCAACATCTAAAGTGCTCTGATCCCAAGCCTCTTTTTTAGCTAGCAACTGGTACGTTTTGGCCACTATTTCTTGTTGTCCCCATTTCACAGAGCTAAGCAGCTTAGGATATGCCTTGGGGTGCTTTATGCTCTCGTATCTAAAGTGCCACAACAGTTCTTTGTCCTCAGGAGAAAGTGGATTAAGTGGGTCAGTTGCTATGATCTCTTCAAGTTGCTTGCGAAGCTGGTTGGGCATTTCAGCTCGGGTCCTGTCCCCCTGGGGATCTGATGATATCCGGTGCTTGGGCAGGGCAACTGGGTGACAATATTTGTCCAGCACAATAGAGATAGCCATTGAGTTTTCTTTATCCGGGTTAGTTGCTGATGTGAGTTTGTCTGCATTGATACTCCCTTGTTCTTCTCCCTTACCTGGAATTTTCCACATGTGGAGCACATACTCCCCACTCCGAAGCAAGAAACGGTGATCTATCAACAAAAGATTTACATAATAGAGAAGCTGGGTTTTGCATTTTGCATCAGAGTTAGAGGATTCGTGTGACTGAAGGCTTGTCTTTGCAGATGGTCCCTGTGCTTTGCCACAGTATATCTGAAGATTCAGAAGTGCTCCTTTAGGCAAATCCTTGATTTTGATGTCAAACTCCAACCAAATATTCCACAGAACCTCTTCAGTAAAAGGCTTTGACGAAGTTCTTCTCTGTGAAAGGAGCTGCTGCCCATGTTGAATGTTAGCCTCTACAAACACAGTAAGATCAGTATTTCTTGGTAAAACTGGGATATCGATGCCAATTATTTTCACTCTGAATTTCCTATTACAATCCCACAAAGAGATAGTGAAGACTCTTTCATGATCTTTTCCATCTATTGTCAACTGTTCATGATACCCTGTAACTCCTGTACAATCATCCACCAAAGGCCATTCTTCCTTCTGAACTTCATCCTCATTTGGGTCAGGGGGATTGTCTAGGACAAGGTGGATTTCTTCTCCATTCTTAAGGCACTGTCTTATCCAGTGAAAATCTTTGATTGGTGTCTCTCCAGTAATGTACTCATCTCTGCCACAAATCCTGAGAACAAAATCCAGTTCACTATGATCTTCAGGAATGTCCATCAAAGACTTTTTCTTTGCCATTTTTGTGAAAAAGCTGTGGAGAATCATTTCTGGAGTGTCATCTATTGACACTTTAATTTTCTGACTAGTTGTTCCTCTATGTATGATTATGAAAATGTTATTATTAATGATCTTTTTAAATAAATATTCTGGGAGTGGCTTAGATGTAGTCCATGGGTGCATTGCATATAATTTAGGATCTCTGCAAGCTACCTCTATCATTCGTGGTGTGACTAATCGGCGTCGGGTAAATTCTAGTTCATCATCATGCACATTGCTTACATCAGTGACATCATAACCAATTAAATCATTAAGTTGCCGCTGAAATTCCTGAACTTCTTCTGATGGTTTTTGCTTCTGGACAACATAGATCTTGCCTACCTTTTTCTGTAACACCTTCCAGTATAGTATGCAGTCCAATGTCTGTAATACTTGATGTTTATCATAAATTTCATACCATTGTCCTTTCTTCTGATACTGCAGAATAAATTGGTCTGGGGTGAATGCATGGTAGAAGTCTGTGGTTTGACTCATCTCTATTGCACGCATCCAAATCTGCGCCTTCATTTGCTCAACCGTACAATTGCCAGCTATTTCGAGTAACATAATTTCTGGTGCTTTAGTATGTTTGTTGCTTGTAGGTAAAATGAACTCAATGGATATCAGTTCCATTGATGAAAAACTACTCGATGTACAATGAGGTTTCATTCTTCTCCTCCTTCGTTTGTTTTCCTCTCTCATAACAACAGGCTGTTCATGATCCCCCAACTCCATGCCAGAAGAAATCTAGCAAAACATACAATTACTCCATCACTTATCATTTACATTTATCTTTACTCTTACTTTTTAACTTTTCATATACACTTTTTATATTTCTGCTTCCCCTTAATTTCTGGTCACAAATACTTGATTTACATAAACTACCTCCCATGTAATCTACTCAATTCAATATCTAACATATATAAAAAAAACCTCCAACCAACTCCCAGTGATTAAGTAATTAATATAGAGGTTTTAAACATCCTGCCCAGATTTTACTGGGGATAAGCAGTTCGAATGTGCAACCTCCATAAAGATTTGTTCTTGCTTCTATTTGATCAAGCACTGATTCTTCTGCTGCCTCATCTGTTTTGATGCTGCTGATGTTAACATAAGTGGATTTTCACAGAAATCAAAAGACACACTCCTGTATATGAATAGAATGCAGTCCCACTGAGCTCCAGGAATGGCAGAAAGTAACAAAATAAGCAATTTCTTTGCAGTCTGGACAGACGTGAGTCTATTCCCAGTTTCCTGTGCCTCTTTTTTTAGTGATGAGGAATCAGGACTTCAACCTAAAAAAAGTCCTCAGGATGCAAAAGTCAGGGTCTATTTCTGAAGATATATTTATTGTGCATCTAAATGCAAGGTTGATGTCCTTAGATGTGCTTCTTTTAAAGAAATCAATTCACCAGACTGATAATATCCATCCATTTTCAAAGTACACACTGCCAATGTGAACTATTAGTTTGTTACAGAAGAAAAATCTCCCAAGCTGATGCTGATTTATTACCCTATACATCAAACCACACCTAAAACACCAGTGAAACAATATTAAACATGACTAGCCTACCTTATCAGCATTCAGTAAACAAAAAATATTGTTGCTCAGTTAATCTCCATTGACCAATACTAAAGTGGAAATTATTCACTAAGAGCTTAGAAGCAGAAGGTGGTGCTGATCGAGTGCACTCACACAAGCCAAGTTACAGCAACATACTGAACTTCTTTTCCAAGCAACACTTTCTACACATAAAATCTTTAACTGCTTGAGAAGAGTAAAGCTAGTGTAATGATGCCTTAGCAGCTAATAAAAGAAGCAGATAAAAATATAAAAGGCTAAACTCAAACAACATAGCATGCTAACTAAAATTCTTCGAGTTCCAAAAAGCAGCAAATGTGAACACACCACCTCTGTAATTGACAAAGCACAAGGAAATATTACCTGCTTATAAAACAAAGGCTGAATTGCTGAAGATGATTCATTTGTTTAATTTTTGTAGTTCCTATTTTTTTAAAGGAAGATCATTCACACAAAACATTTCTTTGTTTAAGCTGTTCTGCTTTTCTTGCTCGCCCTCATATCCAGATGCAAAGGAAGTGCTGCACTTACCAGGAAGGAAGTTTTAACCAAGTTGATTATACATATGATTGCTCATTTTAAAAGAAGTCAGAATGCTTTTCCTGTTACAACAGTAAAAATACACCAACAGTACATTAATTTAACTCATACATATAGAAGACATGCTTAGAGCCTTTTAACAAAGAATAACCTGGGGAATAAATTTAATGAATTCAAATTAAATATTTAAACCAAATATATTTTTGAGAGATTACCTTAAAAAAAGAATTAAATATAAATACTAGATAAAATACAACTACATTTGCAGTGTTTCATATTTTCATGGTGATAGCCCTTTGACGATTCCCAACTTAAATTCACTAAAGTTTTTTAAGGCAGTCTCCATACAGGCATCACATAAAGATTGTATATGCCAAGGATCTTGCATGGTAAACTCATCAGCAGAACTGCTGGGCAGCCTTACCCCTAACATCTTTAACTCATTCATTTATGATTACAAACACACAGTGAAATCCACTAGAAACGGCAACTTTAGAGTCAGGAAGAAATTAAACCATAGACTTTCCACCCTAATTCTTGTGGTTAACTACAACCTGAGGAGCTGTTCCTTTACTAAAAAAAGACCCCCATAGGAAAAAAAACCCAAACAAACCATTTGGGAAAACATGTACAAAACAGAAAGAAAAGACAGAAAACTCTCTAATTTAATCCTTTTTCCTTATGACTTTTTCAGTGAAAAACTACCATTTTGAAGAGCAACAAGCAGTACAAATCCTACAGTGGTAGATATCATGTAAAAATGATGACCCTTGAAAAGGAACAAAAAAATATTAAATAACTGAAAGGTTGTTTACCAACAGTGAAGTGCCTTTTCTTAAAATATATATGCATGTTTCCTATTTATGAGACACATTTTTTATAAAAATGTGAAAAATAACCCCTCCTTCTGTATTGGCAAAAGACTCTGACAGTCTCTTACCTACCTCCAACATGCCAAGGTTGATTAACACTCTGCCAAGGTTAAAAAGCAGAAAATAGCCTCCAACACTGACAGAGCTCTTCTCTCTCTGAGCATCATTCTGCTTGTCAGCTAAGATCTTTTCTTTTTAGAGGCCATTTTTCTTAGGAAGTCAGTTTGGGGAAAACACACTGTCCCAGCTACCTTTATCTTTTAAAGCCAGTATTTGAATTTTCTCAAGGTAGTGGTGAAGTTACCCTGAATATTTTGTTGCTGACACAAAAACTACCCATTTTGGCCAAGACACCTCCAAAAGTCATATTCCACCCACGTGCAGTCTGTCAGCATTCATCAGCCACAGCCTCTGTGGCGTCTCAGCACTACACACTGCATTCCTCTCTCATCTTGTGTAAATTCTAAAATACAATATAGTCACATATTTTTCTTCATTTAAATGTAAGCAACTAGCATTAAGGGCTTTTTCATGCCAACAGGCTATGTAGATTTTTTGCAGAGTCCTTCCACTAAAAGTCATTGTGCTGCCCCATTAAGAAAACCTGGAGCCATTTCAGTTTCATTGGGTTCTGCAGATCTAGGAAAGTTTCCTGGTTTAAATGTCCTCAGCCTGCTCCTACGAGTCATGCACCTAAGGATTAATTCTTCAAACACATACAAATAGCTCTTCTACCACTATTCCATAGATCAAGATCATCAAGTCAAGCAAAGGCAGCATCTCTCCCTCATGCAGCAGACAACTACCCTGCACACTGCTCAGCTAATGCAATTGTTTCATACTCTCATCCACTTAAAAGGACAGGTAGAGCAACATCTTCATGGATTCAGCTATGTCCCCACAAATTTCATCAGACACAACGCAAAATGTGTGACACCTCTGTAGCTGCCTTGCCCATCCAAGACTGTCTTTCCTCCTGCATTCATTTGGGCTGTGACCTGTCATATCTAGACCAGCCCGACCCAATTGCCATCTCCAGTTCTGCTCTGACCCTTTTTCCTCAGCTTCAGAAGGCAGTAATTGGCTTGGAGTGACAATTGTCTCTAATCTGTCTCTTCAAGGACCCATTCTTAGGGTGACACCAAATTGTATCCATTTTCTGCTAACCCGTGTGTTGGCAAAACCATATTTCCTCATGCGCATGAATCATAAAACTTTGATGTTTATAATGAAAAATTATTTCATGTTAAGTTCCTAAAACCTTTTTCATGCTTAAGCTTTACTTACAGTATTGACATTTCAATACATCTACTGCAACAACACCCCAAAACAAGGGGAAAAAAAAATCACTCTTTTTTATTACTAATTCTAATGACCTTCATCAACCCTCAGTATCCCTGTATTACAAGAACTGCCCTACACTGGTCCAAAAATCCTGATGGAGTCCAATGGAGAAGGAAGAGATAGACCTGTAAAAGTCTTGCCTTTGTCTCCATTTGTGTTCCTATCTCATCACTCAGGTCAGCAATCTGATCATAACAAAACCAGCAAAAAATAAGGTTAGTTTCCAGACAGATCTGTTCCTTTATCTGACTCAACACTTGCAGGAGTGGTAGGGCAGTGAGGGAAAAGAAGGGAATAGAACCAGCACAATTAAGTATAACTGAGACTGAAACATGACTAACAGCAGGCCTAAGAGATAAACCAATGAGTAAAGTTGTTAGAAGATTTGAAAAAACTGGCTGAAAGGTGCTTTAAAAAGACAATGTGGTATTATGATGTATTACTTAATTAGCTACAAAAAATTTAGGATAGCTGTCAATCCTGACTGCTCTATTAAGACTTATGTTAGAATTCTACCAGTTAATATCATGCTTATTCTATATTAGCTCCTGCTTCTGTTTTAATCCATCATGTGAAAACCTTATTTTAAAACTATTCTTTTCACTTTAATGTGAACTCCTTCCCAGACAACTTAATTTTCAAGAAAATAAGCACTCTCTACCAGAGCAAAAATTACCTCGTGCATGCATAATGTAAATACAAAACTAATGTTTACATTCAGTTTTAGACAAAGTTCACTTAAAAGATAAATAAAAAAACCTCCAAAACTACCATGACAAGACTCAAAGTTTTCTAAGCAGCAAGCTACATCTACTTGCCCACACTGTTGTGCAGAAGGAGATGCACTTGCTGGACAGGAGTACATCTTCTCTACACCTGTGGTAATCCAGCACTAAACTTCACAGGTAAGATACAGCACTAACATTTCAAGCATGAACACAACAAAAACCCACTTTTCTCAGTTTCTTTGTCAGATCCTCTAGCAACTACTAGTTGTCATGAGAATTAAATCAGTGCAGGTTCCCATCAGCAAGTAAACATCACAGGTAATACAGTCACATTCCTTCCTCATCAAAAAGTATATGAATCAGCAGATACAGCTTGGTCGGGAGGCTGGGGAGTCAATCAGACTGCTATTACAGCTGAAGCATTTTCAGGATTCCCTGCCTTGATCACCTTTATTTTCTATGTGAGTTTCTATTTGGGGCTCCTTCTGGAGCAAACAGTAACTTCTTGCTGGTTCTGAAAATTCAGGTAAGAATTTCGGCAAACTTCTAGTTAACTGGGGTTACACAAGAGATCTAGTAGTAATCTCGAAGTAATCCACCTTGGAACCAACACTTTGGAGAGTTTTAAAGCCCAGAGATCGCTGCTATTGTTCCTGCCGGGACACACTCGTTATTTAGACACTGCTTGTCCCGTCAGCTTGTGCCCGGTTTTCCAACACTGTCTGTCAACTGCGTGATCTAATCTACACCAGCAACCAACTCCCGAATGCTCTCAGCTATCATTTCAGAGGGTTTGTGGTGTGCAAAGGTTTTACGGTATACATGCATCAGACAGACACAAGGAATTTGTAGGATGAGGAAATAGTTACTTTTTGTTTAAAAGCCGTGTTGTAGCAGAGCTGATTCACTGATCTTAAGACTCAAGAGAACTGCTACCACTGTTTACTGCGATCCTCCACATCGTTTCATTCAATGTTCCAACAGCTTCCTTGGCGGGTATGGCATCAAACTCGTTAACTCCTGTTCGGGCCATGACGTGAGGCGGGACCAAGGCCGCGAGGGACCGGGCAGCACGGGGGGCTCAGCAGTGCCGGCTGCGGGGGGAACGCAGGGCGACCCTGGCCAGCCGCGCAGCCCTGCGGGAAGGGGCTCCGCGCACGGGACACAGGAGGCGGCGGGAGCAGCGGGCCGGGGCCGCCTCCCTCCCTGCTTTCCTCCCGCCCCCGGCCCACCGCCCAGGCCGAGATGGCGGCCGGCACCGCCCGCGGGAGGGCGAGCCTTGCC
>JACBWW010000005.1:43410290-43435470 GCA_020086605.1 Lanius collurio
TGGTAGTAGGCTAGTGACTGGTTGGGGGTGGGTCGGCCCGCGGCCGACGCGGGGAGCGGAGCCGCGCCACCACCTGCGAGCCCGGGCCCCGGGCAGCACCGGCCCGGGGCGGGAACCGCCGCGACCCTCGCTGGCCCCCGGCACGGAGCTACTCACCGCAGCGGCGGCCCCGGCCCCAGCTCCGGACAGGTGTTTCCCTCAGCAGGAAGCGGCGCGAGCCGGGGGCCGGCGGGGAGGCTCCATGGCCGGCGGCAGACGCAGCTCCGAAGCCACCGCCAATCACACGCCGGGCAAAAAGGGAACCGGCTGCGGGGCCTCCCCGCCCCGCCCGGCCCCGCCGCGGCCCCGGGCACCCGGCCCCGGCCCCGGCCCGGCCGCATCAGCCGGAGCGCACACAGACCCCCTGGCGGGGTGAAAGCACTACAGCCGCGGTGAGGCTTAGTCGCCAGCACAAGATCCGCAGGACTTGTCCTGGTGTCAGCACAGGCAGCAAAACCTCCCTGGGCGCAGCTTCCTGAGGTGTTCTTGCCCAGGGCCCCAGAGCCGGCGTGCCCCTGGCACTGCAGCAGCGACCCCCGCCTGCCCGGACAGCCCGGACAGCTTGTTCAGCCCCACACCTCAGGGCAGCGACAAATTAGTTTGTCTAAACGGCCCTTAAAAACCCTGGAGATGACAGCCTACTCCAGCGTGGTGGTCTTCTGCTTAGGAAAGATTTTCGTGCTGTCTGATTAAATGTCCGATACAGATCAAGCATCTTGCTTGTCTTACTCCTCTTATGCAGTTTGGGGATTTTCTTCCTCCCTCCCCTCCAGCTACTTTCTTGTTTGAATTTGCTGTGTTACTGGTTTTCTACTATTTTTCCATCTCCAGACAGGGCAGTCCTGGATCTCCCTTTTTAGGTCATGTTCGTTAGACCTCCTGTGATTCCTGTAACTCACTTCAGGTTCTTGCCAATTGGGCCACATTGTTTTTGGAAAGCACTGCTCAAAACTGGACATAGTAGTATTCCAGCTAAGGCTTTGCCAAGGCTGCCCACAGCAGGAGGATTAATTCGTCAGCCTTACGGTGCCAGACTCCAAATGCAGCTCAGGCATAACCATTCACATCCAATTCAAACAAACAAACAACTCCCCCTCACTACTCTTTCCCCATCCAGGCTGCTGTCTGTTTGGCTCTGAATGGAGCTGAGTGTTTCTGTCTCCACAGCTCTTGTTCAGAGTGAACAGCAAAACTCTTTCCATGATTATGCTGAGACTTTTTTTTAATCCAGACCTTGCAATGAGATTCACAGGTGAGCTCTATGGCACAGAGTGCACACACTTGCCCTGAAAGCTAGGCTGACATAAGATTACATCTTCAGGGAACACTCTACAAGACCCTAAGTTGCCACAAAGACTATAAAAATTATTATGATTTTCCTAGGTATATATTCTTAACTTCCATAGAAAGAAAATATCAGAAGGAAATAACTAGTATGTTACACATACAGATGCCATGATAAAATGTTGGATAATTGTTGTTATAGCATGGATGGATTCTTTTCACTGAAAAAAATAACATTCATGGTGTTAAGAATCATACCAGGCAGAAGCAGAAAAGAGAAATTTCTGTTTCAAAATGAATATACATCTGAACTGTGTCTGTAAGGAATCATAAAAGCTCTGTACTGGCCTCAAGTTCCCCTTTACATGAAAGCAAAGCAAAAACCTTCAACTTTCTTGAGATGTGTGTGCAGCATAAGGGAAACAAGGTGAAGACTGACTTTGTGCTTAGTTTTGCCTGATACAATGGATAATATCTGTCAAAGAAATTCAGCTTTGCACAGCATTACTGAATGCTTTAAAAGATATTTAAAAGCCTTATCAAAATAGGAAGTCTTTTTTTGTTGTTGTTGGCTGGATCCCCAGATGGATCACTCCAGGAACACAAGTGTAGCCAGTTTGGCAACAAATCCTGTTAAAATCCATGGACTTTATTTGGGGATGCACAAACATATGGAGATTTGAGCAGCTGAATAAAAAGATTCATTTGTCAAAAGACAGTTATAGAAGGGATAGTTTACAGCCAGAGCAAATGACATGTTTCATGTTGATTTCAGCCAGAATTGTATGACATTTTTAAAATAGCTATAAGTCAATATAGTGTTATTTGCAATGAAAGAATAAATTATTTTATGCATTAAATTTGAGAAAGGTTAGTAAACTGAAAATCTTGCTCTCTTCAGGATTTAGTATGTTAATAAAATATTATTTTTTTGCAGTTTATCTTCAGCTTGTCTATATACAGCTCAATTTTCTTTATTGCCTTTTCTAGCAAATCAACTAATACAAACCTTCCTGTAGGAAAAGATGCTCTCCTTATAGGTTGAATATTCTTTGGAAGTACATATTTTAACATTATTTTATCCCTGTTCATTTCCAAATGTGGCTTAAACCCTTTCCCATAAATTATCATTTGGTTTTGGGTTTTGTTTTTTTTTAGTCAAGAACATCCTGCACAATAAATTGAAATGCATATTTTACTGTATCAAAAATGGAACTTTGAAACAGTCAGGAATACCACAGCTTAATGAAGAAAGGTGAAGAACACAATTTGATATTTAAATGAAGCTGATTTAATCAAAATTAGTCATGCAAAGAAGCAATCATTTTGCTAATATAATCTTGTGAGGTGCAGTCAAAATGCAATTATTTCCTTTATCTACCAGCTGTAATAAAAATATGACAAGGAATTGCTGTAATGATCTTAAATGGGAGTTTTGGAGGTTGAAAAAATGTAAGATGGTACCTTTTGTATCCTCTGCACAGTCAAACATCAGCTTTTATGTCATTGAGTGGAGAAATAGCAATAAAGAGTAACAGCCACATAAAATTCTCAGCAACAACTTTATATACTGAGATATGCTGGATATAAATGTTCTGTTATCATTGACAAACTGGGTTCATTGCAATTTAAGAAATAGTATCTAACAGTTTGGGTTGGTTTTTATTATCTATATTGCCAGCAGAGAAAAAAATTAAATGTAGAAACTTTGTATGTCTTGTAACAACAAAGTCAAAGCCTGCTTGCCTAAACCCAGCAATAGCTACATACAGTTTTGTAATTGCTTCTTTATGTAAAGAAAATGGAAAAACCCCATTGTATGATACATTGTGCATCCTGATGGAATGATAGGTAGACTGTCCCTTCTTGGAAAATTTATAAGCTGGCATTTTCTAATTGGGTTGTAAACTCTTTATGATGCATTCAGTGGAGGATTTAAAATAAATTGACAAAATCCTTTTATCTTACAGCTCTGCTGTGAAAACTGATCATGTAAGTATATGATCAGTTGTATTAACATTACTGTCATTGATTTGTCCATATGCGTGATCATATGTTAACTTTGGTATCAAAAATAAGCTTTTCTTCCTGCTATAACTTGCCAACAAGCAGAGGAGGAGTGAGCTGAATTTTAGTTTGGCTTTTGCATCATGTTCTAGGTATGGTAGCTGCTTGTGAAAGGGATGTAACAGATAGATAAGTGTTGCCTGCAGATCTGTCCTCCATTCACAGCTTTATGTCGCGTGAAAGGCAGCTCTACTGATGCTTGGGGAAGCTGGAGGAGACTTTGGGGGCATAGGAGGATCCAAAAGAACAAATTAAGGGTGGGCTCTTGCTGCACCTATCTGTAGGCAGTTGTCCTCTGTGAGATGTCGCCTACGTGAGCTTGGTTCCCAGGTAGAAGCTCTGTCCACGGGAACCTTTTAAGGTCTGCTGGGCATAAAAGAAGCCTTGTAGCCTGATCTACAAATTATCTCTGTGACCTCTGTAGGCAGAGCAAAGTCAGGAAATCTCTGACAAGGAAAAAAGGAGTCTTTCCTATCTCTTTCCCATCTCCTTCAAGAAATACCCACTCTTTCCTTTTCTCCTAATAGTTTGGTGCTCCCCGTGACTGAGATTTTGCACAAAATCCCTCACTTCAAACACCTTAAGCTCACAAACAGGAAACAGCAGCTGTTCAGAAGCTTTCTGAGATACATCTGCTGAAGACTTTGTCTCCCATTTTACTGATTTAGGCTGTTTTATTTCAGAATAGGTATTTAAAGCACAGGGTGGGAGTACAAGCTGTTTCCTCTGTACTACATACATACACACACACATCAGCTGAGATGTAAAACTCACATAATATCTCTTACTGGCTTGAATGCCTTCTTTTGTCTGTTCATGTATGTATGAGTTTGTCAGAGAGAGATGTACTCCTCATGTATGTAAACAGATCTTTAAGATCACTGGTTATTCTTTAGGGGTGGAGAAACACAAGTTTTTATGGCTGCTGACAGAGAGAGGTCTCAGTATTAGGTGGTGATGCAATATTGCATCATCTTGTGGTGTTGGGACATGACAGAGGAAATGAAAGAGGTCAGAAATAGAAATATAAAGAAAAGGAGTTCACAATTCCAACAAGGCCTCTAGTATAATAGCACTATATTAAGTGCTCTTCAATATAATGTAGGGACAGGAATTCCCCACTCTCTAAAAGTTTCTGGCACAGAAATAATGAGTCTAATTTTTGATATGTTATGAGGTTTCTCTAGACAAGATCTCAGAACTGTGTTGCAGTGCTGTCTTCCTATCCTGATATTTATTGCTCTTAATCTTTGAAATTCTGCTCAGCTGTGTATTTATTTGTTGGTGCAACCTTCAGTCTGTGTAGAGGTAAATATATTTGCATTGCATAGGAGTTATGTAAGGCTAGACTTTTATCAGAGGATTTCTGTATTTTTGTTCTTGTACATGAGTAATGTAAAATTCTTTCCCTTTAAATTACCTCATTGCCTCTCTCTGTATATTAAAGCAACATATGCTTTAGACAGAAAAGTGCTTCTTACCAGAGTTTCAGGCACCCAAAGGCTAATTGATCTGCTGTCACAATACTTAGGATTACTGAAAAGACATTTAAGGAGATCTATTTGTTCCAGAGAGTCTAGTTGAATAAAAATTAGCTCCAAAGAAAGCTCTTTCCCAGCCTGATCTGTTCTGGAAACACACCCTTAATCTTCTCCAACAGCTTTAAACTTTAAGAGGTGGCCTTAGCAGAGTATCCAGATCGCCACATCTGAGTGGGTTTTGGGGACTGAATAACAGGATTTCATTCCAAAATGCTGAATCCATTCTACAGGACGCCTGCGGGCAGGCCTGTTTCAGGAGGAGACTGGGGATCCTGTCTGGGATCTGGGAATCCTGTTGGGATTCTGGGTTTGCGTCTGTGACAACACTCCATATGCTGGAGGTGGTATCTCATCATAGTGGCAGCTTTGCTAAATAAACACCTGTCCTTGTATTGGAGTATAGAGCTTCTGTCTTTACAGACTAATCAAGGCCTTGCCAGCCAGCACAACCATGATGAGTAAAAGCCACTTTCAGACCTGGAACTTTGTATATTTGCTTCCTAGAAATGAAAGCTGAGATAAGCTGTGGACCAAATTTGCACCTGGGAAGTGTCAGCCCTTACACACAAAATGAGGACAACATTTTGTGGATATTAGTGCTTCATCGTGTGTCAGTCTGGTCTCTATAGATAGCTGTCCATTGTCTGTGTCAGCCAGGGGTGGTTAAACACAAACATAGAAACATAGCAACATAGCCCAGATAAAACAGCTGGTACTGCCAAACATACCATGTATTTTAGTATCCTCTAAGTTACCATCACAAATATTGCATTATCTGTAAAATGCATGCCCCCATACTTTCCATGCTAGCAGTGGAAAGCCAGGTTTTCTCCTAAAAAGATTTGCAATGCCTCTTTGGTGTTTCACATCTTGAAGCCTGAACTGTTCAGCAGGGGAGGACATGGTAACTAAGCCCAGTTTGGGTGGGACTATCCCAGTCCTGTCTGGAAAGATACTGCTGCAAAGTGATGGAAAGAGCCTGTTCTTCACACTCTCCACAAAGTAAGTGTGCCTTATTCTTCCTTGATCTACACTTGATGTTGCAGTTCTGCACGCCGAAGCTCAAAGGGAATGTAGCAATGTCAGTCTCTGCACCATGACTCAGAGTATGCCACCTCAAGTATCAGCTAGATACCTCCTACACAACTTAGAAACCTTTAATGTCTCCTATTTCTGCAGTTAAAATATGTCAGTTGGCCAGACCATGTTTTCCAGGTCATGTAGAACACCAGCCCCTAGTATGTTGGTCAAGTTAGGCCAGCTTGCCTGCAGCGCATGTGTGGCTGAAAACAGGCAGGGCATTGAGCTGGATCTCTTAATAGTTGTTCATCTGGATGTCCATCAGCTACTGAACAGACATAGCCCACAATAATAATCTCATGAACAACATTCAGAGTTTCTTTGATGCATTTCAGAAGCTACGGGAAGTCTTCCTAAATTCACATAATGAGGCAGACATGCAGGAGCCTTGAACTGCTCCCAGCAGGGAGCAATTGTTCTTCTCTGGGAAGCTGATTTTCTTTCCTAGTATTTTTTCCTTGTGTCTCCAATAACAACATGTTTTAGCTGAGACGGTGTGATTTTCCTTCTTGAAAAGGGTAACCTAGTCCTGGATAGAACAGATGCTGCAGTCTTTTCAAAGTACAACAGTACCCTAAAAGTTTGTGGTAGGTCGTCATGAATAAGGGGATAAAGATGAGGGACACGTGGCAGGATCCTAGGATGTTATTTCCTATCTGATCTCAGATGATCTGAAATAATCCAGATTGGCTTTGGACTCTTCTGGGTTCCATTAAAGAGAAGAAAATAAATGCATACAAGGTGAATCCCTGCTATATCCAGAGGAAGAGGACAAGACCGCACCATGAAGGAATTATTGGTACTAGGCATGTGTAACAAACCCAAATGAATGAGTGACTTTGGAGACAGCATTTTTAAAATGGCTCCAGAAGAGTGACTACAAAAGGCTACATAGCAGAGCTTTTTTTAGTCACAGAAGTTGCTGGTATTGGGGTAGCAGTCACTGAGGAGTGGCTGTAGATGTGGTGGGAAGCTGGTCCTTATGAATGAGGGTAAGTGCTACAGAGCTTCCCTGAGGAAGGGTGACCTGCTGGCACAGGACTACATAGTCCCTCGGACTCCAACACCTGTGAAGCTTCTCAGACTTCTATTAAAAAGTGAAGCCCAGAAGAGTGTAGTGACTCCTTTTCCTTGACAGGCTGAGCACTGGAGATGGCAATCACACTTTGATTCATACTTTTCATTACTTTTGCCTCTGTTTCAAGTAATTGGCATCACAATGGTTGTAGATGAAAGGGACATTTGAAAAGGTGCTGCTGGGAGTTTAGGAGTTAATGTTTGCACCCAGGAGGTTGCTAATGAGGAGGAGCGACCCAGATGACCATGACTTGACTGTTCAATACATGAATTAACTGGGCATATTAAAAGCTCAGGGAAGAACAGTGTTGGCTACGTTAGCTCAATTTCATCTGGATAAACAGCAAGATATTCAGACTGGTGTCCATCTGCTAAGAGTGAAGGCATGTCTAAAGCTGATTGATCTGAAATCCCAAATTTAGCTTGTGAGATATTCTGGTACCAGTGAGGTGAGTACCATGAACTAATCTCACTGAAACTTCTGGTAGAAAAAAAATATGGAGGCTAATGACTATACAAGGCATTCTTAACAAAAGAATTATTTAGGTGATGCATGGTCCATCAAGGGGTACCACAGAAAAAAATATATTTTAGGATTTCATGTAGTTAAGGGATGGAAAGTGTGCAGCCAAGAACACTGAAAGTCCAGAAAGGATCTGATTTTGTGCACAGAGGGTACATGTGCAATGGTAGCAGTGTTTGTGTTGGGAGTCATTTCAAAGGAACTTGGCATTACCCTGGTTTTAGCCTTAATTCCATGAAAGGAAGAGTACAAAAAGCAAGGATTCTTTTCACCAGAGATTAGGGAAGAAACTAGCTGTTTGAATCTGAGTTAGTCTGATAATCTTATTTAACCAAATTATGTATGTTGAAACACTGTGGAATTTGAGATAAGTGAATTCATCACAGGTCCTTCAGGCAGGGAGAAAGGAAGGTCTTGCATTTGATGTGCTTGGAGAGATGCATGTGCAATTTTTGGCAGTGTAACTTGCTAGTAAATTGAACATAAGTCCGGATTCAGCCCGTGGAGGAAGATTTAGACCAGCCTTTGGAGGTTTATCTGTGAAGAGTACACTGGCTGGCATGAACCCAGACGTTGCAGCTGACCACAAACCCTCTGTGGAATCACTGTAGCCAAGCTTTGGTACCTAACATCTCTGACCTGCCATCCTAACCAGAGATCTGCTCCTTGCCCCCAGTTTTGTGCCAAGGCAATTAAGCGGGTGACCTTTCCTGGGCACGTGCCTTGTGCCCGTACCTCCCCAGCCATCCCAGCCCTGTTGCGGTGACACAAATTACGGCAACAGTGGCCGGGCCAAAGGGCACAAAGCCAAGTGGCTCCTACAAACTCTTGCTCTCCGGAGCCACCCCTGGCATTTGCCCGCTCGCCATGGCTGCGTCACCGGCCGCGGGTGTGACGTCACCGCCGGTCCGGCTCGCGCCGGCATTGCGTCATGCTCCGGGACAGAAGGACCCTGGTGCTGTGGTGACACCTGCTGGGCCGGCAGGAACATCACCGGGGCTTTGTCCCGGCCGTGTGACAGCGGGAAGGGCGCTGGATTTCTGTCTCCGCCTGTGCCTGATTCGCTCATGGGTTGCGGAGAATAGTGTCACTCACCAGAGTTACCCAAAAGTCAGCCACCGGCGTTACCCGCGTTAATCCGTAGTTAACCTAACCCATAGTTAGTTCTATGTTTTCAGTCATTAATATCTGAGTAATTAAAGATCCGTAGGGTACAGAAATGCAAAGTATTTTCATTTCTGGAAGAGAGTTGGTGACAATGATTTTGACTTATTTATGTTTCAACTACACATGTTGTCCAAACCAAGCATTAGCAGAGCTTTCACATCCCGCCAACTCACCGGGTAAATTGTATCATGTAAGCATCTAAATCCAGTTCTGGACATCCAGTTCTTGGCAGAGAGGAGCAAGGCAGGAAAGGGAGGACTTCTCTTGCTGAGGACAAGCTATATGAGAGCTCAAGGTGCTGTACCAGGGCTACCTTTCAGCTACCCACCAGGTTTTGAGCTGAGGCTTTTCCAGAGATGAGCAGACAACTCAGATTAAGGGGGTCACATGGGGAGCTGGGGTCTCCAAACACTTTTCAACTTGCCTTTGCCAGAGGTTACAGCTGGGGGTGCCAAGAAAACCTCACCTATCCAGGGGTGCCACATGAACCAGTGAGGCTTCTGATGTCTTAAAGACACTAACATCTGTACACCAAGTTGGTCTGAAATTGTCACTGACGAACATGCATTGCTTGAGACGGTGGCTGCTGATGCTGGGTCTGGTTCGCATGTCCCGGCTTCTGTAATCTTCCAGCTGTGTGAATCTTCCTGACTCTCATTTTAATTTCCATTTGTTTCATTTTCCTGATGTTATTTTCTGCAAAATGTTTCCCTTCTTTGTAGATAGGAGCATGAGCACTACCCACACGTTTGTCAAACCTTTCCTTAAGCCCTGCACTATCCCTTCTCTCAGCTCAGATGGCTAAATTTGAGGAACTTAACAAATTTATTTCTCCTGCTGTGTGAACCAGGTAACCATCACAGGCATAAAGGTCTGCTTGAGTGATACCAGGAATACTGAGCCAGCCATATGTGATGCTGGGCATCAGATGGAAGCTTAGCTTTTTTTCTTCAAACCATCTGCTTTTGTGCAGCCACCTTCTCTTCACAGCTTCTCAGGTAAAAGTCTTTGAAAACTCTTAAATGAAATCTACTGTCACTTCAGTTATTAGACACAATGGGATATCTATGACAGAATATGATCTGCCAGAATATCACCATGTAGCATGGTAAAACTCAGCACTCTCAGAGCACCAGCAGATTGCTAGGGAGCTGGCTTCTATTCAAGCTCCTAAGATAATAATTTTCCTTGGATTTATTGTCACAGGAAAGCAGAGTCCAGGAAAAATTATTGAATTCAGATGTAAAGATCCTAGTTAAGATATTAGTAAAAGGGATACAGCAAATATTATCAAGTTCAGTAAAAGAAGTTAAATAGTTACAAAACCATTATAAAAACTTTTCCAGTAACATGAGAAGAGAATCAAGTTATAATCTATTCAAAGAAAAGAACGAAAAGCATACCAGAAGAACTGCATGCTGACTTATGCAGTATGAAGTTAGATGGTATGCAGTGAGCAATACTAATTAACTTCAATACTAGGCTTTTCTGGAGCAAATTGAATGTTTTAAGAAACATCTAGCTCTAAAAGTTGAAAGATAAAATTTTAAAATGTTTGACCTCTATTAATAAGTTTAAAATATAGTTAGAATAATACCAACCCCCCAAAAAGCCTCCTTAGATTAAAATAATTTCAGAAAATCTGGGTGGGTAGGTAGAAGGATGAACTGTTCACCTTTGAAGCTGGTGGTGGCACAGCCCTCCCTGCCTCCTGTCCTCAGTCACAGCCGTGGGAGATGGACTGTATTTGCTAAATTGCAGATGCTCTTGGCCCTTCACTGGTTAGGAAGAAGCCCCAAATACCACTGAGGGCACAATAACTTATTCCTATCAGGGAGAGCTGTAACTCACTGGGAACCTCAGTGCAAGGAATGGTTAGGAAATGTGTTCCTTCAGCACTCACTCTGGACCTAAGATGAAGCAAAGCATGCTGTAAAGTCTGTTTTCTTCTAGAGAAAAGAAAGAGAGAGGAAAATAGAGAAGCTGGTTGTTTCCCTTTGGAAAGAGAAAATGTCTGCCATTTGGCTTGGTTTGGTTGGAGTGAATGTAACTTGCTGACATGTTCAGTCAGAGACTTTCCACAAGGGCATTCTCCCGCCTTCAGTCTGTTCCTGCCAGATACGGGGACAGTACGGGCACATGAGCTGTCCCACATGGGGGAACATATTTTACTGTATTCAGCCATTCAGCAGTGATGGGAGAGCACAGAGCTGGGCCAAAGGCAGGAGGGTTGTGCCTATAAAACTAGTGAAGCCAATGACTTCTCTCTTGCTTCTGCTTGTAGTGACCTCCAAAGTATCTATCAGGAGGAGGAAATCTATGAACAGAGCTGTGATTAAGACATCAGTAATGCTGAACAGGCTTCTAGGAAGTAAACAACTCATAAGAACTAGGCAAGGATGTAACACATCAGGGAATGTCTTGTGCTCACAGCCTTGTGGTGACAAATGCTAAGAATTCAGATGAGAACATTTTAGACCATGGTGAAGGAATATAGTACTGTGCGATGAAGAGGGCATATTTCCACTCCTTTTCAGTCAGCTGTGTTATTACTGTTTGTCTGATGTTTGTTTTATAATAGGTAGCTTGTTTATGGTTTGGATTCAGTGGCTTGCCTTTCTTGCACATGTTCATACAGCCACATGTCACATAACCAAATCCATTCATTAAGTTATTCAGTGTTAATAAAATAACCTTGACATTACTGGAGTCTTTGCAGGCAGACAGCTAGCCGGCTGCTAACAGCTATCTACAAATATGTACACTGAACTCAAAACTGGATTGCAGCTGTTTGGCATTAACTGAAGCACAGTTTCCCTAAGGGTGGCCTTATTTTCAGAGCAACACTCAGTGTAGAGAGGTTTACTGTACACAGATGGATGGTCCAGAACATATCTGCCTGTCCTGGCATGCAGGATGCCTGATTCCAGGATTTTCCAATGTTTCCCACAGGTAACCAGTGGGAACATCTGTACAGCACATGGTTGGCCCACATTCAAAAAATCTTTAGGGAAGTGACAGACACCTATCTCTTCAGGGTAGTAGGTCTCTTGTTCTCCCTTTGCTCTATATTGATACTGATCTCCATTTGTCTTGGGTGAAGTGTGGTGACTCATTACTGGCATTTAATATTTTTTCTGCTTGTAGTAGATACAGAAGAATTCCTTTGTGTCACCTCAGTACACCTAATGCTTTGACAATGAAAGAGTATATGTATATCAGTGCCTGGAAAAATCCAAGAATGCGATCCTGGAGCATGCACACTGTCTACTTTAGTGTATTTTAAACACAAATTCAGAGTATCTGAAACCAGAATGCCACTTTTTTCTTTAATTGAAAATGCGTGCATTTTCTATGGGCATTTCAGCTTATCACTTAGATACCTAAAATAAGTACGTGATTACATTCTTCACTTGGTGAATTAGGACAGGACAAGTTGGATATTTTTCTCAGCCCTATAGGTTTCTATTTTCTCATGGTAAACTAATTTGTTCAGCAGGTACCACCTTATATTAACACATTCCCAGTTAAAAATGGTAAGAATCTAATTTTCTTCTTTTTTTCCCTTTCTAATTATAGTCTTTGAGGCCTGATTATGGGTTAAATAATGATGACAGGTGCCCTTTACCAGTATTTATTCCTTTTAAAATTAATAAGTGCAAAGTCTGTAAACAAAAATCGCAAGTTTCTTTATAGGGTTTAGTTTTTACATGCTAGAGGGGAACTCTGGGCCTCTGTCTCCACCATGCTTCCCACCCTTAAACTAGGCCACCTTGTTGCAATATCCTTCAGAACTGTAATTTTATCTAGCCCTGCAATGTTAATTATTATTTTCTCCATTGCCAGAACAGCAACTGCCACTTATGTACCTGGAGGAGGACTGGCATCTCCGGGCTATCCTCTGGGTTTAATCCTGGGGAAAGAACCAAGCTTCTCTCTAGCTCATCCAAACCAAGACCTGATCCTGTGGCAGGATTTCTTTTAGTAGTGCTTGTTAGATTATTTTCAACCATGAATTTGTCTAATTATTCTTTGGATCATGTAAGCTTTTGAAACCCATGGCATCTTGTAATTACTTCCACAGCTCAATTATACACTGCATAGTAAAATGTCTCATTTGCCACCTGAGAATCTGATTTTTCGCCTTCTAGATCTTGTAATACAAGAAACAGCAGACAACCATTCCTCATATTTCTTTTCCATCAGTCTGTTTCTCACAGGCTGGAAGTCTAAGCACTAATTCCTTGTACAGAAACCATCCAATTACTTCTTCACCATGTTAAATTTCTTACTCACAGCTTTTCTAGGTCTAGGTGGAAAGCAATGACATGGTTTGGTGACAGATGAAAGAAAAATGTAAAGGGGGACAAAGAATAAAGTGAAAATGGATTGAGAGCAGAAGGAACTGCATGCAAGAGGAACATTACAGAGAGAAGAAATGAAAGATGAATGGGGTTTGTGTTAAGAAATGAGGCATTAGCTTAACAGACAGAAGTAGTAGATGAAAAGGATAATGATACACATAATGAAGTAAGGATGACCCCAACAACCCTTGGGAATGGAGAGGAAAATTTGGGAATGATGGGAGCTGTTTCTTCAGGTGATGATCTGTGGGGGTTGCTCTACCAAGATGTTGGGTGCAGCAGTAGTAATAGTCCTTTTCTCTTCACAAAAATAATGAGGTGAAACTTTGGAAGTTAGTGGTGTCAATTCTCATGCCGTTGATGAGGAGAGGGGCAGAATCCAAGTGCTGCAGCCATAGTGGTGCTGGTTCTTCTTTTTTCTGCCTCTCTTTACCTGAGTGTTGGAGGAGAACATACACAAGATGGCTAGGAGCAGAGCTTCTTGTTCAGCCAGAGTACCTGGCCTACAGAGCTAAACCAAGAGCAGGAAGCCATTTCTACAGCTGGCATTATCAAAGACAGACCTTCACTCTATGCAGTCTATTCAGTGCTTCTCCCAGCTTAGAAACATTTGTCTGTCTGAGTCCAGCTCAGCTTCTTCACTGGTAAGAGCTGTTGCAAAGAAAAGGAAGAGAGGGGGCCTGCCCCTCCTTCCCTTGGGAGCTGCTTTTATATTAAAGCTCTTGCTCTGCCTGCAGCTGAGTCTGCCTTTCCTGTCAAACCCTCTCATTCTGACCTGGACCTTGCCACCCTGGTTTGACTTGACTTCCTGGCTTGGCCTCAAGCTTGATTCTTCATGATACACCTCCTGGCAGATCAGTGGCCTGAGGCTGACCCTGATCACTGCCTCCAGACCTGCTCCTGATCTGGACTCACCACAACTTCCTGACACCCCTGAGTGAGGCAGTATTCCTGCCTGTGTCGTCTCCCTCAGCTCCTGGCCTCTGTGTCTTCCCTGGTGGAGCAGCCTGCCTGTACTGCCCCCAACACTGTTCCTGTCCCCTTACAGAGCTCTGCATTTCAAATGCAGATGCTGTTAGACTTGATGAAGTATCTCTCCATGTCAATGAAGTTTGGACAGGAAAGAGGGGTTTTGTCCTGAAGATATTTTCAAAATTCCAAAATACTTTATCCTGCCATAGATGTCAGAATTTTCAGAATAGTTGTTTTGGTGTTGAATTTAAAGCAAGCAACAGCTCAGGGCTTACAACACTTTTGGGAGACCTTGGCTCATGTTTGTCTACCAGTGCTCAACTAGTCAGCTTTACAAAAAGCAGTAGTGCCAAAGAATTATACTAAAGGAATCCTACACTATATTAGCCATAGTTTGAGACAACTGGGTTGAGTGATAGTGAGACAGTTAGTCAAACACAGATGTGTCAGATAACCAGTAGCTATATATCCAAATGGTTTCCCTGCGAAAAGTCTTTAACCTAGTTTCTATAGTTTTGTTCATCTTTAATATCAGCGCATGACATACTGCTGAAAATAATACCTTTTCACCAGCCGTCACTAAATGGTGCATCTCTGGATCAGAACCTGGAGATGCTGTTTGAAGTGGAAGTAACTAGGGATTTGATCCCAAATATGAAGTGGTGAGTAACTTACAGGAAAACTAATGTACTGGAAGATAGCCCATGAGAAGAGAAAGGAAGCTGCATAGGAGCTGAACTGACTTAACAATGACCAATTTGTTTTTGTCACATCTCTCCACTTCTGCTCTGGATGCCACATAAATGTAGGTTAATTTAAAGAAGAGATTGGTGTAAGGAAATGATCATTTTTGACTTAAGATATATCTACAACTGTGATAGATTTAATTTCACTGTAATCAGGATTCCAATGGGATTCCTATTTGAACTAAGCATAACGTTTTTCTAAACTCAATGGAGATAAATGGGTGAAATGCCAATATCCATGCTGAGAGGTAGCCTACATCAGACTTCGGTGATTTAGTTTGCCATCGGGTGAGGCATTTTCTTGCAATCTGCTTGTCTTCCTCTGTTAATATTTTGATCCCTTTCTAATCTTTCCACTTCTGTATAACTGGAAAACCCTCCATCTTCACATGTTTAAACCTCTCCTGGCACAAGAACGGTCTGCTAGGAAATGTCTGTCACTGGAGAAAGCCATTCTACAATCTCTGCTTTGGCAAGCTAGTCTTTTTTGTTGTTTTTGTTTTTGTTTTGGTTCAAATTTTATGCAAATAGAGATTATTTCTGGCAACCATTTTCAGCAATGGTTCATTATCAATAATTGTTACATCAGTCCTGGAGTCTCAGCCTTTCAGTTTTCTCTATTGTTTTCTTCCTACTTTATTTTTCCTTTCTTACTGTATGTGGCCTGTACATATCAAGATCTATGCATTGTCTTATCCACTTTGTAACTATATTGTTTAATTCTATAAACATTGTAGGATAAAAGAGAACATGCAGCAAGCAAAGCAAACCTGTATTGTAGGATACTGTACTATATTAGTCAGTGGGTGGAAGAGGTGCTTTTGGAAATACCAGATCATTTTGGCAGGAAGCAAATGAGCAGGAATTTCAGTGATTCAGCTTTCAGTCAGGGAGGGACAACCAGGAAGAATCTGGATCGGGAAGAAGCTGGAAAAGGAATGGAGAATATGAATAATACGAAAAGGAAGATGATTCTGGTGCATGTAACATGTAATGTTGAGGATAAATGTGGTATTTCTCTCTTATGACATGTCCAATCCATTGCTACAGACCAGAGCCACCAGTCTTTGTTTCAGACAAAACTTGAGGTTAGCCTCTGGCATCTTCATTTACACTTCTAAATAATGATCACTTTTTCCAAAGTGATGGGCCATTTGCAGTTCTCACTGCCTGCAAGGGAAAAATGAATGGCTCAGGCCATGAATTGCAAATGCCGAGCACTCAGCAGCCCCTCCAGACAATGCATTGGGACTTTAACTTTGAGTTCCCAGTGTTGAAACCTTACCACTCACAATGCAGATGTAAGAGAATGCTAATGGCAGTGAAAATTCTGGCTTAATTAGATAGCTTTAATTAAACCGATAGTGACCTGTTTGTAGAGACTCTTAAATGTAAGCAACAACGGCTCACTGAACTTAAACTGAATAGCAGCCTAAACCAAACCAACTGGAGTAAGTGACCACACTAGGGCTTACCGTTTAATTAACTCAGTAAAAAACCTACCATTTCTTATTTGAAGAAGCCTTCCAAAGATAGATGAGGGGAATAGGGATCAAATATAAGTGATTTGTTAACTTTGGCTACTTTTTGACTTTGACAATGGAGGTTTGGGGCACTTGTATATTTTGGAAAGTATTTCTTTTAATTGCTGGTTGATAAGGTTCATATATGTCTCTGTGAGAGCAAACACATAAAAAAATTCACTGCATTTCTGAAAGATAATCTTAAAATACTGGTAAATAAACTACTCACCCACCTGGAGCCATTGCAGGTTCACCAAGGATGAATGAATCCGCGTCTTTTGTGGAGAGCCTTTATAATAATGCAGATCATGTGTAGGGTCAGAACCTCAGCTAGTATCTGTCGTTGTGCCTGTGTTGAAATGAAGAGTATCTATAGCTACAGAGAATCTTTCAATTTAAAACGTGCAGTCTAAAAGCTCAGTTCTCAAGATATTATCAATCTATTTTTATTCTTTCTTTGTGGCAATGTTATCCAAAACGGTAAAAAAATTTATGTGTTCAAATTATCCAGTTTTAATATTTATTATGTGCTGGCATGAATTCACAAGGATTTAAAAATTATTACAAGAAATACTGTGAACCAAGTGTTACGGAACTATAAATTATTAGAATATTTGGGAAAGTTTATGTAAATCACACTTGAGGTGTTTTGACCTGTATCTACATTGAATAACATTAAAATTACTTTCAAGGAAAAGAAAATTATACAGCTAAAAATTGCATGGCAGATTTCTAACAGGTGTAAGTCGGGGCAAGATCTCAGTGTAGTAAGGATTTTCAGCTCATGTGATGTGAGGTGAGACGGCACCTCCACGCTCCCTACGCCAGGTCTCCTGTGCCGGCTCCCAGCGCTGCATCCAGGGGCCACCAAACCCCCCTGCGGCGGGGACAGAGGGCCCTCGGCAGGAGCTAGGGAGCTGGGCGGAGATAAACCTTCCAGGCTTTGGAAGCCCATGCCTAACTCGGAGAACAAAAGAGAGATTCAAAAGGAGGTGTTAATGCTAACAGCTAAATCTACATAATAATTGGCTGCTTGCGACTTTGACTGAAACAGAGAGATCAAGACCTTTTCCACCTAAAGCTCTCTCTCTTCTGCCCTGTGAAAGTGCCAAAGACGACCTGAAAAAAAAAAAAAAACAAAACAAAAACAAAAAACGGTTTCTGTCACTTTCCATTAAAACAAACAGAGCAGGCAGTAGGTTTTGCAAGATTCATTCCGACAAATAGAACAAATAAAAACGAGCTTGACGAAGACGTGGTCCAATGACACTGTAAAGCTGCTGTAATTATCTATTTAATAAAGCCACGTCCATATGACACACGAAGCTGAGCTAGTATCAACTCCCTCGCTCTAATTCACTCAAAGCATTTTGAAGGGTAACTTTTCTTTATGGACTTTATGCTGGATCACGTATTGTGCCCTCCCTAGGCCAGCATAAAACATAAATCCAATATAAACATTGCATTGTATCCTGTGGCAAGTTCAACAAAAAAAATCAATTGTGGCTCTCTCTGTTCTGGAGTGAATTTGTCCTGTCAGCTCATCTGGTAATGCACAAATCTGGTAGGAAGGAAAATGGCAGCACAGGCTGGAGGGTATCACAAAAAGAATTCTTGCGCTGACATGCTCAGCTGCATGGTATCAAGAAATAAGATTTCATTAATAAGGTTTTAAAATAATTGGTAGTAGGCATTAAAAAGTGTCTGGTTTGAGAAAAGTGAATGAAATTCACACTTGTTTTAGCAGTGATGGTATTTTAAATAGAGTGCCTCAGGAAACAATGTGATCAATACTACGAGATGACATGATCTGTGATGTGTGAGAACCATATTCTTGAGCAACATATTTCTTATGCTGGAATTATATTCAAGAATCAGTACTGACCAATTTTACACCTTTGATAATACTGAAAGCGTATCAGTTGGTCCTATATAGGAAACCAGGGCATATTCTACTTGTTCTATAAATGAGGATTATAATTTGAAGGCTGTACAGTAGGAAATATATTTTAGACAGAATGTGACTGAAGAAATAGAAGAAGGAGAATGTTCCAGCAGAAATTATACCAGCAGAAAATGGAATTTAAAAAAAAAAAAAAAAGAAAAGAAAAAAGGAGCTGCCTTTTTGCAATCAGTGGAATAATAGATTCACAGAATTGTGGAGATTGGCAGGGATCTCTGCAATCCTCTAGTCTGACCACACTGTTCAAAGCAGGGTCAGCTACAGAAGGCTGCTCAGGACTGTAGGTTTCTGAACATCTCTGAGGGTGGAGACTCTACAACCTCTGTGCTACCCGGTCGAATGTACAATCACTCTTAAAAATATTTTTTTCTTATGGTGCTGCACGGCCTGGTGACATCTTCTCATGCTGACAGTTTCTAAACAATGGCACATCTCGTGCAGTCAATGAGACCACCTCGGTGAAAGGCCACGGGCACTCCCTGCAGCCTGAGATCTGCAGAGCTCCACCCTCCTTCTGAGACTCCATTTGAAAGTTACCTTAGAATGAAATAGGTAAGAACAGAAAAGAAATTGGAATAGGCATTCTGAAATAATCTAATTTGTGGAAGCATTTACTCTATAAGAATGCTGGAGATTTTTTTCCCCTGGTCTAGCCTATGCAGTTTCCAAACCTTGCATCCTCTATCTACACTACTCGCTTTAGCAGCTTAATTGGTGAAGACAATATAGCATGGCTCTTTCACTTTGCACTGGCTTTTCGAAGATGACATAATGGTTAGAGCACTGTTACCATGTCTACAGCAAAGTTAACACCGTGTGAACTACTCCAGAGGTAGAAAAGACTGAAGATTTTGGGAGTATAATACAGTCAAAGACAACAGAAGTGGTTAAACAGATACCTTAGGTGGACTGAAAGGAATAAGAGAAAACTAAAATGAAATAAAATCGGGATTAGCAAGAAGAGTTTTAACTTTCAATAGAAAAAGCAAGGACTTGTTAACGTTTTAGACCAAGAGACCATCATCTACCCTCAAGACTGTAGTAACTACCAGCATGGCTATAATCAGTATTTATTGATAGCAGGGCAGTGATGGCATAAGTGATGTACAGTTTGCATGGTTATGTGCATCACATACAGATTACTTCCCAGAATGTGGAAAAAATGTTAAACAGTCTCTGCTAGGGTATCTTCCAAGAGAGCTTTCTGTAACACAAACCATGCTTCTTTGTCTACTTTAATTTTTACTATTGCCACAGGGATTTTGTGAATGTATCAGTCTTCTTCTAAAATTTGTTAGAGATGTTTTCCTCTCTCAAACATTGTCAATGAGTGCTATTAAAATAAAAGCTTATTTAAAAAAAAAAAATCCTTTCTTCCCTTCTGCATGTAGTGAGGCACCATTTTGAAAGAGGGTGTATTAAGGCAATGAACAAAGCAAAAAATGAGTATGTGATGATTGAAGCCAGTGGAATGCACTTTACCTCAGGCTCCATCCTTGCTGTCCTTCTACATGAGCCGGCCCATGGCTGCTGGTGGACACTGTAACCTCTGTGTTTCTTTCTCTGCAAATGCTTTGTTACCACGTAGTGCAAGATTATGTTCTTCTGGTTATTGCAAGCTGATGCAACGGTAAAGCTCTGGGAAATAAATGCTACATTTAATTGATGTGGATGCCCTCTTCTGTCTTCTAACAGGTCTGTAAGGCAGAACCCGCCTCGATGGCCAGCTCCAGGGTCCATCTGTCTGTTAGAGGCCAGACAAGGAAGGTTAGGGAAAGAGCGTGAGAATGGTGTGAACACTTCCCCAGGTATACTCTTCCTTCCTTTCCTAGCCTTTGCTTACAACCTTTCTGAGCCCGCAGTTTTCATCTACAAGAGATATTGATGGATTTTTTTCTTCCAGTCATGTTTAATACTATTGAATAGTGTGCTCTGTAATGACTCCAAATGTACTGGGGTATATTTTTCCATTTTGGGATCCACAGATTTGCTGAAAAATGAGTTCCACAGACTAATTGTGAGTCATCTGGGAAAAAAAAAAAAAAAAAAAAGAAAGAAAAAAAGCATGTCTTTTTGGCTCGTTTAAAGTTTTCTGCTTTATAGCTTCATGTGCTTCTCTGTCATTCTTGGATTATGAAAACTAAGACATAATAATTTCTTATCTGCTTTCTTTGTACTATCACAGTTTTATAAACCTTTATCATATTCTTCTTCAGCCATCTGTCTTTTCAAGCTGAAGAGTCTTAGCCTGTTCAATCTCTTTTCATAGAGAAGTTGTTCCACATTTCTGCTCATGTTAGTTGCCCTTCTTTGTATAATTGCTATTTTCTTTTAGAGATGGTAAGACTAGAAATGTACAGCATTCAAGATTTGTGGAGGCACAACGGACTCACATTCAGCAGAATGCTGTCTTCTGTTTTGCTCTCTATCCCTTCCATGGTGATTCCTAATACCCTATTTTCCTTTTTCACTGCAGCTGTGAGTTCTACACACAGAAATTCCACAATATTTTACCCCTAATAACTGATTGAGAAATAATTCTTGTAAATTATTTGCTTTTGTCTCTCTTTGAAAATATTTTCAGGAATGTTGCCAATATTCCCCCAGGCGCTTCTCAGGCCTAGGAACTTGATGACAGTTGTATAACATCTGAAGTTGAGTAGTGAATGGCTGTGGAGTCATGCTTGCATTGCCATGCAAGCTTTCCTGAAAATATGCTAAAGGCATTTGGGAATCAAATTGACTGAAGGAGGCTGCCAGTTAATGCAACCTCTCAACAGCAAAAATAAAGATACTAGGAAAGAGTGTTTATATTTAAGGACATGGGACAGTAAGACTGCTCTTGCTAACCTAGGTAGATGAGTTTGGGTATTCTGAAGGAAAAGTCCTGGTAGCAGCAATGATGTGACTTAATATCCATGATTTAAGGGCTCATTAGTAAGACTCAAAACTGTGTGATCATTTGTACAGATAAGATTGTTAGCATTTAAAATAATTAGAAGTTACTAGTGAGGGTTTTTTGGTACTAGGCAGGCAATGTTAAATAAAATGAAGTGTCTCTATTGTGTAGCAATTAGTGTACTACTTTCTCAATTGGTACTTTGCTCTTCCTTCTCAAGAATTTAATACAGAAAAGAAATTCTAACAAATAACTGGAAACAAAGATTACAGAGTTTTTTTCACTCTTCTCTATTCCAACGTAGACTTTTCCTGTATTTTTAGAATAATGATTGTTAGAAGATCTACAGAAAATTAAGTGTGTCTCTACATCTTAATCAAGCCATTTTGATCCACTTCATTTTACTCATCTAATAAGGAAAGACAATATTTACTTATGTAGCTCGGGAGTATTGTGAGTGATAATTAATGCTTACAAGAAGTAGTATGATTGAAATGAAGAGCTATGCACTTCCAAAAGATTATTAATTGTATTATCATTGTTATTACTGTACTGAGCTATTGGAAATTACTAAAAGATAGGCAATTACCATGGATTTTTTGGAGATGACTTTGTAGAGTATTAAAAGAAGAGTGTTACACTGAAGAAAATTCATTATGAACTTGTAAGAGTGAGATTACATCCCATGTCTTAAAAGAGTATTGTCAACCCTTTAAGCTAAAAAGTAAAAATAATGAATAAATACTACATGAATAAAATGTGGTGATTTGTCTTCTTGCTTGCAGTTGTAGTGACTGATTTACTGCTTGCTTGAGAAGATTCCCCATCTCTGCCACAATGATTTTTGAGTCATATGCCAGAAATGTTTGTAATTTTGGGAAAGTGTTATGGCCAATGGGCAACTGGGTTTCTGCAGTTTAATGAGGGCCCATTTGTCAGCTGAGCTGCTGAATTTGGCACTGTGATAGCTGTCACCACTGAGAATGTGAGTCCAGGGCAGCTTCTGTGGTCCAGCGGGTGATGAGCCTCTGCTAAGCCATGGTGACCACATAGCCAGAGTGGGACCAAGAGCAGCACAGCTCAGGAAATGCCTGTCCCTGGTGCTTCCAGCTCCAGGCTCTTATCCTCTGCTTTATAGGACCCCTGCCTCAGTTAAATCAATCTGGCTACATGACTGTGTTCTAAAGTACACTGTGAAATGGATCCAATTATAAACTACTCTAATGCCATCATTTTGGGAAAGGCTTCTTTTAAAAAATAAAGGTAATTTATAAAGCTGGTTTTGAATATGGCTGTACCTCAAGACTGTCCCCATGAAGATTTAAAATAGCTTTGTTAATATCCACTTTAAATGGCTATTTGGATTAATATTCTTGAGATTCCCATGAACATAAGTTGAATTATACTGTGAAGAAAATTAATTTATTTCCACTGGCAGAAAGGAATAATTTCTTATGCAGAATTTCTGTCTCTTACTTGACTGGATTTCTAGACATTCCTATTTAGGTTCTTGATGAGTTGAGAATAAAAGATTTCCCTATTCTAAGATGAAAGACGAATTACAGAACAAAGACTGTCTATAAAGAAAAATGTTATTCCACTCCCTTCACCCATGCGGAGAGAAAGTAATTAGTTAGGGGTCTAATCAAACTCCAAATAGAATTTGTACAGAAGGTTAAACCATCTCTGCCCTTGCTGGCACCTCGCTGTTCTGGATGCTGGAAAGAGCTCTGGTTTAATTGCAGCAATCCAGGAATCTTACAAGACACTCTCCCTGTGACAGCAATCTGAAGTATTGGAAAGCATGATCCAGAGGGATATGGGACCTCACAACAGCTGAAAAAATTGTGCTGTAAAAGCTGCAAGTACCATGCAGGAAATGCCTTGCTGTGGACTCACCAAGGTGGTGACTCTCACAAAGGGCTCAGTGAACCCAAGTTATTACTGCTTCATCTGGATACGGTTTGTTGGGATATCAAGCCAATCCCAATGATGCTGTAAGTATCTCAGTGTTGACAGAAAGCTTGGGAGAAAAGGATCTGGGTTCTTGGTGGACACCAGGTTGAGTGTGAGTCAGCAATGTGCCCTTGCCACAAGGAGGGTGAATATTATCCTGGGCTGCATTAGGCCAAGTGTTGCCCACGGCTTGAGAGAGGGATCCTCGCTCTTTTTTCAGTGCTGGTGAGGCCACACCTGGAGCACTCTCCAGTTCTGGGTTCCTTGGTACAAGAGAGACGTGGATACACTGGAGAGAGTCCAATAAAGGGCCACAAAGATGATGAAGAGGCTGGAGCACCTCTGTAGGGAAAGGCTGAGTGAGCTAGGACTGTTCAGCCTGGAGAAGAGAAGGCTCAGGGGGATCACATCAGTGTATACAGATACATGAAGGGAGGGTGCAGAGGGGACAGAGCCAGCCTCTTCTCAGCAGTGTTCACTGACAGAATCAGAGGGAATGGGCACAAATTGAAACACAGCAAGTTCCCTCCAAATATCAGGATACACCTTTTCACTCTCAGGCTGACTGTGCTGTGACCATTTCAGTGGGGAGCCTGTTCCAGTGGCTGACCACCCTCTCAGGGAACTTTTTCCTGATATCAAATCTGAACTTCCCCTTACACAGTTTCATTCTGATTTCTCATGTCCTATCAGTGGTCACCAGAGAGAGAAGCCTTCATCCTTGGAGATATTCAAAATCCATCCAGATACAGTCCTGGATAACCTGGTTTAGGTGGCTCTGCTTGAGCACTGGAATTGGACCAGATACCTCCAGAGGTTCCTTCCACCACCAATTGTTCTGCGATTCTATGACCTATGGTAGGCTGTATGACCAGCCTGCAGATTCATGCTAAAAAAACCCCTCTACAACAGGATGGATGGATGGATTTAATATCATGTAAAGCACACCACTTGTCTGTTGGCCCATGTCTGTTGGACCATTTTTGTTGTTTGACTCAGTTCCCTCATGGCTACTCCTTCGGGGAGCTTGCCCATCAAAGTGTCCAACCAAATCCTTACTCAAACATATTTCACACAACAAACCATCTTTGTCCATCGCCCTGGTGAGGATCCTCAACTCCCAGAGAGGCGCGATGTGGGCGCACGGCTCAGCGATCAGCCCGCCATGCGGGAGCCTCGCGCCCTTCCCTGAGGGAAAGGGCCACCCGCTGGGCCACCCAGCTGGAGACGCGGGGCCCGGTGTCGCGCCGGGAGCGGGGTTGGCGGACCCCGCCAGACCACGGTGCGGGGGCAGGGGGCTCCGGGGGCCCGCCCCCGCGGCCACCGCCCCCGGCGGGGCGGGGCCGGGCCCGACCGACGCGTTTCGAACGGGCCAACGGGCGGTGCGGGGGGGGCGGGCGTGCGCAGGCCCCGCCCGGGACTTTAAAGCGCCATTTTGTGCTGGGCGCAGAACATCGATCGCTGATCACACCCGGCGGGCGCCCGGCGGCAGCCGGAGCCTGCCTTCGGCGCTGCCTCTGCTCTGCCTTCTCGGCGTCTGTCCCGCCACCCCGTCCCGCTGCCTCCATGACCCGCAGTAGGAAGCAGGCGGCGCTGGAGAGAGGAGCCGGGAAGATGAACACAGAGGCGGGGAGCGCCGCGGCGACGGCGGCGGGAGCCCGGGCGGCGACGGCAGCGGCGGCAGCAGGGGCAGCCGGCGGCGAACCGGCAGCCGCCGCCTGGGGGCTGGAGGGGGAAGCGGAGAAAGTTGTGTACTCGCGCTCCCAGGTCTCCTTCGCCGGCACCAAGGCGCTGGGTGACGCCCTCAAGCTCTTCATGCCCAAGTCCACGGAGTTCATGAGCTCTGACTCGGAGCTGTGGAACTTCCTCTGCAGCCTCAAGCACGAGTTCTCCCCGGTCATCCTCCGCAGCAAAGACGTCTACGGATACTCCTCCTGCCGTGCCGTCGTCCCCGACCCGCCGCCACCCTCGGAGCGGCC
>JACBWW010000005.1:43435870-43523693 GCA_020086605.1 Lanius collurio
GGTAGCGTCGGCGCCGGAGCCGCCGGGCGAGCAGGCGGACAGCGAGCAGGGCAGCCCGGCGGCGGCCGCCTGGGAGCCGTTCGGCGGCAAGTCGCTGGAGGAGATCTGGAAGGCGGCCACCCCCCGCCTCACCACGTTCCCCACCATCCGTGTGCGGGGCAGCATGTGGAGCCGGCGGAGCCTGGCGGCAGCGCGGCGGCGGGCACAGCGGATCCTCGGCGTGGACCTGTCCCCCGTGGTGCGGGTGCGCCGCTTCCCCGTGGCACCGTCCTGAGCCTGCGGGGCCCCGCTCCCCGCGCCTCACCTTGGCCGCGGTGCGGACAAAGAGACCGGTATCAGTCACCTGTTTACATTGCTTTTGTCTGGATCGTGTTCTGCTGCTGCACTTTATGGCCCGCTCGGGCGGCGCCGGGCCCCCCGCCGCACGGGGGGCGGCCTGCCGGGCCCCGGCCTCGCCCTGGGGTGGGACCGCCTGGCAGGTATCACGCGTGGGGACCAAGTTCCACTTCCACTTTTTTTCTCTCCCATTGGGCTACCTCACTGGTCCAGAAGTCCACCCAAGAAGTTAGTTTCCAAATGAACTTACTTTCATGCTTGTATAATAAAGCACCATCCGATTCTTGCTATTTTTTTTTCCTTTCTCCCCTTCCCCTTTTCCGATGGGTTATGTATGCTTTGTGGTGTTGCACTAGTATGTGCTCAGGGTATTTTGAATCCCAAGCATTCCCAAGTTTCAGTTTACTCTGATAAAGGATGCGTAAAGAATGGAGGTTCAGAACTTGTGGCTGTTCTTGATGGTGCAAAAACTTTTTTTAAATTTTAATTTCATGAGCTTAGTGATATATAAAGATGTATCGCGCAGTATAATTGTTACACTTTTGTATCTAAAGTAATTTTTAAAGTTTTCTAGTTGAACTAAGTATTTGTTTCTATGGAGCACCTAAAGATAGAATCATCCTGATATTTTATAACCCTGTTTACTTTAGGGAAGCTCATTTGGTCAGCCTAAGTGAACTTAATAAAAGTCAAAGAACAAATGGTGTTTCAGTTCAATGAAACTGCACAGGGATGGGTTCCTGGTGAAGTACACTACCACTGAGGCGCTGTATGTCAGTGAGCTCTGGCTTTGTAAAGAATGTAACTGCTCATCAAAGCAATATGTAGGTGTCTGGAGGTGAACTATGAACCAGTGTTGGTGCTGACAGACAGAAGTCAGTAGCTTGCATGACACAAATATCACATTTAAGTCCCTCTCTCTGCAAAAAGAGCAAGATTTGATATCTGGTCCCTTGATAACAAACTAACACTCATTGTCCTGTGGTTTGTGAGATGGTTAATGATGGATAATTGTGTTTAATATAATTACTTGCACATAATTATTTTTATAAACTTTTCATGGGTTTCACAGTAGACTGCTGAAAAATACATGATGTAGCTTGATTATTTTGACTGATAAATAGCATGTAGTCATTCCATGTAATAGGCAGTCTCTAAACTGATTTATTAAAGGGTTTTTTTAGGTCTTATGCCTTGCAGTTGGTGTGTGAGGAGCAAAGGTGTATGTGAGGGAGAAAGTGATTATTCTCATTTTACATTAATTTTTTTATGCTTTCAAGAGGATTAAGAAATGCTGGGTAATACACAGTTTATGTTCCAACTATCCTGGCAGATGGGACTAACAAGTTTTCATGGTGGAGTGAACAACCTCACAACTTGCTTATAGAATCATTTGGTGACTTAAAATTTCTGATGTCTCTTGACTCCTTGTTGCCTGCCTTCAACAAAGGCAGTAAGATATCTTGATGGTATAGAGGCTGCTTTTATAATACTTGCTAGTGTTAACCTGAAGCAACCAGCTTCTTCTAAAAACATATATATTTTGTAGTTTTTTCTTACTTAGTGGAGCTGCAAATTCCTTATTCTTCCGAACTAATGCTTAATCTATTTTACATCCATTTGGCTTTTGAAATTGTTTACATAACGTTAGACAGTCTGCTGATGGCTGCAGTAGTGCCACGTTGCATTTCAGAAGTGAATTAAATGAAAGTTCAAGGGCGCATATTGTCGTGCTGTTCCTCTGGCTACATAATACCTGCTTGAATGTAAAAGCAAGATTGGGTTGATTTAAAACCCAGTAAGGCAAGCTGCAGCGTGGCCAGATGCTCAGGCTCCAGGTATTTCAATTTTGAGATTCTGCTTCAGAAGCACAAGAGTAAGGTTACTAGTTCTTAAAGTGTATAGGTGATTTCAGTGCTCCTACTGTTAGGTTGAGGGTTTTTTTTAGTATTATTTTCAACTGTGTAGAAAGATGATGAAATTAAGGATTTGGCTTGTGCAGATTCTTAACTCCTAAACAGGCGCAGGACAGGCTAGGTTAGATTTCAAGGGCGAGAGTTAAGGCTGCCGGAGGTATGAGACGGGAGACACTGTATTAAATTAGTGCTGCCTTGTTTGGAGGCATATCCTGAAATGTTCTTTGTAAGAACAAAATATAGTGAAGTAACTTACGACTCTGCTGACTGACTCTTGCTGTGGGGGCTCTATGAGTAAGACTTGCTTATTTTTCTCTTGGTTATACTTTGACTTCTTGGTTTAGAAGTAGGAGCTTTATGGGGGTGTAGTGTGTTTTGCTGATACACTCTTAGCAAGTTGGGTTGAAGTTTCGCTGGAGTCTTAACTCCTCTGACAGCTGCATTTACAGATTCTTAGCTGAGCTATTTCAGTTTGTGAAGCCAGTTAAGAGTGGGAAATCTTTAGTCAGGTTTTCTGGTGATTTAATGCACTGAAATAGCTCAGCAAAGGATCTATCTACAGGATGGGGTGTGAAAGCCATCAGGTCACAGGGAAACTAAACCAGCTTATTTCCTGATCATATTCATGGAAGTTTGTGGCAATCCAGGACAGGATTGTCTGTGGTCCAGCTTCCCCTCATCTTTTTCCTTCTCAAAGGTACTATTCACACCTACCTCTCTGTGTTCATCTAAGGAAACTAAGCAATCAGAAAACTCTTGAATTTTAGGTTTGGCTTCTGTTCAACCTTCTAGCTGTAGACCAGATCTGAGGAAGGCATGTGCAGTATTGCCACAATATTGAGTTAAATAATTTTAAACATGATAGCAGTGGGTTTATTTTAGGAAAAGGGCTAATAATATTTTTGTACTCTACCTGTACATATGGTATTGGAGATGGTGTAATGGATTAGATGGACCTCTGCTCTAACTCTGGGTGGCTGTTCCTGTGCCCACACTGAGCAGGGTGATAGGTGTGATTTGCTTGATTTAACTCAGTGGTTTCAACATCCTGTCAAATGGGGCTAATTCTGAGACTGACAAAATGCAGGCCTGGAATAAATCCGGTGTACAATGCCCAGTCTACTTCAGTCAGCATGGATGGTCTCATATTAAAGAGGAATTTTGTGGTAGCCTCTGTTGC
This sequence comes from Lanius collurio, assembly GCA_020086605.1. Taxonomy (NCBI): domain Eukaryota; kingdom Metazoa; phylum Chordata; class Aves; order Passeriformes; family Laniidae; genus Lanius; species Lanius collurio. The sequence goes on from JACBWW010000005.1 coordinate 43,439,303, forward strand.
TAGAATTCTCTTGTAGTAGCTGGTTTCCTCCCTTATGAGCTCTCTTTATAGAATGATTTTGTGTGCTGGAAGCTGGGCTATTTCCTTTACCAGATCTGAATTTTCAACCAGTCATTCAAAGGTTACTAACTCCAAAATGCTACTGTGCCAAGAAGAGTTGGATGATGGCCCCAGATGTCAGGGATAGAGTTGAGGTGACCATTGGTCTAGCATACTGCCTGGTGTAGTCTTTACATTCAAGAGGCAGGCATTCCTCTGAGTCATTGCCCAGAAACATTGTTCAGGACTAAGCGAATAAAAGGAGAATGCAGTGCCTTGCAAGAGTTCTCCTGGACTCTATTGTTACATAAAACTTTTGCATCAAAAGGATCGAAGTGTACATCTGGTCCCTGAAACTCTCTGTTGCTGGTCTTTAAACAACAAAGTCTTTATATGCCCAAGCCTCATGCAGAGCATCGTTGTGTTTGCAGAATGCAGTTGTGGTACTTGGATTTTGTATTGAAGGGGTAGGGAACGTTGTGTGTTTCTGTATTTCCTTGCCTAGCAAAAACAAAAGACAGCGAATCTTGTTGGAAGATTTCCACATTGATCCCAAACCATTTTTCACTTACTACTTCTTCAGCAAGGCAGTGTCCTGGGCTCTTCATGTTATTTAAAGTAGTTAACTTATGGTAATATATGATGGCTTGATGCTGTACTTCAAGGCCAAAGTTTGCATGCCTATGAAGCCAGTAATACTTAAAGCACCTCTGTTTCCTTTTGGCCCAATGGACCGACGCAGAAGTTTTGATGCATATATATGAGTCAAAACCAGTGATTTGGGGTTGAACAGAAGGTTTTATTTCATTTGAAATGCTCTGGTTTTGCTTGTTTCTATAAACACAGGAAATTCGGAAGCAAAGGAGTAGATTGACAAGAGTGAATGGAAATATCTTATGGAAATGAGGCAATTCATATCAAGAAAGACGGTAGATCGCAAATCCTAGACTTAGAAGACCCAAATTTCAGCCCCCTCTGTCACACTTCTAAGGTGAATTTTGAAGTTCTGTGTTATGAGAACAATGTTGCAAGACTTTGAAACAGTTAACTCTGTACAATAAATACTTCCTGAGCTAGAAAAGATTCCTGGATATCGTAGTTTTTAGGGAACACCTTACTTCTTCATCTGCTATTTATTTTAGGTGAGCATAACTGCCTTAACCAAAAAGACTGAGGCAAACCCATCCCGCAGTATTCTGTGGTAGGGAATCTGCTCAGGGAGTGACTCCAGATGTTGGACTTCTCTTGATGGTTTATTTCCAAACTATAATGAGGCATCCCGTATATGAGGTGGTAAGACTATGTGGGAGAATTTTGGAAACACATCCCTAATCAAGGCACAACCATTTTTCCACACTGTAAAAGTAAATTATATATATATATATATATATGTATATATATTTTTTTTCTCAGTGTTAATACTTAACTATCTTCATAGAACTTGCCACCATTTTTTTATGTAAAGAGTCCTGAAAAATGTTTTACAAGATTGATTCCAAGAATAGACTCTTATTTATCCATTTATTTACTGTAAACTCCTAATGAAACTGCCAAGTAGTACTCAACATAATAGGAGATGGAAGGAGTGAGCCTTCATTCATGCAGTTCATTTTTACTTGAACAGTTGTGCAGCCAAACAGAAAACTCTGTGGTTCCCTGTACACTCTGCTGGGCTTTAAGGAAACTTCCATTTTGATTTTCTTTCAGCCTCCTTATTTGAGACTACAGAATGTTAGCATTGATAGAGTTGAAGTTAAAAGACAGTAGTGTCAAAGGAAATCCCAATCCCTTGAACTACTCTCATCGTTCTGGGTTTCTCTCCCTATTGCTGCTTCAAGAATACAGACATCCTGCACCTGCCCCTGCTTCCATCCTCCCTTCCTAGGCTGATATGGAGGAGAGAGACAGAATTGATCCCTGTAGAATAGATGGGAGATTAAATTCTTCCTCTGAAAGAAAGGGGTTTTGTCATTTGTTTGTTAGGGGTTATTGTTTTGTTTTTGTGTGTGTGGCTTGTATGTAGCTGGCTGCTGCTTTCCACCTTCTCAGAGAGCCTTTGCTTTGCCTTGCCTTTACTTGCCATTGGCCATCTTTAATTTCCTGTTACTTTGCTTGTGCAACTGAGCAGCCTGTTCATCAGCTCATGTTGCCCATGCCAAATCATCTTGCTATAGAATGATCTCTGAAGATGGAGAGGACATGTTCATATATACACATAGTAAGTGTTATCCTAACCTCACATTTTGGCAGCAGTGGACATTATTCAAAATATTAGATGCTGTTTCCAAATCGATGGTATTTCCTGGAGGAGAGGTAAGAAACCAAACTGAAAGAACCCAATGTGACAGTTTCTTATGTTTGAGTCCCTGTGATCCAAGATGCCTTTTCAAAGTATTTTTGGAAGAGAAGGAAAGTTTCTTTCCATCTCCCCATGAATTCCTAAAAATTCTAAAATGAAGATACTGTGTTATGTTTTGTTTTTTTCCTTTCCAGTTGAGTGGTTGAAATAACAACCATCCAACCATCCCAGAACTGGTAAAGTAATTTATAATTGAACTTGTCCCATGTCCTGTAAGGTAACTGGTGAAAAAAGAGCATATAATTCTGAATTCACTGTGTAGTGTCAGATTGTGTAGGAAGCTGACACAACACATTTTATACTTCTCTCTAAGGGTATGTGTCTACTCAGCTAAAGGGAATTAGTGCCACAGTTTGGGACCAGCGATGCAAGTTTTCTTGAAATAGAGCAGAAAGTGTGGGTTAGGGCATGGTCCCTTATCCTGTGCTTGCCCTTCATTCTTCCCAAGCTCCAGTGTAAGGTTCCAAATAGTGATGATTTCCTAATTACACAAATATAATTACGTATAGCAAAGACTAAATTTTATAGATGATATATATAAATATGAAAGCCTGTAATTCATAAAAGTGTAGGTATGTACTCATGCTCACATGTGCTCAGACCCCAAAGCAGTTTTCCTACAGAGGCTTCTGTTGCAGTTTTTATTTGTCCAATGCCATTGGGATATATATTCCAAAAATGTCCCACATATATTCTAAAAATGTCTCATGTTTCCATGTTATGCAGGGTCAACAAAACTGTCCCAAGGCCACAGAAATCTCTCCTGGAATCGACCTTGTGTACTTCCTAATGGTTATCCCATCCAGAAACCCCTTTCCAGTAAGGTTTCTGTAGATTTCCGCCTCATGTTAATTCCCTGATATTAAAAAGTTGTGGTATAATCTCCACTTAGCGCTTGCAGTCTTGGGAGGTTTTCAGGAGAATTCATCTCTTCCAGAAGAATGGGTGCCTGATTTTTCTTCTCCTTTTACAGTGATAGTTTGATAGAGGAAGCATCAGAGACAGAAAATATTAAACCTGATCTCTTTTCTTAGGAGAAATACTGAAGTGCAGTTCCTGCTGCTGTTGTGTGGTTTTCAGCAGGAAGGGTCACACAGCTCAGACACAAAATGTCTTCTAGTTTTCCCAGGAAAAGCATAGAGCACCTTATCTTGTGAATGTACAGAAACAGATTCTGAGTGGGCTTTAATGTGATTGTAAATGTCAGGTGTGATTTTTCATAAAACTTCTCAGCTCTTTGTAGCTTAGGTTATACTAAGGAATAGTCAGCTTTTCATTCCTAGATCTTTCAAGAAACTCAAAGTTTAAATCTTTTAAGAGTTGCCCACAATATTTTTCTTCCCAAAGATGTATCAATTGCACAGGAAGTTGTGCCTGTGGAACACAAAATAACTCAGGCTGGAAGGGATTCTCAGACGTTAACCTGGTCAAACAGCATCCTCCACAAGCAAGCACAGACAAAAGATGTTTTGAAAAGTGGTCCTTTAAAGACATCCTAACTATTCAAAAAGAGAAGCAATGGGAGAAAAATAATCAGAAAAAAGATTAGGGGCAAATTTTCCTGTGTTGAAATGTATCCCAGGGTTCTGAGGGAGCTGGCTGATGTCATTGCCAAGCCACTCTGTCATATTTGAAAAGTCATGGCAGTCAGGCCAAGTCCTTGGAGACTGGAAAGAAGGAAACGTCACTCCTGTTTTTAAAAAGCAGAGAAAGGAAGACCCAGGGAACTGCAGACTGGTGAGCCTTATCTCTGTGCCTGTGAAGAACATGGAGAAGATCCTCATGGAAGCAATGTTAAGGCACATTCAAGACAAAGAGCTGATCCAAGAGGTCACTAAGGGCAAATCATGACTGACCAGTCTTGTGATTGCTATGGTGGAGTGACTGCAGTGGTCAAGGAAAGACCAACCAATGCCATCTGCCTAGAATTCTGTAATGCTTTTGTCACAGTACCACATGACATCCTTATCTCTTATTTGGAGAGATGTGAATTTGAAGGCTGGACTGTTTGGTGAATAAGGAATTGGCCAGAGAGCTGCAGTCAATGACAGGTTGGATGAGGCTTTGAGCAACCTGGTCTAGTGGAAGGTGTGCCTGTCCATAGCAGGGGGATTGGAACTAGATGACCTTTAAGGTCTCTGCCAACCCAAGTAATTCTGTGAGTCTATGAAATCCACAATGTAAAAAAGAAGGTGCTAATTTTTGATATTGTAAAATCTGTACATTGTGACCATAATGTCATTTGGAGATTTTTATCCTCTCATATTGCATGGTAAAATTAATGCTGCTGAACAGAAGCATCCCAATACTTATTTCTGGATAAGTGCAAAGAGGTAGAGGAGAAAGTGGAGGAAATTTTTATCAATTTTTTATATTGTTTCCTCTGCTTTAGCACTGCCTTGTTTTATGGGCCAGCCTTTTACTGCAGCTCCATGTAATTTGACAGAATTCCTGAGTGCAGTGAGTTGTGCTACAGAGACTATACCCTAGGTGCTCTTAAAACGCATTAAATATTTGAATACTGACTACATACATCAAATGTGCTCATTTATTAGCAATAAATAATGATTTTTTGTGTAACAAATGTGCATAAATTACTACTATCTGCACATAAATTTCACCTCATTGTCCAGTACCTAATGGAAACCTTTCTATCAAACCAGGTGTCTTAATAATCCCTTGGTGTTTGTATCCTTCTGATTTGGCTTAATACTTTCATCATTGTCTGTTTACTCATGTCTAGCTTCCTCTTCCATATTTCCACAGTATGTAAAAATTCCTTTCCAATTAAAAAAAATAAATTCATAATTGCAGGGATCATGGGCTACTTGAAATAATTTGAATGAAGAGAGTAGAGCTGCCTGAAATGATCTTGGAAAATAAAGTTTTCTTAATGAAAAATGTCCCGTTTAAAAGAAAAGCACAAAGCAGCCAGTTGTTTTTGCATGATTTATTTTGTTGACATTTTATCAAAACATCTTTTATTTTTGCAAACAGTTTTTCATTAAACTAAATGTTTGAAAACTTCAATTTTTGGCAAAAGTAGGAAAGATAATGGAGGTGAAAGCCACTTAGACTTTTTTTTTGCATTATTTGAGTTAACTTGGTGTTTTGTATTGTTTAACAATATATCAATGAGCTCTGGAAATCATTTATTTTCAATTATTTTCTCCATGGTTTCCCTGCTAGCAGTGTCTAGTGCAGGGCAGTGTAAGTACCTACCCTGCCTGGGCAGAAGGGTCTTTGTGTTGCTCATGACTCTGGTACACATGATAGGATTGCTGCATCCTCTCTGCTGATGCTCGGCATTCCCCCTCTCCCAAGGCACCCCTTCCCTGAGAGAACGTGGCCTGAACCCCGGGTCTGCAAGGCTGTTGCCCTCCTGCATTGTGTAGGATTTTTTTCTTGGGCACAGAATTGCAGCTTGTGCCTTGCTGAAATGCTACAGAATATCTGGAGTACCAGACAAGGAAGTAATATTTCATGTCATCAGTGTTGCTAATTAACGTGTAAATCATTTTGCTCACTTTTCCCCATCACAAGATTGGCTTACAAAAAATCAAAAGACTTATAATTATATATATATGAGCAACTTCTGCGAGTTACAAAATATCCTCCTTTTCAAGATTGTCTTTGCCTTCAGGAAGAACAGAATCTCATTTTAATTTCGCATGATAAATAAATTTTCTCAGTCTAGGAATGAGAGTAGTAGAAAAACAGCAAATACCATGATCCTGGCAATAAAATCCCAGAGTTGGCAGTCATGGGTCAGAGAAGACAAGGCTTGGGAGTGAGCCAGAGCCTGCCTGTGAACAGGAGCAGCAGGCTGGAGACAGCTGTCTGGAATCTGTCTGGGCAGCAGGCACCCCAGGAGATGAGAGAGTCATGCAGGGAAGCAGCTTTTTGCTGCTATGGGAGCCGAACATCGGAGCTTGTTTCCACTTAAAGGGGGTTCCTGTTAGAACTGCAACTGGCAAACCCTGCCCATGAAGGTGAAAGTTAGACAGCTTTCCAGAATAGAATTGCATGAGCAGAAGGGAGTTTTTGCATGTACAAAAACATCTATATTAGGGGTATTGTTGACATGGTTATAGGGTTTGAGAACGGGTGTGTGGTTTGGGTTTTTTTTAAAATAATGAGAAGTAAGGCTATAGGAAAGGGAGAGGAAAGAGATTCAGGTGTAGGGGACACAGAAACAATGTAGGGAGACACAATTTGACTTTCTCTATGCACATTTTTGAAAAACTGAAATGAGGTCAGATTAGGATTCCCCAGGTGTTAGAACCTGTGGGGAGGTGCAGATGATCTTTGGTAGCAAAGCAGTCTTCTACTACTCCCATGAAAGCTGGGAATGCTGATGAAAATTGGTTGTAAACTGTGTGGGTTTGCAAAGCCCAGAGCACATCCCATTCCTGGCTCTAGGCTTCTTGTGCACAGAAATCCCATCACACACACCAATGATTATTTCAGGGCTAGCTGGAACATGAATTTGAAGACACGTTTAAGAGTTCCAATTGTATTATCCATCTATTTTCTTTTCATCTTGGCAGTTGCAGTTTAGACTTAAATCATCTGAGCTGTGCTTAGGAAGACCCAAGTTTCAGGATCTCCTGGTGGACCACTAATTCAATCCAGCTGATATCAGTCTGTCTTGACTAGGTAAAGGAAAATTTAGAAGCATGTAATAGCATAATGCAAGTATTTAAGCTTTCACCACTCCAGGCTGGTCTGGAGTTCAGCGGTCACAAACCAGCATGGGTGGCAGATGGTGCTGGGCTTGAGCACATCTTAGATTCCAATGCAAGATGTGCCCACAAGCATGTATTCTATCATCATCTTCATGAGCTGTTAAAACCAGGTGGGGCAGTGCACACTGCGTCCTCCCTCAAGGTTATCTCCTGTTAATGACCCATCAGTGACTTATCCCATGACTCATCATTCCATTGTGAGATGCTCCACACAGAGGAAGAAACCAAGCATTCCATCCTGGATATTGCTTCGATTTTGAAGACCACAAGCAGCCTTTCCCACTGGATTTCCAGAGGACAAGAGCTACATACCTACCACTGGACCTTCTGAGGAAGACCAGGTCTTTCTACACAGGATCACCAGCTCAACAGAACCACATCCATTCACTTCAGGAGGACTGCAGCCACCACTTTATGGGACTGCTACTGCTACCCTGACTGATATATATATATATATTAGTAAAAACCTGTTATTCCTATTTCCCATGTCTTTGCCTGAAAGCCCCTTGATTTCAAATTATAGTAATTCAGAGGGAAGGGGAGGTTGTATCTTCCATTCCAAGGGAGACTCCTGCCTTCCTTAGCAGACACTTGTCTTTCAAACCAAGACAGAGCACAAACGCAAACCCAGAACAGACGAACAGTGCAGGCATAGCCAGAGGAAGGGCTGGCTGATCTTAGAGATCAGCCTGAGGGTGTGATAATTTTGACAGTGTGTTGCACCCTCTTACTCACTGGTGCCTACTCCTTGTGCTACTGAAAATAGCAGAGTTGGGCCCAACAGCAGTGACTGCTGTTCATGTAGTGACCTACTTCAGCATGTGGTTACTAATACTGCAACATCCTGGATGTATCTCCTGCTGTACAAGGGACCTCCTGCATTTTCAGATTTCCTTGTAACTGCCAGCTCTCAGTTCCTTTTGACTATTTTGTTCCTACCTCATCTTCTTTCTTGGAAACCCTGACTTCTCTTGATTTCCCCAGCCTTTGCTATTCTTCTCTATTATTTTCCCTTTCTTACTGTTCTCTTCTGAGGACATCAGCATCCCAGAAGACCAATGGGTTTGCAACTGAGAAACTGATGCAATCCATTAACTGCGCTTCAAGAGGGCTGTCAGTGTACCCAGAAGCAACATCGCCCAGTGGCAGTACCAGGAGGCTGCCAGCTGCTGAATGGTGCCTCATTAAACTGGGAAGGTTATGGCCTTGCTCTTGAAGATCCAGGCAAATTCCTGAAGCTGGCATGGCTGAGGTGTCTCCAGTGCAGACAGCTCAAATCAATCTTTGGTGCGAGCAAATCACCCTGCCTGTTTAGCACCTGAACAGTTTGGAGAGGCACACCTCTTCTGGCACTCCTTTGGGGCCCGTGGTCTTCAGTGAAGAGCCATGGAAGGACACATCAAGGGACATTTGGTCCTCTTCCCCAGATCAGCTGGAATCACGGGAACAACATCAATAGACCAGCTTCCAGCCCCAAGTGTGTGCTGGGGAACAGCTCTGGTGCTGTATATCTGTGAATGACCACAGCACCATTCCTTCACCATCCACCCCTTGCTGTTTCAGCCTCCTCTTCCTTCCTTCCCTCACACTTCCCCTTCCTGGTGAGATGGAGCTCACAATGAGGGAGGAGGTGATAAATGTAAATGGTCTCACAAAGTGATTAAAGGCAGGGGCTTTCCTTTTGTCTTTCCAAATCCCACGGAACTGATGCTAGGGCTGTGGCTGTGTTCCAGACAGAATATATGTCCCCATAAAACTGTGCTCAACAGCTCTCACTGCTATTGAAACCACCAGCATGTTAAAACACCTTGTTACTAGTGGCAACCATTTTCTGCTACTCTAATTTTTGTGCTTTCAAAGAATGGGAAGGGATAAAATAGCAATTCTTGCTTACTTGGGAAGCCCCAGTGTCCCCATCCCTGCACAGGTCAGTCTCCCCTTCGCTGCTTTTGCAGACCACAGTCACGACCAGTGAATTATCCCCTCTGCAGCCACTGGTGCAGAGGATTTTCAAGATGCCTGCCATAACCCAGGCTTTCCCCAGACTGGTACCTGTAAGCACAGCAGAGCTCACAGCCTGTCCAACTGTGCAATGTGAGCCCCATCTCTCCTGCCTTCTGTTAAGTGGCCTTTCAGCCATCCTCATTTTCCCCCAGCAGAATTATTTTGTCTAGCTCAGAGATAAAAATAGCTCACTGTTTTCTAGGGACATATTCTAGAGAGATGTTCTCAAGAGAAAAGCAATGAGCAGCAGAACAAATAACCAAAGAAGTACAATTCTATGATAAACCAAATACCATTGAATATACCTAGATGGTCTGAGGATACAACTATCAGAAATATAGAGCAACAATTTTTTGCTTTTCTACTCAGTCCATCTTTTTGTTTGGTTGTTTTTCTGCCTCTGGCAGAATAGGCAAGTATTTCCTCAGGACTCACACCCCTCTGGGCTTGCATCCATAAAGCACTGGGTATAGGGCATCCAGTGATGCCTCTCACTCTCACATACCGGTGAGAGAGTTTTGACATGTCGATAGTTCACAGACCAGAAAGACGAAAACTCACCATCTAATCTGATGTGAGAACATCTGGAAGGCTGTGTTATCAGTAGATTATATGCTCATTTGTGGCTTTTAAGTTCTTGCCTCACATAATATCTCCTACAAGAAAACTGGAGCCCTGTTGCTTAGGTATAATTTCTAATAATCCAAAAGATTTTGAGATAGCTATTGGAATACACTGAGTTTCTGAGCACTGCTGGAGAGCCTTGACTAAAGCAGGACTTAAAAACATTGCAGTGACATAATTCCCAGTTCAGCGTACAAAGTTAGATACTGGGAGCTATGGATATACTCTGTTTAGTTGTCAAAGTTTTGCACACATACATAAGTGTTTTGATCGCTGGATATTAACTTTTGCCCATCTCAGTCTTGTGCAGCAGATGTGAGGCATTGCTACAAAAATTCTGTGAGGACTCAGAGGCAGCCTGGTGAGGTGCTATGGGGTTCACCCAACTCTTTGTCCATTGCCATGTACCTCTGCTGTCTGTCCCTATCCAGGAGTGTGCTGGGTGCAGAATGCTTGAAGGGTTTTCCCCTCTGAACTCAACCAAATGTGCTCCCACCCTAGACTTGACAAGCAAACACGAGGCACCTCATGGTATGGGTATACAGCTTTATAGAATAAATTACTTCTTAACAGAGCAGGCTTAAATGTTTTGCATCTTTGCTGACCTCACTTCCAGTGTCAGCTGAAGTCATAGCATCTGGCATCAAGATTGGAAGCAAAATTATTGAGTAAATGAAACTCTAAACCCCAAACCCTTAACAACCAGGGACATTTTTAGTAGTTTGGTATCTCACACTTGAGATTCTTTCTTCTTAGCTGGAGGCTCCAGTTCAATCATTGCTCTGCCTGCCTTGTGCAGAGCAAACGCTCAGAATTTGCTTTAAGGTTGGATTATTGGGCACCCCTGTCTGCTCCCTGGAGCCTTCCATGATGGTGGCCACTCCAAAGTCCCTCCTGGTATAGACTGCCAATTCCAGATCCCTTTGGTTTCACCTCACATCTATTCCCTTGCTTATTACCCAAAATCAACATGTTTATACTGAGGTGACAAAGCATCCCCAGAAAAACAGCTTCTCCTCCTATCCCAGACTTATTTCCAGGCTGCCACTTTGTCTAGGATTTTAGAAACAGCTGTTGGGATATATATCTTCCTCTGGTCTGCCCCCCGTCTGGACAGCAGTGATAGGTCGCTTAATGCAATACAGACAGCATATCCCACACCCTATTCCTTTTCTCTTAAAATCCTGCCCAGTACCATACACAAATTTTGGACTTTTAAACTTCATTCTGTGCAACTGCAGTTTGGTGAGCCATCTTTCCAAATGTTCTGAAAGAGAAAATCAAATGTAGCCTGTGGGTCTGCTTCCACAAGGTTTGACACTTAAGTTCCTATGTCTTGAGTTCTTCAGTTGCCAGACTCTTTCCGGCCAAGGCAGTACTGGTATTTGTTCAGGAGGTTTTCTGGGTGTTGCCACACTCCTAAAGACCTTTCTTCAAAAGATGTATCACTGAATGATTCATTGCTCTTGCATCCTCCTTAGTAGTCTGTAGTTACCCAGTTTCTTGTGCTGTATATGCCTTTTCCTTTTCCACACTTGCAATGAAATTAGGGGCTCTCCCAGATGCGTTGTGTTCTGTCTGCACACAAGTGACGGTGACCCGGGGGTGGCACTGACTCAGGAAGGAGGTGTGAGATGTTCACCTGATTGAGTACTTGTATCGCTGAGCTAAACATGGGGAAGCCACAGTGGTCTCTGTGCAAGGTCTGAGGTTTGGGGGTGTGGCAAGGAGGTGGTGAGGAAGGGTTCGAAGTCACAGCAGCGCTTCCCCATTTATGACTCAAACAACGCACTACACTTCTCAGACAGTTTAAGCAAAATAGAGACATGATGGATTTATGCAAGGGTGGGCTCAAAGAACACAATTGTTTTCTCTTTTGATTCCCAGTCCTTGTCCATCTCTGCAGTCTGGTCCCCACTGCTGCTGCTGCACATCATCTCCCTCTGTTCAAGGCCAAATTCCTCAGCACCAGAGATAAGGTGTCCTTGGTCGCTGGCCCTCGCCTGTGTAATGCCTTACTGGGAAGTCATTACTAGATATGACAAAGCCACATCTGCCCTTCAAGAATATCATTTTAGATAGATGCAATAACTTGGAACAAAGAAAAAAAATCCACAGGGAAACAACCACAACAGTACCGTATGTGCCAGTGCTCAGGGTGGTGAAAGGCAGGCTCCAGTGATGAAAATGCTATGAGACAGTATTGCATTTGGCACTCAGACACTGGGTTAATCTGCATTTCAGGAATCCCTTAGCAAGATGAGAAAAGGGTTTCCAATCTAAAAGAAAAAAAATGACAGAAACTGGGAGTGAAAACTCACCTTGTTTAATTTATGGCATGTCCATGTTAATATCCTCCATAAATCTTGAAAAAGAAGGGATCGGCCATTGTTCTCCCACTCACCTCTAATTGATAGTGTTCTTTCTCTGCAGACTTTGGTTCCAAAGAAATAGGATTTATCTTCAGAATTTATGTTTGGGTTTGTTCGTGAGAGAATTCTTCTGTTTTCTCAACTTCAGAGAAAATGAATCATTGTGCAGTGGGAGGCTTGGACACAAGGGTGAACAAGAATGAATTTCTTGTTTTATGAACGAGAGAGTACAAACCCCAACACCTTTTAGTAAATATTACTTCATAAAGATTTTCACAGCCCACTATAGTTGAAACATTAATAGTCCGCATTGCCTGAAAGTATTTTTGGAGCTTGTCAAGATTTTATTTTTTAAGTATACAGTCCTCTCAAATCCAACCATGTATATTCTTCCATTTGCTATTTTGATATTTTCAGCTTTTAATTATAAAGAATTACAAGTCAGATAAAAGCCCACTCTAAAAATTTTTAAAGTTGAAATTTTTCACATACTGAAAGCCTAAAAGACTTCAGTATATACTTCACATACCAGCACACAAACAAAATGCATTGTAGAAACCTTGTAATGTGTGAAATGTTTTGACTCAAATAGTTGGTGATGAATAGCTGTAGAGATATATGTGTGTGTGTATAAAGACAGATTTGATTTGTGGTGAATGTAACACCTCCTTAATTAAGTATCTCAATTACAAGTCATGGTGCACCTAGTCTCTGAAAATAACATACTGTTTTAAGAAATTAATGCTAAAAATGGGTAAAAAAATCAGGTTTGGGATTTTTTTGCACATCTGACAAGATGTTAGGAATTGTAACTTTCACTCTTTTTTCTCTACTATAAATTAACTAGTGAATTAATACGTTATTTTCTTATACCATCAGAAAAACATTCTGATTATGCAGAAAAATGAGATTGTGAAATTCCTGAAGTTTGCAGGGAATCCAGAAGGCAGACATGTAAACATGCTGAGCTGACTTCAAAAGCCAATAGATTTCAATTTGTGTGTGCCCACTGAAATCCATGTACAACCTTGCTATGGCAACAGCATTGCTGGGGAGAATTAACATAGAGATAGACTTGGTATTACTTTATGTCTTGTTTCAGACTGCTCAAGTAACAATAGCAATAGAATGGAAGTACCCTTTGTGCCAAGAACAATAAAAGGGATGCACACAGTCTGAGTATTCTTGGCAACAAATACCTCACATGAATTCAGCTCTAGTATGAAGTATTTTTAGTATTTTATCCTTCCATTGGATGCGCAAAAGATAAGATTCCTTGGAGCAAGTCCCTATCAGTCTTTTCCTCTTTCTGGAAAAGTGCAATTCTTGGAAACAGGGCCTGCATTTCATTCTGGGAGAAATTCTTGCTCATTTTAGTAAAAGTAGAGGGTTATTTTTTTATTATTAGTTCAGCACAGAAACTCAAAACTCAAATTGTGATTTACTGACAAACTCTAAATGTCGTGAGGGAAGTGTGAGAGAGGGAAGACTTTCCTTGAAGTCTCACAAGGAACTCTGGTTACCCAAGGAAATCATGATGTTCAGCATTTTCAGTGAACCACAGAGCAACTTCAGTAAGCAGGTCTGTGTGGGTAGGTGTCATGTTGCTACCTCTGATACTACCACTGTGCACTTCAAAATATTTCTTTTCACATTGTAGCAGCAAGAGTTGTATTATTACATGGGACTAAATCTTCATTAAAGGAGAGGGGGAAAGTGCATGCCATTACAACTGTGGAGCATGTGAATTCCTACCTCTTAAAATAGAAGACAATTCTAGTTTTTATATGTTTTAAATCAAGCACAAGATTTTCAGGATCTGGTTTGTTTGGTTTTTTTCCCACCTGTCATGTTGTGCTTCTTCTGCATGAGCAAATTGTCTGCTTCTGGAAACAAGAGCTAGATTTGAGCACAGTTTTGCAAGTATTTAATCATCTTCAGGTTCTAATTGTGATCTTAACCACAACACAGAGGTGGTCTCTGGGCAAGAAGGAGAATGTCTTTGGTTCTGCTCTGCACAGAATTCTGTTCTTCTCCTGAAATCAGTGATGAAAATCCCTCTGGATTCAGTGGAAGGAGGGATGAAACAGCGACTCATAACAAAGACATCATTGTTCGGCATTGCAGGGGTCTGGGATGCTGGTGATGCCTTTCTTCTTTGTGCTCACTTCCTCTGGCTCATTAGGGCTTTGGCTTTTGGTTTTACAGCTCCAGTGTGTATGTTTGCTGTTGGGTGTCAGCAGGGTTTTGTGGCTCTGGTGCTTACCGTGCCACAAGGCAGGTGTTCCAGAAGTACTTTCAAATGCATGATCCATTGTAGGGGAGTGGGGTCTCTCCTCCTAATTTAAATGCACAAAATCTAAGACTGGTTTGCATTTCACTCTAGATTAGATTTGCATGTTTTGATGATTATTTTTGCCTTTTTTTTTTTTTAGTTCCAGCAATGCAGCAGAACTTAAACTCCAAGAGGCTGCCTTAAGCACCTGTGCAGCTCTTGTCTTTCTTGATGTGTTGATCAGCAGTGTGTTTCCTTCACACAGGATGTCAGCAGGCTTCATTTTCTATGCTGAAGTGGTAGTAAAATAGCATAAAGAGAGGCTGGGAAATAAAGAATTATGGGAGTTATCAAGACCTCTGTCTTGTAAGAGTAGCACTGAAATAAAAGCACTGGCACCCTGGTTAAGTGGGTGCGAGGCACACAAAGTATTCAGGCAGCTCCAGAGGGGAGAGGGAATAGTCAGTGTCTCAAGGATAGTGTGTACTTGTGTAAGCATATGCATAAGCTTTCAAAATTCATACTTTAAAATTCTGATATGTAATGATTGTGTATTTGCAGGCTAAACTATTAAGATTAATTACCATCTATTTCCATTCTTTATAATTACTGTAAAGGTTAGAGAGATATATTTGTTCCAAATTAGATTTTATTCCCATACTCAAGTACATGTTCAGATTAATTCTACCTGAAGTGGATGAACTATTTGGGTTTTACGAAGCAATATGGACAAATTTCCCAACTGGGCATTTTAAAAGGAGAAATCTGAAACATCAAATGTGCTCATCATCCCTTGATGAAAGACCTTTTCCCAGCAAGGAAACCCCCATTTATTGTTGTTTATTCCACATTCCAAAATCAATTCAGCTCTAAATTGCAAAGAGACAGTTAAAATATATTTTTAGTTACTACTAGTATTTCCAAGGCTCTCAGAGGTGGCAGCTAGTTTCTTGAAGCATTGTCATGTCTTGGTGCATCTGCTACTAGTAGAAGATAAAAAATTCTCTCCGCTTTGGTATTTCCAGGTTAGAAATTAATTTATATATATAATTCCCAGTTTCTCCTGTCTTCTCTTCACAAGACTGTATGGCAGCTAAGGAAGTTTTGTCTCCAGCTTCCCCCAGAGCTCTTGGGAAGCCTGGGCTGTGGATTGTGTCAGCTCACTCTCCCTGAAGGGTCCAGATGCTGTGGCTGTACAACACGAGCTTTTCCTTTGCACCTCAACCTGTGGCCCCCAAGGATGCAGGATGAGGCCAGAGCACCTTCACAGATGGGAAGGAGCCCTCCCTGAAGCAGTGGAGGTACTGCTGCCCATGCCCTGCCTCCTGTGCAGCATGTCTGACTCTGATTTCCAAGGTTAAAAACAACCCCGCTCTCCTTTAAGGCTGCTGGTGTTACAGAGCCTGTGTATTGTATCCTGCTTTGGGAGAGCTGGAGGAAGCAGTGTGAAACCCATGTTTATAAAAGGATGTGAGATATAAACTAACACTCCCTTTCTGATATGTGCAGATTTATCTTCCAGATGAATTCCTAAAGGGGAAACTACAAAAATTCAACCTCAGTGTTAATTAAGAACCCATAAACTGCATTTATGTGAATTTACATATGGAAGAGAAGGTGGTATGAGAAAAGAGACTTAACTATACATCCCTCTCTGCAAATATAAACACAGTTTTCCCTGTGTTTATGCTAGACAGCCTACAAATGCATTGTAATACCAAAAAGGGATCCTTGGACCCCTGAGCACAGCCCTGTGCCAGGGCTGAATGCTTTGGCAGGCAGCTGCAGCACACAGAGCAATGGGGACTGCTCTGCAGACAAGGGCAGCAGCTATGATCATGACACGAAAGGCAAATCCAGGGCAGGTTTTGAGTGGGGAGAGCTGTGGTCAAAGACGGGAGATGAGCATTTGTGGAGAAAGATGTATAATTATTCTGAACAAGAAGGAAACAGTGCCTGAGCATCAAGGATGAGTAAATAGGATAATTACCAGGAATTTACAGAAGTATTACTGCAATCATAGGACGGCCTCTGAGCACAGAGAAGGCGGTGGAGGAGCCAGAAATAAAATCCTGGTTAAAAGTGGCAATGACAGAGATTTTAGAGTAATTGTAATAGACGTGGAGAAAAGAGGAAGGAGAAAAAGTATTAATTAATTTTTGAGATATCAATGGACCTTGCAGAAGAAGGGAGCAAGGAAAATATGTGGGTCTGACTGCTTACTCACAGTTGTTGTTGCAAATGTGATAATTTTAATTGGAGAAAAGAATGTAAATAAGGAGATATAAAAGGGAAATAGGGTAGCACCTCCACCAAAGATAAGAAGACAAAGGAAAAAAACAGAAAGAAAATCTCAATGAGCAAAGGAAACACCTGGCTGTTGAAGGTGAGGGAGATGTAGACAAAAATGAAAAGCAACTCTTGCTCTTAAGAAAGAGGCGGATTGCTTCAATGCCCAATGGAGAGAGAAGCTGGTAAGAGGAAGAAAAGGAAATCAAATACTGGAAGCAGAAGCCTTGAGCTTTTGAGAAGCCTGGAGATGAGGGGGAGGAGGGAGAGCAAGCAGCAAGCAGAAAAGGAGGTGGAGCTGGGCAGGCTGCTAAAGCCTCCTAGGCTCCCAGGGAGAAGGAAAGAAACCAAGGAAAAAATGGTTAGTGAGAAGCTGAGAGGAAGTGCAAGGCGGGTGTGGGGACATGAGCTACAGAATTACAAACGGAGCAGTGGATTGCAGCAGAAACAAGCAGGAGAGAGGTTTGGTAATGCATCCTCACACAAAGCCTCCTCCCATTATGTCTGAATGTCAATTTGATTAAATTAAGCAGTTGATCTCATTATCCAGGTGATGGGTGGGTGCTGATGCATAGCCCTCAGGAGTACATAGAGCCTACAGGAAAAATCCATTTATGGGTCAGTGGCCAAAATTTAAAAAAATCTCTAAAAACCCCAAGCAATGTGGTCCCAAACAAAGCCTATCTTTTCCCATTTCCTTTTTGTTTGTTTGTTTGTTTGTTTTGTTTTCCTTTTGGTGGTGAAACAACAAGAGCAGAAACAAAATTCTTTGCATCTGATGTGAAGAAAAATATCTGATTTCTGGCGTTCATAAGGAATGCCCAAGTAACAAAGCGGCAAACTTTTTCTGCTGCTGCTACTGCAGGAGCTGCAGCCTCGCTGTCCCCCATGGGAGAGCACAGACCACACTCCAAGGAGCTGCATTTCACTCTTCTCAACAGGGATTTGACTCCACCTCTCTCTGGTGACTCTCAGAGGGCTGGGCTGATGAGTCCTTTGCCTGTCACACTCTGTACAAGGCACAAAGTGTCATCAGCTGGGACTGGTGTGTGTCATCTGCTTGGGCTGTTCTCTGGAGGGATATGGCAGGTTCACACCCACTGGCTGCCCAGTCCAGGTTGTGGCTGTTAATTAAATTCCTCCACCTTTCACAAGTGAACCCTGCAGGGTGGTGTTGAGGGGTATCTGCCCTCCCTGCTGGCAGTCAAAAGTGGTCCACAGAAGAGTTGCTGGGGCAGAAACAGAGAAGGTATTCACCTGTTTTGGCCTGAGCCTGGGGTAATGTTAGAAGACCAGGGAAACACGTAACTTTTGTTTTAGATGGGCTGATCTTTTTTAAGTAAGCATAATTATCTGGGATAATAAAACATAAGCAGGCACCCTGAGAGAGGCACGGGACTCCCTCACAGCTCTTCCACCAAGTCCAGTGGATGCTGGAAGGTGACTGGAGTAGCACAGTTAGCAATGTATGGAGGAGCTGAAACTGCCTAAGGGGACACCTGGTTGGTGGGGCTTGGTGTCTCCCTCTGAGGAACTCTTATGAGAAAGAACTGGTTCATTGGTTCTAAAGCACAAGTTGGATGAGAAGCAGTTCAGGGAGCTGGGGGTGTTCAGCCTGGAGAAAAGGAGGCTCAGGGGAGACTTAATCACTCTCTACAGCTGCCTGAAATGAGGTTGTAGCAAGGTAGGTGTTGGTGTCTTCTCCCAAGCAACAAGTGACAGGATGAGAGGACATCACCTCAAGTTGTACCAAGAGAGGTTTAGGTTGGATATTAGGAACAGTTTCTTCACCAAAAGAGTTATCAAGTTCTGGCTGCCCAGAAAGTGGTTGACTCACTATTGCTGGAGCTATTCAAAAGAAAGATAGATCTGGCACTTAAGGACATGGTTTAGTGATGGACTTAGCAGTGCTGGGTCAACAGTTGGATTCAATGATCTTAGAGGTATTTTCCAACCTGAATGCTTCTATGATTCTATGATTTGCTGTGCTCATGGGGCTTTTGGGGCAGCAAACATACATGCTTGAGTATAAATGTGGTCCTCAGAAAAGAAGAAATTAAGGGAGATCCTAGATCTTACTCTGTGCCATGCCTTCCTCTCTGCACTGAGACTGTGAAGCTCCTTGCACAAGGAGTGGGCAATCTGCTCAGAAGGGAAACAGGATTCATTCTTCTCCATGGCTGTTGGCTCCCAGCAGCACAGAGGTGCTGGACCGTATTCCCCAGGAGCTCACCAGCAGCCCTGCTTGCCAAGGAGTTCCTCTGGCCAGAACAGGGATTTCACATCCTTCCTCCAAGCCCCAGCCATGTTCCCCAACATGGCTATTTCTCTTCAAGCATGGTGCATTCCATGGGTTGCTTTGGGCAGGTTTCTGTAGACCTGCCAAGCACCTCACCCTGTGTGTAGCCTTTGTTTTTGCTGTTCCTCTCTGTCCTGGATAAAGTGTATGTGCTCAGTGCCAAAACTTTCCCACCATTTGCTGAGTCTGCTGCAGGCTTCCCTTATCCCAGCTGCAAACTCGACACCCAGGGCTGTGGCTGGAGAGGGAGTGGTTCCATTTGTTGGTAGGGGGGTTTGAGCTCCCTGGCTGTCAGCACCATCCCTGATCAGTGGAGCTCAGGGTCATCTCTCCCACTGCCCCAGCTGACGCCGAGCCTGCCCGCAGTGGGACTCAGCTGGCACTGGCTTAGAGCAAGGCATGCTCTCACTGATGAAGCGAGGTCTGTTTAATACTTGTCTGCACTCAATGTGTAAATATTATGAGGAATCTGAAAAAAAATCTCCTGAAAGCCACATTACACAGATGTTACCATGAATAGATTATTGTCCATTTATGGCCGAGGGAGAGACTTTGTAACTTACAGTTGATTTTATATCTCTGTGATTTCTGTGGTACTGGGAGTAGTCAGCAAAAATCTATTAATAACAAAGAGGACAGAGTTAGGATCTCTGTAATAGGAGAAAGAAGGATGGTGGAAGCGTGATTTATGATTACTCAAAGAAAACAGTTTTATCTGTTTGCTCAAAGGCAGATTGTCTTCTTAAGAAAAAAATATTGCTGTGTAAACAGGGATACATAATCATTTATAATGAGACAATTTAAACAGGTGATTCTTCATAAAAGTACAAATACATGTACTGCTGTTTTGACAATGATCTCATTAATGGCCAACATCCCCTTTAATTAGCTCTTGGATATGCTGCTTTAGACTTTCCTTTACCTGCTCTACATGCTATGTGACCTCCTCACGACAGTGTTAGCTTGGAGGGTGGCTTTTGAACAACTGAAACTTGGAAATGTTGATTTAAAAGAACCACAGTAGAAGAAAGCCCTGAAATTTTCTGATAACCTTAAAAGCAATGTGGAATGTAGCCTCACTACAGGCATCAAACCTGGAGGGGTGCTAGATCCAGGGGAAGCTCTTGACTCAACCTTTGCTTATCTGTGTGCATTATAAATCCAGATTGTTAATGCCATGTGAAGAGTGTGTAAAGAAACACGAACACAGAGCCATAAACCAGGGCCACCTTGTCCATGGGAAACTGCAATACTGGCAGAGGAGCCTCAGAAATGGCTTTTGTTGGGGGTTTTGAGGGCTGGGGACAGAGGGACAGGCTGAGAGGGAACTAACATAGCAGAAGACACTGAACTCTGATGCATCTCACTGTTTAAGCTTGTTTTTATACTTAGTGAAGTTACGATTTAGGAACACCCCTGTCCCAGGAATGCATATGCAACTAAAAATAACTCAAAATTAATGTAAGATAAAGTCAGCCCACCTGGCGGCTGCAAACACAGTTATCTCCTTTCTTTCTTTCCTTCCTTCCTTCCTTCCTGCCTGCATCCCTGGGCTCCATTCAGCCAGAGCACAGGTGTCTTCCTGCACAATTCCACAGCACTGGAAAGATGAAGCTATCACTTTTCTGTTAAACCAGTGGGGGATTGATGACTCATGCTGATCTACCTGTGAGTTGGAGCAGGGCAATGCCAATTCCCTGCAGATGCTTCCTTTCCAAACCTCAGCAGTCACAGAGGGAGCCAGTAAGGTGGGACTTGGGATAACTGCCCCATCTGAACCACAAAGGAGCAGATTCCCTCAGATCTCACAGAGAGAGGAGACAGTACTACACCAGCCAAAGCCAAATACAGCTGTAATGTCAGCACAGGTAGCAGGAAGACCCGTCCTGGGGTTATACCTTTCCTCTGCTCCTTTGATCTTCTCTTGGACTCTTAACAGTTACCAGCAAGAGATCTTCTTTCCATTGCAGCTGAAGGGAGATAAACAGACATAGACAGTTGAATAATTTTATTTAGTTAGACCTTTTTTATGTAAAAGGCATCTGTTTCATGTTCCTTTCAAACAATGTCTTCAGAGACAGCAAATTCTTTTGGCATAACCATGCTGATCCAAATCTAACTTGAAGGCAAGAGAGGGCAGAGCTGCTCAGTTAAGTCCTGGTCTTGGACGTGGTCACCAGCTGTGGATATTTTCTAGAGGTGGGACTGGGTACAAGGGAGAACCGAGCTGTTTCTCAGCTTTTCCAGCAATTCATATGTGGACATGTACACATTACCTAAACTTTAGCCCTCTGCATTTCCATATAAGTAACAAGACTAAAGATAATTTTTCTAAACAGCTTTTGGATCTAATGGAGAAATACACCACATACAGGACTTCTGAATAAGTAATCAGGCCCAACAGGTAGCCTGCAGGCCACATCCTGCCTTCAGCTTTGAGGTGTTCATTTTAGCAGACATTTAAGTACAACCTACTGCCCTTGCACGTGAGCTAGTGCCTGGACCTGTGAGCACTGTGGGGTGTGTGGAAGGTCCCAAAAGGGAGCCACCCCACACTGTTCCAGAGGCTGCCTCATCCTAGAAACATTGTTTGGATGGAAAATGGAGCTTCATATTGTTAGCCCCGTGTTTATAAACAGGTTTTATTTTTATCTTTGTGTGTGTACCAGGTTCATACACTGAATGGTAACTGAAAATGTAAAGTTTTACCCTGAATGAAAGACACCGAATATGTTGGCAAGAAAGCAAAATCCACAGCTGTTCTCGTGCCATTTGCTTCCTTTCAATAAGCTTTAAGAAAAGGTAGCAGTGGTGTGTTGGAAACAGCTCTGGGCACTGGCCCAGGAGGAAGGTGGTTGTGAGCCTGCCCTGATGTCTACTCTCCATGTCCCCCTCAACTCAGCTACTAATGACCCTCCTGAAATCTCGTTTCTCAGCCTGCCTCTGTATGGTAGTGCTGCACCTACATGGGGGGTCAGAGGTTGTCTCTTTTCCTACTTGTCAGACTAGTGCAGAGAGGGACTACTTATTGATAGACAAGGGTTTGACCCTTAGGGACTGCCATCACATTTCCTAGGCAAATGCACTGGTCCCCAGCCACTGAAAAGAGGCAAGACTTCCTGCTGTGTTCTTATTTTTAACCAAAAGGAACATAGGACAAGGAGCTCAGGTCTGAAGTGAGATACATCTGAGATGGGAGATGCTTGGGAGCCACCTCACACCAAGAATTTCCAAGCACTCCTCTCTGCTTGGCTTGCACTTCTCAGGTAAGCTGCTTGCTCTGCCAGTTTGAAGGATCTCAGCAAAGAACCACCCAGAGCAGGTCAGAAACACAACAGGGAAGCAGAAGAAAGGTGCCAAATGAGTCAAAGTGGCAGAGGACAGGGGTGTTGTTCAGAGGCAGCTGCAGAGAAAATAAAAGATGAGCCAAAAGGAAAGAAATCCTTACTGCCGTGTATCTGATGGATGGGCAAAACCAGAGAGGAAAGAGGGAAACTGAAAGATGTCATTACTTACAGTTCTACAGCTGATCTTCTAAACACATTGAAGCACAATACATTTTTTTCAAACAGATTTCCATCACTCTTGTGAATCCAGGAGAATTATGTCTATGCTGCCAGTACTCTCCATGTTAATACTACTGTAAATTATGCAATTGATTTCATATATAAGGTGCTTTTTTGAAGTTCATGGCTGCCTTCTACTTAGAGACTCTTTCTTCAGTATCTTTTCTGCTGCTTTTCTCCAGAGTGTCATTAGATTAGTGAAACACAGCAGGCTCAACTACCACTCTTACTGTGTTTTTTGAAAGCTTATATTGCTCTCAATTTGCTTTGATTTTATTCTTGATAGCTCAAGAATTCCTCATGACTATACAAAAGAAATTATTGGTAATTCAGTCGGGGTTTTATTAACAAATTTTATCTGCTCTCTAAAAGGTTTGTCACCGTGTGAGGTTCAAATCTCCCATCCATACCAGACCTTTCCCATCTTTGCTTTATTAGTGCTTGTATAAAGTGCTTCTTATTTTGTTAATGCACATAATTTTCTTACTGAGCACAGGTTGGAACAAAGGGCTCAATAATATCTAATGGGTTTTTTGCTTTTGTCTTCACTGGGGCTTTCAGCTATGTTCTGAGCACTACCACAGCTAATACAATGACTACAGCAAATGCTGAAGCCTGAGCAGACAAAAAGTAAGTCTCAGAATACACAGAAGAGAATGTGTTTTCAAATCTCCTGGACTTGCAATTCACCCTAGAGTTGTTAGAAGCCAGCAGAAGCAACTGCAGAGCCAGTAGTCAGTGTCTTTAGATTATCAAGGAGAATAGTGATGTTTCCGAGGACTGAAAAAGATACACCACACTTAAATATATTCAGAAAAGGAGAGAAACAAGCTCTCAGGGAATTGTAGACCAGTCTGCCAAGCTTCAGTTCTCAGAAAAATACTGTGAATATTAAGAACATAGAAAAAAAAAAAAAAAAAACAAACAACCCTAGCCTTTATCTTGGCTCACCAAATTTATGTCTCGGGTTTTGAGACAAAACTTCAGGAGGAAACACTCCGAAATGAGCGTTCCTCGTCTTTTCCTTCACAATGAGACAAGTGGGTCACAAGGAGGGAAAGTGGGAAAAAGAAACCAAACTGTTCATTAACACACATGCAAAACAGCGTAGAACAAGGCAAAAAAACCCCAACCACAAACCTTAAAATACAGCAAATTCCCGGAGAGGGAACAGACCCGGGCTCGGACCAGCCGGGACCACCCCCACAGGCTCCCCGGACCGGCGAGGAGGGAAGGGAGGCAGTGAGGCAAGGGAAAGGAAAGGGAAAAAAGAACAAGAAAAAAACCCCAGCAGAACCTTTGTCCAGCTATGAGGAACTCAAAAGAAACCCAAAAAGCAGCACTCCCGAGCCCTGCCGAGCCCCAGAGCCCCCGCTGGGCTGAGCCGTTCAGCTGCCCGCACCCAGTCCCGTGGCCCCCGGGTCCACCTCAAAGGAACAGCGTCCTTGGGCATTGAGCGGGCGGTTAAGGAGTAAAGCGGCTTCACAACATCAGCCCGGGACAAGTTCTCAGAAAAATACTGTGAAGAAGAAGAACATAGAAAAAAAACCTAGCCTTTATCTTGGCTTGAATTGGTGTATCCTGGTAGATACTGATAATACAGATAAAGTTCCCTGTCTCAACTGCTTACAAGGCATATCCATCCAGAGACTGGATATTCATTTGTACAGCATTCTTGGATAAACACCAGTGAGTCAGAGAAACAACCAGTGACATCAGCAAGGCTTTGGTATTGCTCCACAAAACTCTCTCAAGAGCAAGCTAAGCAAATATGGACTCAATAAGCTGTAAATCAGCTGGAAAACTGTGCTCAAAGGATAGCTATCAAAGGATAGTTAGCGGTCCACGATTAGACCTGAAGGCCTTATGGAACAGATTTCCTATGGACCAGTCTCAGGCCAAGCAGAAGCCCATATATCCATTAATGGTCAATGGACAACAATCTCACTTGTGGATGAGAAGAGAAATGCCTTTGAAAGGCATAAAGCACTTCTGCTGGTATTGTCCTTCACCCTTCTCCTGCTCTGTTATGGCCTTATCTCAGAGTCTTTATTGTCTTTCTTTCCCTCTCCCTGAAAGGTATCCTCTTTTGTATTTGTTATCAGTGGTTTTTCTGACACCACTGCCTCATAAACAGCAATTTTGTTCAGTTACACATTCAAAGGAGGTGTTTTTGCCCTCGAGTGTTTAAACACACAAAGGTGAATCATGGAGTTTTGTTCCTTTTTTACATTCTCAGAAGGGTGATGTGTTGTCCCCTCCCAGTGACATGCAACTTCCTCTCACACCTTTGGGATAAAATCTCTGCATTAAGGGTTTAAACAAAAGTGGGGTCTACAAGCTTAGAACCAACGGAAGGATAGTTTAAAAAAAGCTATTACAAGCTGAGAGTTTAACAGACACTTATTTTCATCCTATGTTAGAGATCTAAGCTAGAGACTTAAGTGGAATGCCTACTTGGCTCCATGCAGGATGAGCCAAGAGAATGAGTGAAGCATTTCTGGTGGGTGATTCATCCTAACACCGAGTTACCTGCTCATATTGCCAACAGCAGGACTGGAGGGAGACTGGGCTTCTGGAAGGGGCCTCAGCCAGGTGGCCAGGAGGTGCTGCCAAAGGTGCTGTTTTGCCAGGAACCAGTGAACCTGCTTAGCTAAAAGAAGGGGTCAGCAAATTTTTAGGGAGAGAGGTAATTGCAGAAACTGATATTGTCCAGAGATGGTGGGACAATATTGCAGCACTGTTCCTTCAAGGCTACACAGGACTGTAATTTGCTCCAGGAACTTCTTTTTTAAGAACTCTATTTTAGTTACCCTAAACTGTGTTGATGTTTAATTTTTGTAGGTTTTGTCCTGTTAAAAAATCATTTTAGCTGAAGAAAAGCTTGATAAACCTGTAAGCACATCCTGCCTTTTTGCTGATCTTGAAGTGATAAAAAAAAAAAATCCTATCTAAGCTGAGCTGGGGAGTGGTACTTTGACCCATCTCTGCTTCCTGTGAGTCCTTATCTCCTGCCTTTGGTTTGACCCTTTGCTGTAATTTCTACCTCCAAGTGATCCAGGTTGGTTGGAGTGCTTCTTCCTTCCCAATTCAGGGGAACAGACCATTTCAATTTTGTACTAGATGCCTATGGGATTCAAAATAGCAGTTCCATTGACTCAGCTTGGACCTTCATGTCAGGTTTGTTGTTTGATCCTGCCAAGAATATGGGTGCTCATTCACCTGAGGATGTTATGTCTGAACTGGGAGAGCCCTCCAGTCATCACCCAGGAGCAAAGAAATAATTTCCAGCTCTCACAGTCATGTTTCTAGCACCTCTCCATTGGTCCCTTCTTTTCTGTTTCATAAACCTTATCTTCACACACAAGCCCTTCCTCAAAACCAGCGCTTCTTATCATCTCCCTTCTGACCTGAAAGATGTTCACCATCCACCATCCTTTTGTCACACCTTCCAGCAAAAACTTTAGAGTGTCAGCTCACCACCAGCACTGCCAAGGGGAGCTCCCCAAAAGCATTTGCATGAGTCCCTCTGGACTCTCCTTTGGTACAGCCACATCAGGCGTTAGGTGTGCAGGACTGCTTGTCCTTGTCCTCCTCCATTAGCCAATACTCGCCTGTTGTCTGCAGTGCTATATTTAAACAGTGAACTACTTGGAGCACACCCTGTCCTTTCCTTTTGTGATTGCACAGTGCGTCATAAAATGGGATATTGCTTCATGGCTTGTGCTCTTCAACATGGATGCAAAGCAAACAAATTATATTAATACTACTAAAAGCCTTTCCTTACTTCCTGCTTTTGTCTTTCTTTTTTTTGTTTATTTTTTTTCTTCATTGTTACAGCTACACTTATTTCATTTAAATAAAAGAACCACTCAGATACCACTTGATTTTTTTCTTCCCAAAGAATATTCATTTCTTAGTCCAAAGTTAAAAATACTGAATACTGAAACAAGCATCGTGAAGGTTGTTTTTAATAAAATAATTTGTCTTGGTGGGCATTGCTGTTGCTTGGGAAAATGTCTCAGCAAAAGCCTATAATATTGAAACCAAGCCCTAATTCATTTGTTTTTCTTTTTACTTTGATCAATACCTCAAAGAACAGCTCTTTTGTATTAAAAAACCCCAAAGTTGCTTACACCTTTCTTTTTGATCCCTTTAAGAACTGCTACTGAATAATTAACTTTGTTCTTAGAAAATATCTTCACCTCCTCTCAGATGCATCACTAAGCATGCCATACAAAACACAAGACACTTACATCTGCAGCTCATTAATTACAATTTTTCTTTTTTTACTGCACATAGCAAATTTGCCCTCAAATGTTGTTTTAGTTGCTCACAATTATTTGCATATATGAGAAAAGCATATCACGTAGTTTTGGCACTTTATTGGAGAGAAGATGTCCACAATTTATGCAACACTCTATGGTCAGTAATATCTAAGCAGTAGAAGCCTTACATGTAATCTCATTTCTTCATGTGGAGCCTGAACCCTGCTTCCCCAGAAAGTGGTCTGAGCAGCAGCCTAAGTGGTAGTTATGGAAAAGGGCCTGCCATGGAGTTCTTCTGCAGACCTGCTGGGGATGGGATATGGCAACAACCTAACTAATTTTGATGTTATTTTGCTTCAGGGATAGAAAAAAGGGACACAGACACGATAGCAAGATACGAATTGTTAATAAAATCAAAATTTTTGTATGATCTCTTACTTTTTTCTAGCAAAGACTTACTAAAGATTGTATTTAGGTATGCAAAAGAAAAGACAAATCTAAACATATAAAATACCAGATTGTAATAAACTATGGGAAATTTCAGCTTCTGGTGTGTTTGGGCAGCAGCCTGATGGAAAAGAGGACAAAGGATGGGACTGGATTTTTAGTATGAGCAACTTGTTCTCCATTCATTCACTGCAACCCCAAGAATTAGAGGCTCTATAAATAAGCCACCGAAATGGTAGGATTTATCTACATATTCTATTTATTTTATAATAGCTGTTAATCTTATACCTGATTTGATAACACAGATCATCACATCTTGATTTTTGTGTGCTTAATTTAAACAGTAATTAAATGTGCATTATATATGCAGATTGCAATGCAGAAGTCTCTATAAGTAAATGAGGATGGGGCTGTAGTCCAAAAACAAGTGTACAAAGCTGTTGCTGAATTCCTATGTGACTGCAAAAAGGAGACCAGTTGAAGAAACAGAATAGCTACTCTATTAAAGATCAGCCCATGCCAGTAGGTTTCCAGGCATAGTAAAGGGAAAAAGAAGGTATTAACCTGAGGGCCACATCCATCAGAGCCTCATGACCAGACTAACCTTTCTGGGCAAGTTCTGCTGTCATAAAGTTTGACTGCTTTCATGGCTCAAAATGAACAGAAGAGACCCAAAATGCTGTAGGAGAGAATGTAAATGACAATGTTTCTTCTCGAGGAAATGAAAGAAACAGGTATCTGGAAGGTGAAGTGCAGACACACACTCAACTCAGGCTGACAAAATTTGGTACATTGCCCTTCAGTCCAGACCTGTGATTTACCTCTGAAACTGAGTTGAACGGGACATCTAAATAATTGTTTCTGTGTGCTGAAGTCCAGTGACAAAACAGATTTGCAAAGAAAACACAAACCTTTAATTACAATTACTCCATTGCCTTAATGACAACTTAGGTTCTTGTTTTATGGTCACATCTATGAGAAAGTTCACATCCTGGTAGAGATAAGTCCTGCTTCCCCCAGCTCCTGCACACATGGCACTCCTCCTCCCTTTTGCCAACACACACACTTGTGTGGCCAGGCAATAAATTGGCTCTGGGAATTCATCTGACTTGAAACAAACACTTTTTCCTCCAAAAAGAGCTGCCCCCAAGCCCCCTCAGCACTGCCTTTTGCGGTGAGCCACTGACAACAAAACCCTGGATGAGGTGGTGGCAGCCTGCTCTTGCTCTCTCTCCTGTTGGGGACATTAATTTCTCAAGATCAAGTGGTCAGAAAGAGGAAAGAATCCCAAATTGTTCTAAGTTTTATGGGAGAGAATTAAAAAATTGGCCAGTCCAAACTTCTATAATTAGGCAATTAAGTTGTCTTTGCTCTTCACCCAAGATACACCTTTTCTCCACTGTTGTTAAAAACTTTCAGTGAAGGATGCCCTTTTAGATTTGTCTTGGTTTGAAAGACAAGTGTCTGCTAAGGAAGGCAGGAATCTTCCTTGGAATGGAAGATACAACCCCCCCTTCCCTCTGAATTATTATAAGTTGAAATCAAGGGGCTTTCAGGCAAAGACATGGGAAATAGGAATAACAGGTTTTTACTAATATATATATATATATCAGTCAGGGTAGCAGTAGCAGTCCCATAAAGTGGTGGCTGCAGTCCTCCTGAAGTGAATGGATGTGGTTCTGTTGAGCTGGTGATCCTGTGTAGAAAGACCTGGTCTTCCTCAGAAGGTCCAGTGGTAGGTATGTAGCTCTTGTCCTCTGGAAATCCAGTGGGAAAGGCTGCTTGTGGTCTTCAAAATCGTAGTAATATCCAGGATGGAATGCTTGGTTTCTTCCTCTGTGTTGTGGCTTGACACAACTAAACGTCAAGCACACAAAATATCAGTTATTTTATAAGGAAAACAAAATAAGAAAATACTGAGGAAAACTAGACAGCTGTGAGGCAAAACAGGTTCAAACTTAAACAGTTGCAGTCCAAGGAGAAAGATTTTTACTAACAGAATTAAAAGTTAAAAGATATAACAAGAAATTAAAACACACACCCCCTTCCCCCTGCTCCCTTCTTCTCAGCACTTTACTCTTTCTTTTTAACTAGCACAAAAGATAACACAACATAGGATTCTAGTCAGTGTTACAGTTCTCGAAAAGTCTCTCTCTTATGCTTAAGGAAAAAGGGTTTCTTCTTGCTTCACATAGTTTCTCAAACTGCCCCCAACAACAGACCCACCTGGAAAGAAACAATCTGCTGTGGTGTAATACATCTCTTCTATGAAAAAATATCAGTTTTTTCACACTGCTACACATGGGCCATCACATGGGGTTATCAATCTTTTTAAGGATGGGTCATTTTGGCCTGAACACAAAGGCTTTTTTTGCTACAAATCCTTAAAAGCCTCTCACTGTTTCTGTATATCCTGGCATAGGCACTCTTCACAATCTTCACGGGCCACACGTAAATCTTCCATCCCCCCATGTACTTCAAATGGATTAAAGAGACAAACAGTTTGAGATATTATAGTTTCTCACCACCACATGCCAGAAGTATTTTTAAGCTACGCGCGAGGAACGCGGCACGGCCCCTTTTCTCCATCACCATTTCCAGCTCTGTCTCACATGGCTCACTCTCTCTCTGACTCCCAAACCTTTATGTTGAAGAATGTTCTTGTTCAGGCTTTATAGTGAAGAAAGCCTTGCTCTTTTTGTGCTGCTGGCTGCATGGTGTTTTCTTCAGTTCAGCCCAAAGTGTGCTGGCTGCAGAAAGGAGGCTCCCACGGTCTCCATGTGAAGAACAGGGGGGACCCGCCAGTCCCAAGAAGCTGCACTGGAAAGATTTTTGCTGTGCAGCAGTCCACGGCTGGGTTTAGCTGTGTGCCAGCCCATAGCTGGGTTTAGCTGTGTGCCAGCCCATAGCTGGGTTTAGCTGTGCCAGTCCACGGCTGGGTTTAGCTGTGTGCCAGTCCATGGCTGGGTTTAGCTGTGTGCCAGTCCATGGCTGGGTTTAGCCTCCTGGGCTCTGGGATGGTTCCTTCCCCAGCAACCCAGGGTCCGTGCCGCGGCATCAGGAAGAGGGGAAGGGGGCCGGGGCTTCGGCCCAGCAGGGTCCAGCCCCGCCCGGCAGGGTTCCGGCCCGTCAGGGCCCAGAGGCTCTGAGGCAGCCCAACCACCCTCAGGCGAGCTGGAACAAGAGGAACTCCCGTCTTTCCATGCGGTTTAAAGGTGTAAATTGTAAGAAGCGTTATTGGTCTAAAAATCTGTCTATCAGCTCAGATTCAACCCACTACACTCTGGGTGGAGCATCTCACAATGGAATGATGAGTCATGGGATAAGTCACTGATGGGTCATTAACAGGAGATAACCTTGAGGGAGGACGCAGTGTGCACTGCCCCACCTGGTTTTAACAGCTCATGAAGATGGTGATAGAATACATGCTTGTGGGCACATCTTGCATGGTAACCTAGGACAAGGTTCAAGATAAAACGAGAAAATTTCTCTCCTCTATCTCCCTGAGTCCATCTTCTTCTTTCCTTTTGACTTACCTTTTCATGTGTATCTACTGAATTGTGGAAGAGATTTGAGTGATGTGTTCTCCAAAAATTGCCTATGGTCTTCAAGGAACCCATAGAAAAGCATATATTAATATTCCTTAAGAGGTGAAGGAATAAATACCTCAACATGTACACACCTTCAGTAGGTATTTGTTTTTAAAAATAGGTATGTAAACAGCCATGCTTGAAAAACTTCTTGGTGTAATTATTACTGGCCTATGACTGTACTCCAGTATGATGAACACTCTTCTAACATAGTTCAATGTAAACATCTGATGAGTTAAGAAAAAGCTTTCTTGTTTGTTGGAAATAGGTTCCATTGGTTTATAGTGCTCAGAGACATAAGTTCCTTGAAATGTTTGAGGAATAAATTTTTTATGTTGCTAAAATATGAACTGCTGGAGCAGTCTGTTCCTGAAGGACTGCATCCCATAAAAGAGACCCATATGGGATGCAGTGCTGGAGCACTACATGGAGAACTGCAGCCCGTGGGAAAGGCCCGTGTTGGACTGTGTCTCATTATCTCATGTGATAGACCCCATGCAGGAGCAGAGGAAGAGCGTGAGGAGCAAAACAGAGTGAACATGTGACGAACTGACTGCAACCCCCATTTCCCATGTCCCTGCACTTCTAGGGGGAGGAGGAAATAGAGAAATTGGGAAAGAAGTTGGGCCCAGGAAGAAGGAAAGGATTGAGGGGAAAGGTGCTTTAAGAGTTGGTTTTATTTCTCGTTTTCCCACTCTGATTTCATTAGTAATAATTTCCCAAGTTGAGTCTGTTTTGACCATGACAGTAACTGGTGACAGCTTTTTCCTGTCATATCTCAACCCACAAACCTTTCATTATATTTTCTCTCCCCTGCCCAGATGAGGAGGAGAGTAATTGATTGGTTTGGTGAGCACCTGCCACCCAGCCAGACCCATCCCACCATCACACATGGTTGTGTTGGAAGTGAAATATCCAAAGCAACCACTGGCAGGTTTACAGGCTTGAAGTGTGTAAAGTAGGAAAAACTGGTCATGACAGCAAACTCCAGGCTGCCTACAGTAGACAGCATGAATATACCAAATGTCTTGGCAATGTGGGAAGGCCGTATGCTTGGTCTCTATATGAAGAAAACTTCAGCATAGAAGGATGCTTCAAAACAGTCCAACCCTCACAGATGTCAGTTGCCCCTAAGTAATCCTATTGTAGAGCAATACTTTTAATTTTATCCATCTGCTAATCTTCAAGGTCACTTCTCCAGTCTTTCTCATCCTGCAGGCATTCCTCAAGTCAACATCTTCTCCTCTGGCCCTCAGACCACTAAGTCTGTTGTTCAATATGGTAGGGATACAGTCTACAGATTCTACTATCTTTTCTCTACTTTTTGTCATCTACCAGTGATTGTAAACACCTCAAATTGTCACTGTTCTTTTTCTCATACTTTTATTATGAACATCTGATACACATCTCCAACTGAAAGTTGTTCAAACAGTGCTTGAAGAACTTTTGGCCTTTCCCTCATCTACAGTTTAGTGAAGACTTTATTTATGTTAGACTCTGTATTCTCACCAGGACTCTTTCCCTTGCTCCTCTGAGCCCTGCACCACAGACAGAGTTACAGGGGCTGTGAGACACACTGCCTGGGTAAATAAATGTGACAACAATGCTTGCAGTTACTCCTTCTGGAACAGCACTGCCACGTAAGGTCATATTTATTTTCATAGCCTTTGTTTTCTGACCTGTTGATTATAAGACCTTTTTGTTTTGCTGTTCTGACTAAGCTGTTTGTCTTTTGTTGTATCTCATCTGCTGATGAATGGATATCCTCAGCAAACCAAGACTGCTGAACACCCCTGGGACTCCAGTCTCTGTGCAGATATTTGTTACACAGCACTATGAGACGTTGCAGGGAGGTGATGTCCCTTTGCCTATGCTGGCAATGACATCAGAGCATTGATTTAATTACCTGTGTACTGAGAAAGGTTTCGCAAAATAGAAATGATTTTACAAAGAAATCCATAAATTTTCAGTGTCTTGCTACAACAGCATTGTTGTCAAATGTTTTCCTACAATCACTGAAGTGTGAGAGTACTACTTGCTACTAATTTTTTGTTCATTAGTATTATGTAGCATAAAAGTATGGTCCATGAACAATGAACTGGGAAGGAATCCAGCTAGCTCTACTTAATGGCTTGTCTTCAGAATAATTGTACAAAGCCCCATATTGGGCAGGAGCATTATTTATCTCCAGTTGTTTTCTTATGTTATTTTGTCATGGTGGATCTCCTCCTTTCCTTTGAGATGAATTTTAGTTCCCTGCTGTAGTTGTATTCTTTATATCACTTAGAGTGAATGTACACTTCCTATTCTTGCTGACAGTCTGTAACTCTGTAGCTGGCTGCTGGAAGCTTCCAGTTCACCCTGTGTAATCCATGTGATTACCTAGATCTTTTCTCTTACTTACATTGCCAGGTTCAGTCTTGTTTCAGCTGGGGGTCTATTTAGCACACAATAGAAGTAGTCCATGATCCATGTTGGAGTAACCTGTATTGGACTATGTGTTTTTGTGCTTGCAGTGATTCACTGCTGCTTCCTTCCTTTGGAAAGTCCCGACACATTCTCAGTTATATCTGTGAATATACTTCTCATGGGTCTCTAGGTCTAGCCCATGTGATTGAAAAGGGATTCCAAGTCCTTCCAGACAGAAAATTCATCTGAAGAAAAGAGGTTGCCAACAGTGCCGTGATGTTTCCTATTGTGTGACTGGGCCATCAACTGAGTGACCACTTCTAACCAGGAATGGGCACATTTCCATAGTCTATGAAACCATATCACTAAACCTGTCACTTCCCTAAAAATCCTGCAGCTATGAGTAAAGAGATGGATCTAAATGTGAAATGCTCACATTGTATAGAATATTTCTTCTTTCATTCTTCCAGAGAGCTGCACAGAAGGCTCTTGATCAAGGGTCATTTTTTTTCTTGCTTTCTTGCTTGTGAACTACCATCAGAAGTACGTCTGTTTTATATGTAAAATATAAACTCAGGAACTCCATTCAAGCAATATAGTTTATACAATTTTATACCTTTGTGGATAAACCAAATTGTATTACTGTGATAGACATTTGTACTGTTGAATGTTCATTTCTGGTTTTACTAACCTTGAAACACTACAATCCAACTGATCAGTGTTAATAGGTACTAAACTATATGAGCTATGGAAAGTATTGACAGTGCTGGAGAAGTTTCTGTGGACACTTTTGGAAGACTACAAATGTTAAACAACTTAAAAAGCTGGAGCAGGCTGGAAAGGACTCTCTATAACTGATCTTTACCTCAAGTCACAGGATAATGATGGCTTTCTTCTTTGTGTGATTAGTTCATTACTTTTTATTTATAGCCAGAACCTCTTTTTTGTGACTGTCAGCTGCAGGTTCTCTTCTTAGGCTGGCATTTGCCCTTTGTTGAAAACCTCCATGCAAGGACTGAGATTTCTGTTAGGATGCCATCAAAAAAATTGCCATAATGACCCCAGCTGGTGCAAGTCAAAGTGGACTTGAAGCCTCTTTGAGAGTATGGTAGAGAGCTGCTGCCCTTGCAACAGGCTCCTGGAAATCAGTTGTCTCCTGCCATCCAAGAGCCAAGGGCTTTATGAACAGTATGCACCTACTCCTAAGCCCTTGGGTAGCTACAGAAGTCAGTAAGACCATGGTAAGCATTGATTTTTTGACATTAAGACAGAGAATGTGGAAGGTTCTCCATTTGTTATGTGCTGTGAACCAACAGGCCAACAAGCTTCTACCAGTAAATCGAAATGCTGTCATCAAAGCAGCTGCTCAGGAGCACAGAGGTATGAGTTAATAGATCCTGACAAAGTCAAGCTCATAAATAACTTAATCAAAATACATGAGCGTGTCAGATGATAACCTTTTTCTTTCAGTACTAAAGATTAACAAAAGGCTCATTGTCACCAAATCACAAAAGGTTGCTGAGGCTATTTTTTGCTGAGTTTCTTAGGAATTAGAGGATAGCTGGCAATTTCGCTTACAAATATTTGCCTTCCTAGTCAGGCAGCGGAAGCTTGGAAGGCTGGAAGAATGATGGCTGTTCTGCATCTGCAGAGAAGGCAAATCAGCTCTAAAGCTGTAATCCATGTTTAGGAAGCCTTCTCTTGGATTGATACACAGAGCTGGAAACCTCTTAAAATGTGTGTTCTGGATCTGGCCCTGAGTTCTGGGACCATGATCTAGCACAGTCCACCTAGAAATTGGCTCCTAAAGGCAGCAGCCATGCCAACTGACCTCTCTGGGTACTCTGGGGAGCATTTGCTGTGCTGAGCTGTCCCAGTCATTTTCTCGTCATTCAAAAGCTCAGCGACAGCAATCTGCATGCCTTGCTTGGCAGCCATCCCAGTAGTACAAGAGCACTCTGTGATGGGCTCTTTGAGTTTCTAGGCTCGTGTGACTATTTTTCAGACCTCGTAACAGCAACATTTCATGCTATCTTCCACGGTTTATGGATACAATGGCACAGTAAGTGAAATATTAGGCATACACTCTTCAAGGGGCTAAGCAAACCCTTAGAGATGATCAGGGATTTTGAGCTCTACTTCTTTAAGGAAAATATATCCGTATATATGGACACCCTCCCCCAAAGAAGGATGGATTTAGAACCTCTGCTCTCTGACAGGTCCCATTCCCGCATGTGGAATTCCAAGAGCAATGACAGATTAGAAACTCATGCCAAAGTCGCTCAAGCATTTAATAGAGTCTGAAGAAGGCAGTGTCAATCTTTCCTTTGTCCAGAATTACTTTAGCAGAAGTATGCAGGCTCTTCACATTCTCTGCGTGATTCAAGTGAAGCAAAATCTCATCTAAGTGCAGCAATCTTGGGGCATTAAATTACATTTAACCTCAATCGTTAACTGTTGTTGATTCTCCATGTTATAATTATATTGGCAAGAAACAGGATCAAGTCAACAGCGTGGAGGAGACGTCAGTGGGGTGACTGTGAAGTGACAGGCAGCAGCACCAATCCCCGGGCCCTCCGCGCAGCTCGTGTGCGCTCGCAGATCCAGGCTGGGAGGGCTCAGGGGAGGAGGGGAGCTCTGCACATATGTGCAGAAATTGCTGCAGTGGATGGCTTGGCTCAGCTCTCGCTGCTATTTAAAGGCACATGAGCTGCATGTTAAATTGGGCATTAGTATTTGCCTGGCTCTCCAACATACAACGGGTCTGACTGTGCCATACACACATGGAGGACAAAAAGCAGGCAGAGCCCATAAGCACAGAAATTACAGGACACCAGGGGCTGACTCCTGCTTCTCCTCTCTAGATGACGGTTTCATAAGGGCAACTCCCTAAGACAGAACTGTATTAGCAAATTAGGATTATGTCTTGCCACTGTGCTTGGAGCTGCCAAGAAATGATTGGTTTCTTCTTCAAAATGCCAGCTCAGGTAAATCTCTGGACTTTTAGTATAAGAAAAGAAAGAGTATTTGCAAGCACTTGCAAGCTGAAAAAATAAAGAGGATTTGTCTCTTCTATCACCAAAGTATTCAGCATGGGTGCCCGTTGCTAGCAGCTATTCCAGCTCTGCAGGAGGTGCCTGCAGAGCCCCAGGACACCTGAAGATTTACAGTGGACTTATTCTAGGAAAATTAAACAACAAATTCTGCAAAGTCCTTAAAATTGCTGTCTAAAATATCTATCAGTTGACAAGCAAAATATTACCAAAAAGGTTTTAGCACACAAGTAAGTGAGAGAGCAACCAGAGCACAAGGAAACTGAAGCTGTCTATACTAGCAAATTAAGTGTGCCTGTGGCCATTCCCTGGCACTGAGGCCAACTGGCAAGGAGCAGCCTGCATCCATAACATTAAATTGTCTGACCCTCCAGAAAAGGGTGGCTGCATGGAAATTGGTTCTGGGAGCATTCCCTGGCCCATGGTGGTACTGGACTCTACCCAGGAACTGGTTGGGATAGAACTACTTGGCATTGGTCAAAATGTGTCAAGTTCTGTGCTAAAAATTTGTGATATGGAGGATAGGGAGTGCTGAAGGGTGTTCTTTGTACTGTTAAATATGGTGGTATTTAGCTAGCCTGGGAATTTCAACCTCTGCTATGGACAAAAAGAAAAATATCAGAAAGAATAGGAGCAACTCCACCCTTTTAGGTTCCTGGTTGGGAACATGAGGACACATAAGATGTGTACTTTGCCCCAAAAGCCTTGCTAGAAGGAGTCACAGCCCTCATGCCATGGGTGGGCACTCACCTCCTCTGGAGAACAGCTTTGTGTTTTTCCAAAGAGCAGCTTTTCTATTTTTTTTTTTTCCTAAGTATAGCTTTTCCTATGTTTGGTTTGTAATGCTGTTTTGCTGTAATTTGCTTCCTTAGTGTTCTGCACTCTGCAACTGCTGGTATGCATGTACTTTCACCTCTCAGCCCTTTTCCATCTTTGAATTTCATTTTCATGACAAAAGACGGCAAACACAAACACTGAATAAGACAGCCACAATATTTGTTGTGATGGAAGACATCAGTGCTTAGTTATTTAAAACAAAACAAACTAAAAAACCCCAAACCCAGGAAAGACTCCTTGCTTCTGATTGCAGCTCCTTTTGTACATCTGAACAATGTGGAGCAGGCTGGCCATGGAGCTGGGCTGTGGTTTCTTAATACCACATGTTAAGGGGCAATGTTCATTTCAGTCGTTCTCACAATTACTCATTTCCATCACATAACTGACATTTCTTGGCAGGATTTTTAATTTTTTTAAAATTGTATCAGGTCCCTAATCCAGTTCAAAATAGAGTCCTGTAAACTGTTGTGCTGTCACAGCTAAATGGGATGAAGATCAGCAGACAAGACACAAGAGATGGAGCATGGGAGGCAGGGAAGGTACCAAATATTGAGCTTGCACTGAGTTTACAACTGCTTTCTCTTTCTAATGCCTGCTGCTTTTGCTTTCTGCTCCACCTGTGGGTGAAAGCATAATCTCTCTGAAAACTCTTATGGATGTGAGCTGACTGTGTACACCTGTACCTGTATCATATTCCCTGCTGAGCTCCTGGAGAATCATCATAATTTATCACAGGCTTTGACGCAGTATGAAGGAGGTGGTTTGGGTAATTTCAAACTTGTTAGGTCCATCTAAAAAGCCACATCTAACATGAGTTCCAACTAAGTCTAACTGGATCCAAGCTGTTGGCAAAAACTTGGGACCATCTCTATTCTGTGTTCTCACAGACCTGCATGGTTCCTTGTATCCATTACCCAGACTGTCTCAGCACTCCTGAGGCTCCAGTGGGGAGCTGATGATGTCCTGGAGGATTTGTGAAGCTGCAGAAGACTGGAAAAGATCTGGTATGGGTCAGATCAAAGTCATTAAAAGGCTGAATAAAAAATTGTCTGTTGCACTATGATGGGGAAAAGAAACTCAGATATGAAGTAGCAGCCCACAGGGGTTGGCCAAGAATAAGTTACAGTGAAACAAGTTAATTTCTTCCTACATTTTGATCCAGCCCTGCCTGTGGCTGTGGCTTTTCTTGCTCCTGGCTACAGGTGTTTTAGGCATTTGCTAAAGATACAGAGATGATGGCACCAACCTCAGTGCTTGGGTGGTCCTCATTGCAGCCCTCTTTCCTAGGAAATGAGGCGGCTTGATAGTGCAACTTCTGCCTGGTACTGACTGATCCATGCTTCAGCAGTAACCTTTTCTGATGAGCCTTTCCCAAATAAAGGGTCATTTTACTGCTCCTGGTTCTTGACTGGCAGAATAACAGTTGTTATACAACTGCAACAAGCACCAGAAGGGTTTTGCCCAAATCACAACACAGTATGAGGAGACAGAAATGTTTAAATAAGGTATCCAAAACCTCTTCATCTTTCCACAAAAAAACCCTATCTTTCCACTAATTACACTAGAGTAAGAAAGAAAATTAAATACCCTCCTTAAAGTATCTTTAAGTAGCAGTTTAATTCTAAACTGGGTTTATGTAGACATTAGATTTCCTCTATTACAACTGTGCTCTACTTGTACACTAAGTAATTATATGATTGGGAAAAGTTGTGCAGGTATTATGTATGTATTCTTCCATAACCTGAGGTATTTTGATATACATTTAAAAGAAGAAAACCTACAAATCCAAACATTGCCTGGAATAATCCAGTTAAAAGTGTAGGGATGTAATAAAAGGCACACTTGTCTTCCAGCAAAGAACACTGTGAAAGACCCAGCACTAATATGCTGCCCCTCACACTTTTCAAACCGCATATTCTCTGTATGCCACATCCAAGAAACTTCCTTTTCTGATTCACCACTACTGAACAGTGATCAGTATTTTCCAGTCCTTCAACTGATTAATACCTTATTCACCACATACCTGAAGGGAGGCTGAATTACACCTGTGACTCAGATTTTTTTCTTACTATAATTGTACACCTACAGCAGAAATTAAGGTTTCATGACTTTGTCACTGCAGATAATAGATGTGTCTGTGTGCTGACAGTGATGTGAGTTATCCATCTGCCTGTCTCCTGGCTATCAGAGAAAGACTGGAGTGACTCATCTCTGGGGCACCTGGTCAGATTCTTCACACTAGTTTCTTCTTGTTTCCTTCCTCTTTGAATTTTGCTCTGTACGTACAGGAAAATCAGGGACAATCAATCCCATTATTAATTTTTAGGTCAAATTAAGTGGCTCGGTTTGAGGATCTCACCTCACTGCAGATGCCCATGTCCACCCATTTGTGTCAGAGCTGCTCTGGGCTCCCCTTTAGTCAGTGGAGAGAAATCAGGCCTGATTCACCTACACTAGATTAAATATCAGCATTGGCATGAGGTGACTCCTGTTGTAAAAGTGTGGGTTGCCTTGCTGACTCCTGAGACAGCTTGCATGACGTGCTCTAGCATGGAAGGCTAAACTGCATAAAATCTGCAGTGACGGGTGATGCATCCTGCTCCAGGTGAGTCAGAAACATGCATTTTGGGATCTAATAAAATAGCCTCCTCTGTTATTCAGACATAGTCTCCCAGCCCACTCTACATGACTTATTGCTCTTTCTTTTATTATATTTTTGTTGCATTTTGTTGCAAAATTTGGGCAGATCCACTGGATTAATTGGCATGACAAATACAGGGCAAAATGAAGTTCTTTTATGCCCTCATCTGTTGAGATAAAATACCCTAGGTGGCCTTACCCTCTGCCCCACCTTTGAATCCACAGGCTTCTAATCTAAAGTAATACACAATCAAAATGTTATACTTGTATCAGACTAAGCCAGACACCCTTCAGCCTCAAG
Organism: Lanius collurio; assembly: GCA_020086605.1. Lineage (NCBI taxonomy): Eukaryota > Metazoa > Chordata > Aves > Passeriformes > Laniidae > Lanius > Lanius collurio. Next base: position 43,479,423 of record JACBWW010000005.1, read on the forward strand.
TCACCTCGGAAAGGCTCTCTGGACTGATGCAGCTGTGTCGGTCCTCCAGCGCCGAGGCGGTTCCCATTTCGGTGTGCAGTGGGAGAGTCCCAGGAGTGCCAAGGAGATAAAAGCCTGGCACTACCCCGGGATACGGGACATCCGTTCTGCAGATGGCAGGGGCTGCTGTCCCCTCTGGAGGCAGGAGGTAGCGCAAGCTACTCAGACTGACACTCAGGTGTCAGAAAACCTTCAGAAACCGCGCTGTAAACTGACTGGAGACTAATTTGTCCTTTTGATTTGCTGTGATTTCCACTTTGGTGCAGCAGCCCAGCACTGTAGGCAATGCACCTGGCTGCCCACCAGCACTGATTTGGTCTTTCAAAAGAATAATTGGTGATTTACCAAGCTATTGCTTTAGAGACCTGGTTTCAAAGGAGGCAGCATAATATATTCTTTTCAGGATCTGAAATGGTCCATTGGATGGGGTTTTTTTTACTATTTATTTTGATGTATACATCCAGTAAAAGGATAGTATCTAATCCCAACTCAAATGCCACTGGCTACTTTTTAAATACAACTGTAGGATTAAGCCTTTTGCTGGACAATCTTTGTGGAAGGAAGAGAGAGAAAAAGAAGAGCAACAACTGAAAAGACATAACATTTTAACAACAAATATTTATCGAATCACACACAAGCCTTTTCAAGATTACAGTAAGTTTCAGTGAAAATAAATTTAAAGAAGTATTATCGCAATTTAAATACAGGTGTAAAAGTGCAGCCTAGATAGTTATGTAAAAAAGAGAGATTAAAAGTTCCACAGCATTCACAGAAACTTTGCTGGGAAGCCTTGGGCCAAACCAAACAACAGGTGCATTCACTGAGGAACACCCAAAAAACTCTCATGTGGTGTGATTTCTGAAACAAGATCCCTGAATGTGGTGAACCCCAATGCTGCTGTGCTGAAAACAGCCAGACTCAGACTCAGTGGCCTCCACTCCTGAAACTTGCCACCCCACCAATTTATGGCCATGCTGGTTTTGAGCAAGAGGTTGTAAAAACCTACTCTTACATCATATGTACTTCCGATGAATTTTTTTGAGTGCCATTTCACAAGCATATTTATGTAGCTTTACTCCTTCTAGGCCTTTAAAGCCACATCCAGAACAAGATGTTCCATAACCCAATCTTCTTGACATTGTAATCCACTTTCACGCTCTGAAAGAAAACCTTTCTTGTTGTCTCCCTCACTCTTTGATACAGTCCCAGAGAGTAGGACATCCATGAACTGCAGTTTGCCTCCCAGTGATAGTAGAAGTTCCCAGCTCCAGCTGGTGCCCAGGGCCAGGGTTTCCCTTCCTGCTCCTGACTCCACTGCACCTCACAAGAGCTGCAGCTCTGCCTGCTAATGATGTGCTGTTCAACAGCATCAAAATAATGTTCTACAACGTGATGAGACTGACAAAGTACTTCATGTGGCCGAGGCTGTGAGAGAAAACACCAAGGAGTCAGGTAAGAGCAGACTGGTGCAGGAGGCCCTGAGATCCTTATTTCTGACATCTGAAATCATGCCCTCCAGGGTTCCATCCTAACAGGAAAGGCAGGAGCTTGTGCATAGAATTTTCCAGGAATGTTTCTGTTAGTTTTAATGACCAGGCATAATTGCAGCACAGATTTTGAATCAGGAACCTGGAAAGTTTTGACAAGCCCTATCAAAACTTTTGCAGTTCATCTCAAGGACTAGCAGTATAATAAATGTCATTCTCTAGTTTATAGTTGTAATCCTGGAGCAAGAGCTGACGATTGTTAATTTTATGCTCTCTTTCTTTCTGCTTACTCATTATGTCAGCATATTTCATTTCTGCAATGCTTTCTGAAATCAATCTTCATTTTAATGTATAGCTCCCTACTGCCTTTTTTTCCAGTAAATAGATGAAGATTTAGTGTTGGCCTCTAACACACTGAATCCATTAATGATAGTTTACATAATCAGATTTTCAGTGCACTGTAAATCTGTCTTTAAATGCTTACATTGCTCCAGGACTAAACTGGTTAACTTTCTGAGTTGTTTTTCATCATTTGTATACAAGTCACCACCTTAAGGAACAGTTAAGATGCTATTTTGGTGGGGCTTTAGCACCTTCTATATGTCATTGATTATTTTTTCCCCAATGGGGAATTTCTACAAATGATGTTATATTTCAGAATAACAACTATTTTAGTCATAAATATCTTCTAAGCTACTAAATGTCAAACTTCCTTGCAGCAGTATCATAGTTCATCTCTTGAATATAGTGATTGACTTTCACAATTAAACAAAGTGATGAAATTTCACAGGGAAGAACAAGCAAAACTAGCCAAAACCTTAACATGCAGATGGATGGTGAACCTGTAAAGCAGCTCTGATGGGAAGTAGGAATGTGCTCCTACAGGCTGTCCATGGATTTCCTTCATGTATCTGGCACCCTGCTTTTAAGCTCTGAGGAGTATCAGGACTAATAGGAGCAAGACACAAGCCCTGGCGTAGGGCAGTGCAGCCAGGGCCCTGAGATGGTCCCTTCCCACCATGGCGGACCAGACTTCCTCAAGCACAGTAGTTTATGCTGCTGTATCCCTTGCCAGTGGGCCACAACAGCAAGGTGTAAGCCCAGTGGAAGGGCCTGGCAGCTGCTGAAGCAGACACCCAAGGAGCCTGCCCTATTTACCCAGTTGCTTCCCTGATGTGGGTTTTAGGAGGCTTCAGCTGAGTCATGGCTCAACAGACATGTGTGCCATCTTGCCTTGAAGAAATTGGAGGGTGAAGCCCTTCAGTACCTGCCAGCCAGGATGGAGCATGGAAACACATCTGGGGATTGCTTGCATTTGCAAGGGTGAGTCTGACCAGCAGCTGATCCTTCCCTGAAGCATGATATTTCTTCCTCTCCTCTGTGAGGAGAGCTCTACAGAAATGCAAGCCATTACACAAGCTGAGTTTCTAAATTGATTGCAGTAAGTCGACAAAATTTTCTCATAAGGAAGCACATTGTTTCATACCTTCTCATATAAAGCAGACTCAGTACCAGCCACTTTGAACTTGGTTTAAAACTGTGCACATTGAGGTGTTATTAAATCATTTTAGAAGCTGAACTGGTGTGGAGAGTGAAAAAATTGCACAAGGATGTAGCTTGTGAGTTTGGACAGATGCCACATACAAAGTGTCCAACTTCAAGGAGATAACAGCTGTCCAGTATCACAGCTGGCTTCAATTGTTTCCTGAGAGACAATTAGCATTGCCTTGCAAAACTAAGGGTAAAGGAGCAAATGATAATATGGATTTAACTGGACCAAATAAAATATAACTCCACTACAGTTGGGTAAGTATCACTTTGTTTACCTTTTGCCAATAAACAAGACTTAAAACAGCAAGACATGTCTATTTTAAAACACTTGGTCCAGGTAAAACCATAGGTTTGTCCTGGAGATTTATTTTAAGCACATAGAGTTGCCTAGATGAGGAGCAAACTGGGAAAAGAAACAGGTGGTATGGAAGGGACAGAAGAGAGGAAAGAGCTGGAAGGAGCCAAGCCTGAAGGAAAGCTTGGTGAAAATAAGTCAAAATATTTTTACCCCTGAAATACTGAATGAGAAAAAAAACTCCAACACAGTCACCCAAGCTCTAAAGGGTTCAGGTGTCTCATGTGGACAGCAAGCACTGGCTATGGATGCTGTCCCTGCCAATCTGATACCAACTCCATGATGATATTTATGGGACTTCAGGATGTATTTTTTTCTTTTGAAACTTAGGAATAGGTTAAAAATGTTATTAAAGTTATATTGTTAAACTCTTCAGAGTCTGGAAGTGCTTGAAAGAAGCACATCTGTGCTCTCTGTGCACCTCCTCTGTTGAATGGCCTTTTAACCACACACACGGGCCATACCAATAGCCCAGACTCTGCTGTGCTGGGCTTTCTCCAGTGTTTGACCTCACAGTCTCCTGCTCCCTGTAATTATGGGCTGCGGCACTCTGCTGAGTTCAGCAGGGCGGGCAGGCAGGAAAATTGTCCAGGAAGTACCTGCTGAATTTACAGAGCTTTCAGGGCTGGATGGCCTCACAGCCATTGAGTGTTAAATTGTTCTGTTAGATACATACACAAATTCTTTCAAAAACCTCAAGTAGTTTCTTTTGCTGGTGTCCAGGACTTTGGCCTTAGAACTGGAAAAAAAAATAGCATATTTCTTAATTGAGAATAAATGATCCTTATCAACCAGGTTGTGCAACACTATGAAGCAAAGGAGGTCAGCACCCAGTAGTCCCTGAGCTGCCCACTTTAGTTCCCTGTTCCATATATTCAGCCATAAATTTGCCCTTACAGAACAACATCCAAATTTATCCCTTGCATGAGTTTGAGCTGGATCTATCTTTGTTCTCTGCCTGAGGGATGTGAACTGTGGTAAGAAGCAGCATGTTGTAGCTAAGGCTGTGCATGCTGCTCTCAGGGGGACCATGCACTGCTCTAAGGGTGCTGCAGGTTAGTGCAGTCCAGGTGGAAATTTTGGTTGCTCACTCTACCTCGTTTGCTGGAGTATTTGTTCCTGTTAGGGAGTTGTGTTATTCGAGGCACTTTCTGGAGGACTTTTCAATGTGATTGGGGCACAGTAGCTGGAAAAGACCATCTGCCCACAGAATAATTATTTATTCTGGGAGAGAGATCAGAAGAACTCAGATATTTTTTACTATCTGTTCATATCAGGAGTGTTTCTAACCAGTTATGGATTTGAGCTAGATTTTCAAATTCTCATATGCTTGACCTTAAAAGTAACCCAAATCAGGCTGTATGGTCAAGGACTGAATATTCAGTCATGGTCATAGACAGGACTGAATATTCAAGTTCCTTGAATCAAGGAAGAAGAAAGATGGGCTTGGATAAAAACGTGTATGCAAGAGAGAAAACATAATTGATGAAGTTGGAAACTGTGTTGTGCAGCTCTGGATTCATCCCTTTTTCCAGCTCCAACATACACAGAAAGGGTGTTCCAAAACAGGCCAACACATTGTGTTCATGGATTTGAACAGTTTCTGTGGGCAGAGTGCTCCAGCTGAACATCCTTAAAGTTAGGGTCCTTTTGCAGAGTTGACACAAGGGAATGGCTGTCCTGGGGGATCTCTAATAAGCCACATTTACTGCGAGGCTGCTGGGTGCAATCTCATCTGCACAGATTTGTAATGGAGCTGTTACATGAGAGATTGTGGGATTTGCATTTTTGCACACATAGAAAGGTGGAGCTCACATTTCTGCACAAGGCTAACCTTGAAAATGAGAGCTGGAAGGAAGGAATGTGAGAAGAAATTCACCGTGCAGTGCAAAATGTGGATTCTGATCAGGGAAGTACCCTCAGTCATTACCTAGTGAGGATGAAATATATTCCTGAACTGTGTAGCATACTCTCTGGTGTTTTGATGACAAAGAAATTACACCCTTTAATAGAAAGCACCTGAAGGGACTTAGGCTGCAGCTTCCCAGGGTGCTGAGCCACTTGAGCAGCTCCCTGCCAGGGAATGAGCCCCTTCAAAATAAAATATCTGCCCTGAACACACAGGGAGGGAGTTGGTGCTGAGTGAGGGATGTGCTGCTGACAGACTGGGTTTGGAGCTTTTTCTCACCATGAGTATGCTGAAACACCACATGTACATCCTGAAAAGCCTATTCAACTTAAAAAAGGAGGAAGAAAGAAAAGGTGTAAACTGGATGTCCTCCGTGTACACTCTATTAGATTCTCCAATCATATAATATATTGGTCAGCAAGAAACTACAATACCCAAAACTTAAATCAGCTACTATTGGCTATATATTTTAAGGCAGAGAGTTGACATAGAGTCAGGCAGACCAGTCCTTGGACACACTCAGTCAGAAATACATCTAACAACAAATTCGTGGCAGAAATTTCAAAAGAATGGGATAAAACACAGACAGTGTGACAGTATATATGCTCTTTTTGTTTGCTGAGCCCTCAGGGTTCCTCTTTTTTCCCCAGTCAGAAGATTCTCCGATTTAACATTTCAAGTGGAAGTGGCAATGCTCCTGCAATTTCTTGACACTTTTAAATGCATGTGTAAATGTGATTTCTTAATTAAAAATGAAACAGAACAGTTTGCTGAAGATGTCTCAGTAGAAAGTTTTTGAAGTTGTATTTATAAACAAATTGCAAATCTCTTCAAATCCATAATTATCTGTCACAACTGATGAGCACTGAAAAGATCTTCCAAGATATTGTTAACCCTTTGGAGCTGTTGGAGCTGTGATTTGTTATAACTTTGTTACTTCAAACAGGGCATGTTAATATGAAGTTTATATTCACCACATGGTTCTGTGAACTAGATTTAGGGGAAAGAGCAAACACTGTGAAACTGTGATGAAGTCTGGAGAGTTGGTGAAAGCATGCACAGACAGCATAGAGCCAAGTGTGAGACACCCTGTACACTCCTGTGGGATGTTCCTTAACATGAATGGCAAGCTGAAAATGCCGGTTGGCTGCCTCAAATGGCAGCTGTGCCCATAGGCTCATCTCTGTACACTTTCTACCTCTGAGTGCTCCAAAACAGGCCGAATAAGGTGTGGGCATCACCCCTTCTAGTTCTGGTAGGGAAGCTGGGAGGTGGGAAGGAGACTGCATTGCACCTGCTCCTCCATAGGTGGGTTTTACCTGACACAGCCCAGTGTGAGCCTGAGGCACCCCCAGACACCCACCTCCAGAAGTACCAGTCACACAGTCATCAGAGTTTTGACATAATTTCCTTACCTTTTAAAATTACTGTTAGTATCAAGAGCAAAAATGCTGTCCCAGCTCTTGGATTTTTGACTGACATGAAGACTGTGAGAAGGGTGGGTACAGCTGTTCCCGCTGTCCTGCCCCAATGCCCCTCAGCAGATATCCCGTTTGTCTCTTCTTTCTGGGTGGATGTTTGGAAGATACCTATCTCTCAGATTCTACCAATCTGCATAATGTCACACTTCTGACACCACAGTCACCCCCAGATACTCTGAGCAGTTGACGTGTTCTGCTAAACGTGCCACACTTGTCACACCAGAGTTCCCTTATACCCTGAATTAGAAGCTGGTGATAATTTGGCTACTGGTCCAGCAGCGATAGTGGGAAACATGGAGAAGGGATGCAGCGTGGTTTGATTTTAACACTGGGCCTGGAATGGCCCTGATCAGAGCTGAGATCTGAGCATCCATCCTGTAGGAATGTTGTTTTAGGAGCTTTCGTGTCGCTCACCCTGGTCACATGTGCCGTATGGGACCCTCCAATGTATCCTTTAGAAGACTCAGTCAAAAAATAGACTCTCAAATATATTACTGTGCATTTAAAAATAGAGTTACAGAAACGAATTGCATCTCATAACAATGATATTTTTGTCAGATATATTCCTCAATTAATGCTATTTTGGACTGTGGTAAAAAAGTGAAAATGCCAGCAGTATCTCCTTCTACAACCTCACTCTTAAGATTTTTGATAGTCAAATATTTCAACATTTCAAGATAATTTCCCCCAGCTAACTCTTGGCCTTGAGTAAGCTGCAAAAAACCGTTCCAGTGTGTTCGAATAATGAGAATTACTGCTGGCACAAAAAGGAGGAGCTCAGCATCAAAGGCAACATCCAGTTTTCTCATGCTCCTGTGTAGCCTGCTGAAGATAATAAAAAGAGACTACTCCAACCAGAAATTTTTGTTGGTCTCTAGCATTTAAAATAATAATCTCAAAAATGATCCTGAAGGCTTAAGGGTGGCAAAGACCTTTGCATGCAATAAATATTTTAATAGCTCATTTTTCAAGTTTATTCCTGACAGACAATACATACTTTTTTGCCCCCTAAGTTTGTTTTGAACTGTGGCTGTATTTATTTTGGGATGAGGAGAACTGCATGATGCTTCTCCTCCATTCCTGGGACTACAGTCCAGTGAAGTGAAAGAAACACTAACGTTAACTGTAGTGGCACTCTTTGCTCATCCTTTGGTTCATATCCTGTGCTAGACTGAGCACTGTAACCTTTCCCTTAAGCCTTCCATGTAGCAACCTACCCATGGAGCCTCTGATTTCTCAGACGGAATCCCCAGCCTTCCCCAGTTCCTGCTGTGAGAGGGGCACTGTGGCACCCCCAGCACTGCACAGCTCAGAGAGAGCACAATGGCAGGAGGAGGGAACTGAGGTCTTTGCAGTGCCAGAACATAAGACATTTCTTCCATGAGGCAAATGTGGGTTTGTGGTTCAGGAAAACTTTTGAGACCTGGCTTTCTATCCTCTGGAGTTTTTAATTGTAAACCAAAAAGCTATACACAGAATTGTTTGGAGAAGAGGAGCTGAAGTCTTAATTTTAGACTAAAAATTGCCTTTCCAGATGGAGTTTGTAGTTTTGTAACCTAAAGCTGTGGTGTGTATTAATACACCCAAAGTGGTGGCACAAGTTTGTTTTGAGAAGACAGGAAAGCAAGGCTGAAATGAGTCCTAGCTGAAGGCAACAGCACAATTCCTGTTGTCCTCAAGGACATGAGATTTTCTTTAGGAATGGAGATGGGTGAAGTTCAGAGGCGAACAAAGTTCAGAGGTGACTGAAGTTTTCAGTTGTGTTTCTAGTGAAGCACAGCTTCCTCTGGCTGATCCCTGAGGCAGCACCAAATGTCTTGGAAAGGCAGCCCTGCCTGAGGGAAAACTCCTATCCCTGCCTGTCACCTCTGTTTTCCATCCCATGGGGATGAGTTCAGGGGTGCCGTCCAAAGTGGCACCCCAGAGGCAGATGGAGAGGGATGGGGGCAGAGAGCAACTCACAACAACTCTGCCTTTCCCACCTGCAAAGCCAGCGTGTGTCAGCTCACCTCACCACTTCTTTCAGTCTGTGTGTGGGAGCAGAGAGGAGTCTCCACCATCGCCCCCGTGTCTGGCTGGTGAAGTGGGGGGAGCCCCTCTGTCCCAGGCTGTTGGGGGGCAGGGGAGGGAGCAGGATTCCAGGCAGTGCTGCTGAAGGAATGTTTATGTAGGTCTTGCTGGTTCATAATTATTTGCTGGAGGACAGGAGAGTATGCACAGAGAGGGAAGGACAAAGTGACAATGCTTTGGAGAGAGGCTGAACTGCATTGTCAGGCAATTGGCAAGGACCAGAGTCATCCTGTGGATTCACTTTCACCAGCAACAATGTAACAAAAAAGCAGAAGTGTGGCCACTGACACTACCTTTCTATCAGTCTTTGCTGCTCCTGCATCTTCTCCTTCTACTGAAGCAGCTGCTCTCCATGTGCTGAATCAAATCACAGGATGTAACCTAGAAAAAGGCTGGATTTTGGTGATTTTTTTTTAAAACTCTGTAGGTATTTTTCAGCTAGGTCAGCCATCTGAACAGGTTTGCTCTAAGGTTGTGCTAGCAGAGTAGAAGCACTGGTGCAGGTTGAAGATGAAGGAGAGAGCCCAGCTGAGCCCACAGTCCACACACAGAGGTAGCCCTGGAGTGCTACAGCTGAAGAGCAAAAGCCAGTAGCTCTGGAAAACTAGTGCCCCTCTCATGCACATGGGGAAGAAGTACAAAGCTGATCCTCAGACAAAATCTTTATTTCTCAAATTTTTATAATTATCCTTTAGCTTCTGAGTCTGGCAGCACTATGGTTTGTATGCCTTCTACCTACAGTTTTCCATAGATTTTTCGTTCTTAATTAAATGAGAGTTGTCACAAGAGGACAATGTCTGAAGCGATGAGTAAGGAATGAGGAAATTGACAGTAAAACAGCCATGAGCCAATGAAGGGCAGTGAATTCACTGTGAGTGAGTGAAATGCAGGAGGGGCAGGCAAGCAAACAGGATAACTGGCAGATTTTACTGCGAAGATGGTAAGGTCCATCCCCACCATAACTTTATTGCTGTTGGCAATAGTTCTAAGCCCTGTGTTGCCCCTGTGCTGGACACGGCCAGTGGCCCAGGCACTGCAGCAGGATGCAGTCACCTGCACACCTCTCCTGTCAGGATTTCTCCTGATGTCTCTAGGTTTGTCTTGTCAGTGTTATCTGAAAATTCAGGGCTAAGGATACACCTCTGTCTTCTTATTTCCTTCTACATGCTTGTGTGTTGTCTGCCAACTGCACACTCAGTTCCCAGAATATGCTCTAAATTCAGTGTTTACAGTTTGCTAGTTCCATGCAAGTTTCCCTGATGGAGATACAAACATTAATTACCATGCACTTTGATACCCAAGAAAAAAGTTTCCCTTGTCTGCTGATTTTTCCATACCTGTATGATTGCAAAAGTTTCTTCTATCTTTAGGGAGGACTGGCCCATTGCTTTAAGTGGGCTCTGTGGTGCATCCTCAGCCTGGTGCTGGCCCACAGCCACAGCAAACAGAAACACTCTAAAGTGAGGCCACAACCAGACATTTGAGCTCAGCACATCATCACAAGGGTGTGCAGAGCTGGACATGGGACTGAGTTTGGGAAAATGCCTCCTCCCTTCCTTTGTAAATGTATGTACTGTCCCAAGGATGCAGGATGTGGCTCCACAGAGAGGAGGGGATGAACAGGGAGAAGACTCGAGGGTGGAGTGTTGGTGTTGGACATAATGGGTGAGAATCTTTGGTGGGTTGGTGGTGGTTTGAGGGGTGCAAGAGGTGTAAAGGGCTCCTTGTGCCCTGTGGTGTTGAATAGGAGGGTCTGTAACAGAATCACTCAGGCCAGAGACCAGACAAAGAAAACTTCCTGGCCTCAGGTCCAGCAGCAGAAGGGTTTTGATGGATTGTAACAAGTTTTCTTCACTGGGAGTTGCCACTTCAGATGTTCCAAGGCCCTTGGTATCCACACACACTCTGCAAATAGAAAGCCATCCTGTCTGTGCCCAGGGCATGTTACCTGCAGGCAGAGGGCAGGAAGAGACTCTGCAGAGTGTTGGGATGGTGTGATTGCAGCTGCCAGCCCTGTGTCATGCAGCCGAGGGATGCCTGTCACAGGTGGAAGCTAAATGCACAGAGAGAGTGGGGGGGCTGTCACCCCAGTAGGGACCTTGTTCCAGTCAGGAGGACAGTGCAGCACTGGCCCGACCTCTGCTGTCACTTTCCCAACATTAATCCCTCATCCTCTGGCTGATTTCTGGACTCAGTCCAGCATTTTGTGTGGCTTGCAGGAACTGGCAGGCTTTGAAACTGCAGCTTCCTCACTTGGATGGGCAATGAGATGAGGAGGGTGACAACTGTGCTGGAGGGAGGGATTTAATGCACCCTCCCGGTACCTCCCAGCACTGTATCAGTCACACAGGTCACATCTGTTAAGACAGAGCTGTAGTGTGTGGCAAAGGGGTAACACTACCAGCTTCTTGTTTCCACTCAGTAATTCATGCTAGAAGGGAAGTACTGTAGTGTCAAACAGTTTCTCTGGGACCAGAGGTCTCAAGGCAGGGAATGCTGCTTCCATCCACTGGTTAACAGGAAGAGGAAGGAGAGGGGGGAAGCTACCAGAAGATTTTGCCTATATAAACAATTTACCTAAATTCCCCAAGGGGATAGGAGAGCAAAATATGAAGCAAGAAACAGTCAGTGAACCTTTTCTCCTACTGCCTTTGTATTTACAAGGAGAGCTCTGGCAGATCCTTCCCCATGTGAGGTTTCTAACCAGACCTCTTCAAATCCCATGTTGGGTATCCATGTGTTACTGCCTGCCTACACAAGCTAGAACTGCTCTAGTAGTGGAAATGAAATGAGAAAACTCAATTCCTAAGGAGCAGATCCATAGGGCAAAGGCTTGGGTTGCTGCCTGAGGAAGATTTGGCAGCAGCACCACAGCTGTGGGAAGAGGTTACCTCCCTCATGGTGGTACAACTGTTAGTGCTGCTGTGTGGTAAATGAGATCAGAGATCTGAGCTGGCTGGAAAAGAATTCTTTTTTCCTTTTTGCCTCCTTTCAGCTGGATGAGTTTTCAGCCAGACCAGTTCCCTGGGCCAGTTCATGGTGCAGCTGCATGTTCACTTGTGATGGCATGATATGAAGACAGCACAAAAATAGACTAAAGGCACAGATGGGAGAGACTCTCAAAAGGCAACGCTCACCGGACTGCAGCCTGAATGCCCTCTGAGGCTCCTCCTTCCCAACAGTTAACAGAGGCCCTGCTAGGCAATGTCTTCAGCAATCCTGAGGCTTTGCACTGGGGAAAGTCTGCTCTTTTTCCAACATCTGTCTTCACATGCCAGCTTCCCCTCCCCACTGCACATGTGCAAAAGGAGCAGATGTGATAAGGAAGATAAACAGGAGGATGGATTCTGAAAAGGTGGTTGAGACCCACAGATGTAACATCTGCTGCCAAAATACATCCTTAAATAGTGGGGATCAAGGAGTGGTCTGTGTGGAGATGCCCAGCTGTGCAAACTGGGTGTCTGAGCAGCATGCAAACATAATACAAAGGTTCACACAGAGATGTGAAACTGCAGTGTCAGAACCAAACTGCTGCAAGTTTTTTTTTTAAATCTCGATAGTGCAAAGAAGAAACAACTTGAGTTGCTGAGGGCTAGTGGCATTAGGCTGAAGAACAGATTCAGGTGGGGTGAATGGGTCAGATATTTGTAAAGTTCTTCGTGAAGGGCTGTGTGTCCATCTGTGCCATGTGTCCATCAGTGCATGCTGTCCTGGATACACAGGAAGAAAACTGAGAAATACTAATATATTGTGTGAGAAATTACATTCCTTGGGTCCGAGAGGCTGATTTCCTCACAAGCAACATGTTTTACAGGAATCTTTTTTGAGCCCTAAGCTGAAGGACGTTTTCAGCAAGTTGCTTGCTTGTGCATTTCCCAGTGCACAGCTGACGTGAACAGACATGGCACGTCACAGCCTGGAATGATTTCCAGTCTCAGTGTAGGTCAGCAGCTATGCCATGTCTGCAGAGCAATTTGGCACATTTCTAGTTTAACCCAGTTAATCAGATCAGCTTCTTAAAATTATCTTTTTTTCAGCACTCCAGGAAAAGCAGTCTATTTCAGCTGAAAGAAAAAAGACTCTTCTCTCAAAATACTGACCCTGTGTGCAGTTATTGAGAAACTGCATGTAAGAGTTGTAAATCAAACAAACCAAGATCAGTCCTACAGGAAAACACAAGCTCAGAACAGGAAAGGCTTATTTCAAGGTCATTACCCAAAATAAGTGTTGTCTGTATGAGAAAAAATAGTGGTATTTAGGAATATCCTCTAGAATGTGAAGCATTCTTCAGTATTGTGAAAAAATATATTTATTTTGTTGATTATTGCTGATGCAATTGTGCTTTGAGTAACTAATGAATACTTCCACTTGGAGGCCATATCTCTTACACCCACGTACCCTTAAGGAAAATTGAAACTCTTGGCCTTTTGGGGGACTTTGCACCTTGCCTTGGGGCCATGACTCTGTAACTTCTTACTACTAGATTATATGACATTTGAAGTGGAGGCCACTCTACTTATTTGAAAGTGCTTATTAAAAAGATTGAAAAAATAACTCTGCTGTGGGCAATGCTTACATAGTAGTTATTATTTAGGACATCACAGAGACTCTGCAAAGGAATATCTCTAAATTCAAAATTTTCTTGGATCCAATCAGGACTGAACAATTCAGATCTGGCTGATAGATAACTAACATAGACAAATTGCAAATTCTGCCTGTACAGACTCACCTGTGCTGTGTCTCCTGTTATCTTGGAGATATTCTTTGACCCTGAAACTCCTCATCTAACTGCTTGCCTTTATGTCTCGAGGGCTTGATCTGCTGGAATCAGTGGAAGCTTTGCTCCTGATTATAGTGGGGCATGTCTGGGCTCAGCCCAAGCATTGATGGAGTTGAAACTGCAGCTTTTCTTCTGCCTCCTTATCTACACCTTTGGACTGCAGTTTGACTGTGACAGTTTCACCCAAACCTCTGTCTTCAGCTCCTGCTGTGCTGCATGCTGCCACCTTAGCTCCCTTTGGGATCCCCATATTTACTTGAGTCTATCTTATCTATTTTCACTCCAGGTAAGAACAGTTGTGCTGGTTTGGATCATCTAACCCATCCATCTACTCTGCCTTCAACAGGGGCATAAAGCAGATTCATATCAATCAGTTACTGCAGTTTCCAACTATTTTCAGCTCAGAGGATTTCCTGAACCTGCTGTGGTTTCCCTGTGGCATGGATTCCTCCAAACACTTGGGTGAGCATATAAGCTCCTTGCATCCTCAGCGTGCTTTGGAAAGGACCTCCTCAGCAGGTCCACTGCCTGCTGCGTGACAAACTCCTTCCTTCTGTCTGTTTGGAACTTGGCTCCTACCAGCTTCATAAGCTGGTCCCTCATTGTCCTGGAGACACAACCAACGCTCAATCTCTATCCAGTCTCTCTGCGTCATTAATGATTTCATAGCTGTCCCTGTACTGTGTTCCTCATCTCAAGTCCTATTCTCCTGCACTGCTCCTTGTAGAGAAGTTGTGTCATGCCTTTGCTCACCCTGTTACTGTTCCTGAATCTTTTCCATCTCTTCTCTATCTTTTTCAAGGGCCCAGAGCTGCAGAGTATTCAAGGTGCAGGTGCAAGATGGATTTATACAGCAGCACAGCAATCTTTCTGCTTCGTTGTTTTTTTCTTTTGTAATAATACCAAACATTTATTTGCTCTTTGACAGTTGTGGAGCAGTGATTTTGTATTTTCAAGAAAGTGTCTACAGTAGTTCAACCAAACCTTCCCTCCTGAGCAGCAGCAGTAAGCACTGAAAACATTATTTATATGTGAAGATGAAGCTGCTTCTCCTTAAATGCATTCATGGTTTTACATATGCCTAGACAGAATTTCATTTGCCATTATTTGGGCTGGTCATTCTCTCTCTTAAGGTCTTTCTGGAGGGCTTCACCATCTGCCCTCATGTTCCCTACCAACAACTTTGTGTTATCATTAAATTTTTGACCTCTGTGCTCATCTTGTCTTGCACCTCCCTGCTCTGGCTTCCCTCTCCTGCTCACCTCTCTGCCTTTTCCTTGCTTTCCCCTCTCCAAAGACTCACAATATCCTTCAGATTTCTTCACTTGGACCCATCATCCTTCATGTTTGTCATCTGCAGCCTACCTCATCCAAAAAAGTCATACTCCCTTTTTTTGTACTTTGTACTTTGCCACGTGGTTGCAATCATGTCAAACAGAGTTGTACCAAACCTCCAGTGTCTGAAGGGAGACTGTCCCTGCTGCAAAGACTGTTGTGAGAGAAAGAAGAGACAGGACAGGATGCTCCTGCCAGGCAAATGAGCTAATATTTAGGAATTTCCAAAATTACTCATGATGTCATTTTTATTTTTTGAAAGCTATAGAAAATAAAGTTGTGGTTTTGTCAACAGGAAAAAGAGGAATATTATCCTTTTTTGACCCTAGTGGTTAGCCAAAGTTTGGATTGTTTCAGTTAATTCTCTAGTGTCAGGATTGTTTCAAAACCTAGTTCTTTATTTACAAAAAACAGGCAGTCCTTTCTTTGCTTGACATGAGGAAACACTTTGCTTGCAGCTCCAAGCTCTTTTCCAGTGAGTGGTCCCTGCAGTCTGTACTACCCTGCAACACCCAGCAAAGCGCTTTGCCAGCATAGCTTGGCTCCCTCAGAAGACTTGCATCATGTGCCTGCCTTTGGATGGTGGATCCTGTTGTTCCAGGTAGTTTATTCCATAAAGGAAGTTAGTTGTTCCCTGTTGTTTAATGAGAATGAATAGGGCTGCAATACCTTCTGTTTCCAACAAGCTTTAGCATGATTTATGATGGAAGGAACTTCATAAGGAGCCAGTGGTCTTCCAGTTGTGTTGAGTTTTCAACAAGAAATGCTCTCTGAAAACTCTCCTTTTTTTCACTATGTCACCAATAAAGCACAGTTCAGGCATGCAGTCTTCATACCATCGACATTGCAGCTCTCTGGAAGCTCTAGCAAAGTCAAGCCTTGGACTAATAATAGCATAGAATTCCACCACTGGATGCAATGTTAGCCAAGCTCAAGACTTTCAGAGATTAACCTCCTGGCTAAGCTTCCCTGTTGAAAAGTTGAAAGTAGTACATTGCATCTTTTCTTGTTTTCAAGGATTTGTAAGTGGACTGTCTCTAAAGAAAAGGCTAGGAAGACAAGGAGTTAATTTGGAAATCTGAGTTGGCTTAAATGACATTCAGAACTTGCCACATCCTTTTTGCACTACATAAAAACTTTCAATAGGTCTGTGCAATTCCAAAAAATGCATGTGGCAACAACTGACTTCAGTTTCTGGCTCCAAACCTTTGCTTCTTCTCCATGTTGGAAAATCTCTTGGTCTTTTCCAATGATTCTTCCCATGGGGATGGCGTGATATTTCCTCCCTCCATTCAGACTGGTCCATACTACAGTTTGGAACACATCTCTGAGCACCTGAGCTGATGTAGGTCTGACCAAACCTCCTGTAATCTGCTCATATTTTAATTATGTTGCTCAACATCACTGGTCATAGCCCCACTCAGACAGAGCCTTACAAACCAGCCAGGCCCTACCACTGCAATTTCAAGCCTCTGCATGGTACAACTCATGGCACAGCAGGAGGGACAGCATCTCTTCCGTAATCCAGGGATTTTTTGTTCGGTGTCCAGGCTTTTTCTGAGCTATCTGTTAGCAAGACATTCTCTCTGCTCTGCTTCAGAGGAAATAGCAGAGAAGGCTTTCTAAAGGCAGCCTTCTTCTGCATATTCTCCACTGCAGAGGATATAAATGTTTTTTCCCAAGAGACAGCACTGCTTTTCTGGTTATGGCTACTGCTTCTCACACTCTGCTTTAGGAGAGGATTTATTTTCAACTTAAAGGTTTGTTTAAAGAGCAAAACCAAATAAGTCTTCCAGTTGTGTGAGTGATGTTACAGTGTGTTACCTTCCATGGCAGCACAGCAGCTTCCTCACTCTGGTGCATGTCAGCACGAGGGTAAAATGCCCGTGGGCAGCTTGGCGGGCTGTTACAGGCACCTGAGAGCTTTCTCTTGATTGTAACTTTGGTTATTATTCCTTCTTAGGTTTCTCTTCACCTCCAGCATCTCAAAGAGCAATTATCTGCACAGGTAGTGAGTGTTCCAGGGTCCTTAACACATAGATGCTCTGAAAGTGAGGTGCCTGAGACCCTTTTCCATGTAGGAACCCAACAATAAGACCTGGGCAGCTTTCTGCAAGCATCACATGTGTAAACTCACAGTTAACACAGGCTGAGACAGTGTCTGATGTGTCAGACAGGATCCTCTGTGCCGCTGGTGGTGAGCACACACAACCTTGCTAAATCCCCAAAGGCTCATGACATTCTCTCGATGGTTCTTCGGTACATTCTCTGCTGCTGTGCCCAGGCAGATGGGAACAGGAGAGAATGGGAGCTGTTGCCTATAGAAAATGCACTCTTTCTGCAGAAGGTGTTCATGTCTGCCATCTCCACTGCAGAGTGCTCTTGCACAGTGCTCTTGTGGCAAGAAAAGCCTGGTACCTGCTAGATTCCTTCTGCCTGAAGAGCTCTGCCAGTGCGATCCAGGGCAGTACCCATGGAATAATTCTTCTCTAGCACAGCCCTGATGTTTTTTACAGCTCAGCACTGAATTTAGGTATTTCTGCACAAGGCACAAGCAGGTAAGGATGGGACCCTGCAGAAGCAGTGTTTTTTGAGAATACACTAGCCAGCTCTACACCCATGGATGGAAGGAGGCTGTGGTGTTACCTGCTGCTTTCAAACACTCACTTCTGAGAGAAGAAGGGGGTCTTTGGAAATGAGACACTCTAATCCAGGAACAAATGACTGATTTTATCCAGGCCCATGTGACAGGGCTGTACAACAGAAAGTGGGATAAAGGCAGATCTTGCAATGGCTTCCAGTAGCAACCATCAGCAGCTACTGTCCCAGCTTTTCTCTAGTGATCCCAGGCTTTCAAGCACTTACTTCACTCTCTACTCATTAGTCAAAAATCCTTCCTTTGGACATATTTGACCCATGAAATAAGAATTTATTAGGAACATTATTACCCCTTCTGTCACGCAAGGAAATCTGACAGTTTTTCATTCTTGGTTTGTGGGTTCCTGTTCTCATTTTGGAGATTCCTTCTGGCTGTTGCAAATGTAAGAGTGATCCAAATCACATTCAAATTTTCTCATGTTTTCCCATCTCCCAGAGCATTGTTAATGGACTTAAAGATCTTGTCTCTTGTTAGTCTCTATGTCTCATACAAAAAAAAGAGATCACTATTGTTTGTAGTCTAGTTCCTGTTTCCATTTCTTGCTGACTTATCTCCTCTTGAGCAGGGTCTTGCAGAAGCTGCTGTGGCAGCTTATTACTCATAACTTACATCTGCATTTGCACATTAAACTGGAACAAAAGCAGGGGATTCAACATGTGTTTCTGGATAAAAGTGGACTTAACTCTCTATTGACTTTAACTTGGGTAGACCAAGAACAATGACACTGTAATTTTGTGTATCATGTCACTGTACATCATGTAAGCAGCTCTACAGAATGCAAAGTAGTGGAGAGGAGTTTCTGGTGGGATCATACAGCTCCAGAGCTCTTTGACTCTTGTGGTAGAAGAGTGCTCCAGGTACATCTCAAACCTGAGTGATATCATGTTTTCTTTAAGGTTTTGTAATAATGAAGAGACATTACATTAAAAAAAGAAAAAAAAATTTAACTAGCTTGAACTGATACAAGACAATGAGTTATGATGAAACCATTCCTTTTATTGGATAGTTTTCATGGTCCTTGCTGCAAATATGAAAATGCAGCATGGTTTGTAACATGTTAAGTTTGTACTACAATATACTTTGTTAGAAACTAATGATCTTGCCTCCCAGATGCAATTAATTGAAATTTCCTACAGAATATGTGTTAGAAGTAGTTGTAGTTCCCAAAAAAACTGTGATAATACTTTATACATTTATATTTAATTGCATTGACTAGTTTGTCCTTAATCCAATAATAAACCTTTAGTTGTTCAAATCTGAGAAAATCTTTTCAGTATCAAAAAGCTGACAAAATTCAGCTGTTTGTGAGTGGAGAAGTAGCTCTGCTTTGGTAGATTCAGATTCCACTAATGATTAGCTCTTGGTATGCAATAACTTATACCTTGTCCAGACAGGAGTTTTGCAAAATTTGGCTTTTTGTTAGTAACACTTTAATTAAATTGCAACATTTTATCCATAAATAGCCACTCTTAGGTCAAATCCCCACACAGATATTTTCCACTTCAATCAGACAAATCTGCTACAGTTTGAGCAGCAGCTCAACCCAAAGCAGAGGCCAGGAGTCCATAGTGGAGGGTGAGAGGAGTGAAGGACTGCATCAAGCACTCAGGTAAACAAAATGCTTGTTAGTCTTTGCCCTTGGCATGCAGCAAGCATGAGGGAGCAGCTCTCATCTGGAAGAGTATTTGGTGAGAAGTAGCAAACATGCTATAAATTAACACCCTTGTTGACTTAATGAAAACCTTCCTGCCTTAACAACCTGCGGTATGATTGATCCGTCTTCCCAGCACTGCTCCTTAGTACAGAGGAAATCTGTGTGTGCTGTGATGGATGGCTGGAAATGAGTAGTGAGGGCAGCTGTCCCAGCCAAAGATGGGCCGTGTCTCCAGCATCCTCCACAGCACTGGGATTGCTGGGTGCTGCACCTGTGTGTGTGCTGCCACCACAGGACATCTGCCACCAGCAAGGACATAGCTGAGATTTATTGAAAGGAACTGTGGTTTAAACAAATCATAAACAGCCCCAGTGCACTGTGGTTCAGCTGGCCTCAGCTTGCTCTTTGCCTCTGAAGCTTCTTGTTACCAGGAGCCCAACTTCAAAGACGTGGCTCTTTTCATGTGGTGTCCTGCCAAGCTGGGTCACAAGTGTGCTACTGAGAGCACGGGTCTACAACAGGTCTACTCCAGTATCTGCCACCAGGCCCTCCTCTCCCTCTCTGTGGGAGACACCCATCCCCCTTCTTTATTGTAAGGAATTCCATGCAGTGAATTGCCAAAGCACCCAGCATCTAAGACACTTGGGACATGATTATAAAGGCAATTGCTCTGTCAGCTTTCTCATGCCTCTTCTGTGGACCTGCATGTATAATCCCACCAAGGGCTCTGGACTAGCAGATCATTTTGCTATAATCAATGACAAGTTTGCTAAAAGTGAGTATTTTACTGTTGTCATTTTATATGTATTTTTGAGGGATACTGAGAGGTTGGGGAAGACATGCAGTGGGATCAAATGAGGGTCTCCTTTAATAGTGGTCTGAATCTGCCCTGGTTAATTGGTTAATCCTGACAAATATTTGTCAGCAGCATGGCTTGTAGGAGTGAACTGTGAGGATCAGTCCAAAGTGTGGCTTTGCTGTCGAGAGGAGCTATTTTATATACAGGCCTTCTGATGTTGCAAAGAGTACAGGAAGGGTATTTCCTTTAGCTGGGGCCAAGGAAAGTGAGAAGCAGTGAGAGGTGGTGGTGCTCATCTTGCTGATGAGCCCTACAGTAGGTTGCAACCAGGCCTTGTCTTTGCATGAAATTTTATACTGCAAATAGTTATTCCATATTTGCTCTTTGGTGAGAAAGAAGACCATTCTAAATAGCACATCCCAGGCAGCAATTTCTAGTGCCCAAGAGCTGGGTACTCCTGGTGCTGCTTTTGGCAGAGGTGAAGGACAGATTGAGTTGCAGAGGCAAGAATAAACTTGCATATAAAAGGTGGCCTTTCGGGAGGTGCTTTAAAGTAGTTTGACAACACACCTTCCTTTCTACTTTGTACCTCTCCTGCCTTTAAACAGCAGATTTCAACACACACAGCTTCTGCTTCTGGGCTTGTACATTTAGAGAAAGTGAATTTTCTCCTGTGGTTTTGCAGCTGCTCTGGGTTGATACTTTCTGCTGCTGCCAGTGTTGCTCCTCACCCTTCCCCCCATGCCCAAGAGGCAGCAGTCCTGGCTCNGCATGGGGAGACATCACAGGTATCAGGCAGTGTAATAGTCTCCCCTTATGCTTCAATAAAGGTGTTTCCTATGCAAACAGTAATACTGCAACAGGTGATTTTTCAATTGCTTTTTTACAAACCAACAAAGAGAGGGAGAATTTGCCTTCAAAGACATAAAATTGCCCATCTGAGTGGGTTCAGAGTGGCAGCATCACACCAGCAGCATTGTGTGGGTGCCTGGGTGGCTGTTCCAGCTGCACTCCCCTCAAAGGTCTGAGCTCCCAAATCTTATGTCCGCAGAAAGTAATGGAAAATTCTGTGTTGGGGAGTACATAACTTACCTGAGACCATACTCTGCAGAGACTTCTTAGCTTGCTTCACATTCCTTTTCTGAATAGGAAAAAAAAAAAAAGGAAGTTATTTCTCTGGAATGCTTTGATGAATGCTGTTTGTAAATCCTTTCAATTATTCTTTCCTGTTATGGAAGCCTGGAAGGCCAGCATGTCCTTTTTGTGGGGTGTTTGCAATCAGACACGGCCACAGCTGTGGAATATTCCTGTCTCATGCATGATTTCTCTCCTTCTGCTGTGTCAGAAATCAGCCTGCCTGACTGAAGCCAAGCATTTTGAAACTACTATCAAGTTTGTACATCTGTACTTCTTGTGTGTTTTAGTTTGGGTCCCCTCTCCCGCTAGTTAATACACAGAAGATTTCTCCAATTAGCCCAACTGACTTACATCTTAGCAACTTTTTTTGGATACTCTGGCAGCGAGGAAGCGATTCCTAAGTTTTAAAGGAAAAATGAGCCTGCCCTCTAGCTGCTGAGTGTACCCTCGTCTCCACACCCTTCCTTGCCTTTCGTATAGCAGCCAGGACAGAAAGTCAGTTTTGCTTCCTGCCCTCGTGCTTCCTGAGCTCTGATGGTCCTTGTCCTGCCCTGGGGCTCCAGCTTCGTTTGCCACATGGTTCCTCTGCATGGACACAATCATCTGGATGGCCATTAACTGATAAAGGACCGTTGTGTGACTTTTGCACGGTCAGGCTGATTCTCCAAGCTGCAGGGCAGTGGTTTGTGGCACAATTTCACCTGCATTGCCTTTGTCATGGTGAGGAACCCATTCTTGAAGGGCAGGACCAGCTCTCACAGCCCTCGGGGTCTGGTGATTTGTAGCACCCAAGGTCAGTATTTAGGTTTAAACCATGTATAAGATAAGGACCACGCTGATGAGGGGAAAAATTATTTTAGGGATGTCAGCCTAATTCAATGATTTTTGCCTGTGGTAAACCCTAGCAGTGGCCTATCACAAAAGAAAGTAATATCTCCAGTGGTCTGAAAGAAAAATAAAGGTACATCATGGAAGAGTTGCTTAGAAGGTTTTGGGGTTTTTTTCCTAGAAAAATCAAAGAGTTTCTTGCAGAGGGAACTTTCAAGTGCTTTCAAGATGAACTACTCTGTTTTCAAGCATTTGACATGAAAACCAAGAAATAAATATTTAGGGAAAGTGGCTTCTTTTTTATTCCTGCGTCTGCCTAATTAAAGACCTGGAGATAACATGGGTCAGGTCCAGTTCCTTTCTTTGTGCAGAGTGACTTGGACAGCAATTGCCCAGATTTAGTGATGATAAAGTTCTTCCTTTCACACAGCAAACACATGCTCTGTGTCCCCTGACAGGCATCCTGGCTGGAGCTGGGCTTGTCCTGAAAGACCATGGTGCTGGCAGTCTTTGAGGGGTTTCCACTGACCTGTTGTGCAGACACCATCTCACTTTGCTGGCAGCATGTTGGGGCTGACTGGGGCACACAGGCATTTAATTAACATGGAGGTAGGCCACCTTGCTCAGAAGGGAGCAAGACTAATCAAATTAACTCTTTCAGAGGCAAAACATTGCTCTTAACCACAACTTCCTGTTTGCTGGAGAAACAGCCTAACTGAAAGGCTATGGTATAACACCTTTTGTCTGAATGAAAATGGCTGTAGAACACTCAAAAAGTAGCTGTTGAGCTGAAGAATAAAATCCTCCCTGATACTTGTAAGTAGTTAGGAAGAGGGAAAGAGGAAGACCACTTTAAATATTTCTGGGTTTTTTTTCCCCTTGGAAAACTTGGATTTTAACTAACATGAATTTTGCAGTGAGTGTCCACCATCACCGAATGCTTAAAAGTAAAATGTAAAACCTCCTCCCCCACAGATATTTGGTCAAGGTGGTGGGGCATAGGGGTAAGGCAGGCAGCCAAGTGGGAGCGGGCTCTGAGAAGGCTTTGAATGTGACAGAGAACAAGAGAGGTCTGTAAGCACAGACCAAGGAGGTGGAAATTCCTAGGGGGAGTCTGAGGGTGCGGTGAGGGGCTGGTGAGCGGCGGCCCATGGCCGGGGCTGTGGCGGGGCAGGTTTGCAGACGTGCCGGGGGCTGGGTTCTTCAGCAGCGAGCTTGAGGCCTACGGAACAGCCGGCAGAGGCGGCGTGCCTGTAAACCGCGTTTAATAAGGAATTTTCCACTTGGGAAGCCACTAGGTGGCATGTGAGGCGCAGCAGAAACGGAGCGCCAGAGCAGGAGGCGGAACAGGCTCCTCAGAGGCCCGGCAGGGCCGGAGGGGCCTTCGGCTGCCCCGGCACCGGGGCCCGAGAGCCAGCGTGCTCCGTGACTGTATTCTAACACATCTCAGCTGTGTGGGTGCTGCGCTGTGGGGTTTTGTTTGTTCTGATTATTTGGCTGGGATGTTGTTTAATTGCGGTTTCTTTACATTTTGTTTGTTTGTGTGTTTGTTTGTTTGTTTGTTGGGGGGTTTTAAAATATTTTCTTTGGGCTTTTTCTTTTTTCTTTAAAAAGGAAGGGGAAAGTTTGGGGATTGTGGAACACAATATTTCAGCAGGCAGGAACCAGCTCACAGTTCTCCGCAGGTACCTCCTGGGATACAGACCAGGAGGGATGTAGCCACCCACCCCCGGCACGCCCTGTCTGAGCCCTTATAGCAGTTACCAGTTACCTCCTGCTGTCTTTCCAGCTTTAAACAAAGTGTTATTTTACACGGATGTTCACCAACTAGGCCTTTATCTATGGCCAAATATATTTTTTAAAGGTCACTGAACAGCCACCATTACTCTCCACTATTGTAGTGTTGGAGCTATTATCCAGCTCTGTCACCTCTGCTTTGTACTGAACCATTTGGTCGTTTTTTTGTGTTTGTTTCCTTCGGTCTGTGTTTATTTTTAATGTTCAAGTTGAACAAACTCCAACTCCCATGCAAACCTAGATGACTGATCAAGGCTACTTATTTGTAGCGATGGGTCACACGTCTTTGTTTCAATAGGTAAAAGCATCTTCTACAACGTGCTTTTGATTCATCCAGTGGTATTTTCAAGTAATGCCACAGAGATCTCTTAAATTCTCCAAGTTCATTGTAGCATACACCAGTTTGAAAATAACCCTCTGAATGCTCATCGTCTGGATTGCTTGGTCACGGCACAGAATGATATTTTCTCCCAGCTATCCAGCTAGCAGGAATATTGCCATTTGGAACAGAAAACTTAGTTAATGAACCAATTGAATGGTATGCTACAATATATGGAAAATAGATAGTACTTCTAAAAAAAAAATGTGGAGCCTTAAGTAGCCCTGGCTATATATGGGAAGATACAGATTCTACTTAGTAATGAGTCCTGACCTCTAGGGAGAGAGAGGTAGAGAAGTGTTTTGAAAGGAAAAGAGGCACCTTAATTCTGCACTGAGCATCCTTTGTACCACCACCACCATAAAAGCTGTAGGCTGGACATGCAAAATGTGAGGGCTGAAACGTGTTCCCACTCCATTGCTTGCAAAGAGAAGCCAGTCCCTAATTTGATTATGAATTACAGGGATTCATCGTTAGCTCTGGAAATGGTCTGCTGCCTTTGTCTTTCTGCCCCATCCAATATTTGAGTAGTGTTGTCTGGATGGTCTCCATCTGCGGCCTACACAGCTATCAAGGGCCATCAAGACATACATGCTTCTGCTGTTTCAACTCTTGAGTGGATTTATAACCGAAGGAACAATTTAGGAGTTTTAGGAACTACTTGCTGTTTTGACTACATGTGATTAAGGAGTTTTAGGAAAGACTTGCTGTTTTGACTACATGTGATTTTTCAGCATAAACCCCACTAAGGGCTTTTCAAAGCAAAAATATGTGTTTGCTGTTGTAATTTCAGCATTTGCTATCAAAACAACCCTCTTGGTGCTCTCTTGTTCCTGTAGTATGTGGGCCTGTGTGGCTGACTTTTGGCTCTGCAGTTCAGAAAGAATCTGTAGAACTCAGCAAAAGGATGAAGGCAATCCAATCACTTTGAAAAAGAAAACCAAACTCCAAACAAACAAGCTGTTTAGGAATTTCTGATTGATTTTCTCCTTTTGTCTAATGACTCCAGCTGTAACAATTGGGCATGGGGGCTCTATATGTTCCTGCTGGTTCTAAGTAAATCACTCTGTTGTGTGGGAGTAGTGATGGACCTATACTATGCTATGTGATTAGATGCATTAAAAGGTTGAGGTAGCATTGGATTTACTGTGAAGAGAGAAGGTGCTAAATTAGCCCAAACTGTCTGTCTCCAATAATTGTTGTCTCCTGCCCTCTGCTTGGTTCAGAACTATTACCCTCTCCCTCCCTTCTGCAGAGTGCTTTGGTTTATTTCACTCTGCCAACAAGTGCTTCCCCAGGACGCAGCTACTGCTCTGACCCTGTCAGAAAATGAGCATTTAAGTTCCTGTAAATTAAAGCAAAAGTAAGGATTTACTCTTAACTGCATTTGCTTTTGACATGCTGATGCTGCATGCTATAGCCCCCCAGGCACAGAGACCTTCTTGTAGCAGGAACAGATCTCGGAGGAGAAATCCCCATGACGAACACCCAAATGGAGATGGTTTCAGTCTCACAGGTGTCTGAGAAACCAGACATATTCACCATTTACTCTAGGATGAACCCTGACTCCTGGGGCCTTTGCTGTTTAGCAGAAAGGTCATGGAGATCTTTTGCCTCTCCATAAAAGCCTTGAGGTAACCAGAAAGGCATTCACAGGCATTCACAGACTGAGTCAGTCCCTGCTCATGCCTGGTTTCTGGCTGGAGCTCTGCACCCTCTTGCCCACACACAACAGGATGGGATAAGGCATGCCAAAGGGGCTCCTTGAGGAAAGCAGTTCTGCCTGGTTTTACTTTATTTGCTGGAAGTTCAACCCTTGCTTTGCTGCAGCCTGGCTGTCTCCTCTCTTGGAGGCTGTCTGCTCTCCCAGAGTTGGGCATGGTCCCTCTTGCTTGGAGAAGAGGTTGTATGTCCACACCTCTGTAGCACGGTGGCCTTAGGCCGGTTGCCTGGACTGGTGCCTTCAAATTTTTGACATTTTTCATCTAATGGTGAGCTTAATTGGTTCTCAGTTGAGAAAAACTGAGAACTTTCAGCTGAGTTTTGATAGCAAGAGAGGCCATTGTCTGGTTGCTAGTAGGTGAAGTTGGAGAAACACAAAGGAGCTAGAGGAAGGATCCCATAAGGAAGGATGATCATATGGAAGGATACTACAAAGAACTGACCAGAACCCCATGTCTGGGCTGTGGCTGTATCCCCTCTGATCTGTTCTGCAGGGTCTTGGCTACATGAACTAGGCTTCCAAAACCCCAGCAGAATTGAGCAGAGAGTTTTTCTGCTGCTGTTGCAACACCAGTTGCCCCAAGAATTTTCACCGAGCTCACCAGTGTTCCACACAGACTCCTTGAAAAAAGATCATTCTGGCCTCACTTCGGGAAAGAGCTTATTTCCTCACCAGAAGCTGGTGTCCTGATGTAACCTCAGTGATGTAAGACACAGATAGGGAGGGGCCCTGGTGTTTGGCCTCAGGCCAGGTCAGCTGTGAGGACACTCCTGCAGCACTCTCTCAGCAGGGATTTTTTTTTTTCTGCAACTAAAACAACAGTATTTTTTTCCAAAAAATTTTCTTGAAGTGCTGACTGAGATAGCTACACTCCTACACTCCCAGAGAAAACAGCTACCTGGTAAAACTTTGCAAAGTAGAGCCTGATCCAGGGTTTGCACTTTGCTATTACAGTGGAAATGTTGCTTAGGACTGTGGGAAGAGCATGAAGTTCCTCAGGCAGTGGTAGGTTTGAAAAAAGCAGCTTGTGATCATGGGTTTAATTTTCAACTCGAAGATTTTGGTTCATGTTCCTCACTAAAGGGCCAGCGTTGTTTTCCAGGCTCTGTGTTGGGCTATGTGGCACAAACCAGAGGCAACTCACTCACAGCACATGGAGCAAGAATCTTCAGGTCTTTTAGGCAGGTAGATCCATAATTTAAATAATCAGAATGAGATCAGAAAAAAAATACTTTGTTGCATTAAATTTTTGCATGTTGAATGCTGAAATGTTTGGAATGTGAAAGATTTGAATGTTGAAATAGTTTTCTTATACTGTGAAATAAAGATGTTCTGTTCTGGCAATGCCCAAATAGAACTTTTAGCCTTATCCAAATGGGTGTTCACAATTTTTCGTATTAAATGTCACTGAAATCATCCTGTTTTCTGGGGTATCTGGGTTTCAACACTACTGTGTTTACCCATGCACACCATTCTGTTAGAAAATTTTCAACTCTTTTTGGTTATGACTATCGTCTAATATAGAATCAGTTAACTTGCCTGCTGTACAAATTTGCTCTAAGAAATTCCTCAACAACATTATTTTAATAAAAGCTGCACCAATGTTTGAAAACACCGTGTCTGTTTGAATTCAAACACCATGTATGTTTGAAATCTGGATAGAAACAACTTACACGTCTCTTCTGGCATGAAGACTGTGGACAGCCTTAAGAAGTTTTGCCCTTCCTCAATCCCCACACATCTATTAGTACATGTGATGCAATGTTTTACTGTGAAACTTAGGAGGTTCAAATTGCAATGTGCCAGAAGGGGCAGCAGTAAAGAGGAAAAGGAGGAAAGTCAAGATAGTTCCAGATCCTCTGACTGGTCCTGAGTTCCTCTGCCAAAATGTGGTGCACACACTGCCCTGTATTTTTAGTTTCCTCTCTCATAAGATGGAAAGGCTGGACAGATACCTGAAAAATTTCCTCTGCTCCCTGACTGGGCAGAGGGACAGCAAATAGCGATGGTCTTTAAGTCCTGACACTGTACCAATACACAAAGTGAAGGAGAAAAAGAATCTTCTGAGCAATTTTCTGTAACTGCACATGCAAGAAGTGACAGAAGTAGAAACATTTTTCCACTTGGAAATGTTATTCCCCTACAGAGCCTTATTTTCCTCCTGCAATGATGTGGTGACAGCCTATTATAAACATGAGCAGCACAATGAGTAGTATGTCCTAGTTGTAGAGTCAGGAACAAAGCTCTTTAAGTCCCAGAGAGAAGTGTCTTTTTGAATCCATTTATACCATCTCAGTGCAGTGACTAGATGTAGAGGGGGGCGTGGTCCCACTTCCGTGTCAAACAACGACACTAGATTTGCTGAAAAAAAAGTTCTCAAGGTGCTTTCATTCCATTTTTGTTTTTTATTTTATTATTGTTATTATTATTTTCTTATTTCTTGCATTCTAGCAGTCAAAGTTGATAGCAAAGGTAGCAACCATAGAGCATAATTATTACAGTTGCAGTTCTGATTTTGGTTTAAATTCCTTGAAGCCAAAGCTTTTGTGTGCTGAAAATCAAGGGTACTCTGGTGAGTGCTTGTCAAGCTTCCAGAGAGTGATCACCAATGACAGCTAAAGATCTCATCTATTATTTTTCAGCTTTATCATATTTTGAGTTTTGTAGGTGGTGGAGTAATAAAACACCTCTGCATGAGAAATGATTTAACATCACAGGAATTGATCCAGTGATAAAACAGTCCAGCATGCAGGTAGACAACATGGACCCTGGAAGCTTTATGGAAAAGGTTGTTTGCCAAATGCTGGAGTTTCTTTATTGATCACCTTTCCCTTTTAAAAGACCTCGAGCATTTATCCATGCTAAAAATCAGAAAAGGAACTTTCATTGCCCATTTCTGCAGAACATGGTGCTCTAGAATGTGCCAGACACACTGCTGTTATTACCAGAAATGCTACACCAGCTTGGAAAAATTACCTTTCTAGGACTGATGCTAGGCTAAATTTCCACGGAAAACCCTGTATGCTCCCCTCCACGAGATCCCATTTCTGAAAACAGATGCCTCCTACCAACCTGATACCCAGTGCCTGGTGTCCTACACTAGGAGGATGCTCCATGGGAGACCCCATAAGAAGGGCACTCAGACTCTGTAATATATAATTTAAAATCCTATTTATTGGAGTGTCTTGGTTTCAACTGCAATAGAGTTAATTTTCCTCCTAGTAGCTGGTACGATGTTGTGTTTCACATTTAGTATGAGAATGATGTTGATAACACACTGATATTTTGATGTTGCTCAGTAGTGTCGACCCTAAGTCAAGGACTTTTTAGTGTCTTATGATCTGCCAATGAGCAGCTGCACGAGAGGCTGGGAGGGAGCATGGCCAGGACAGGTGGTCTGAACTGGCCAAAGGGATATTCCATATCATAGAACATCTTGTCCAGTTAATAAACTAGTGGGAGTCAGCCAGGAGCCACTGATCGCCTCTTGGGGTGAGCAATTATATTGGGCATCACATCCTTTTTTTGGGTTTTATTCCTCACTTTTCCTCTCTTTTTGCTCTCTTTATTATTACTATTATTATTCTCATCATATTTTATTTTATTTTAATTATTAAATTGTTATTATCTCAACCCAATAGTTTTACCTTTTTCTGATTCTCCTGGCATTCCATCAGTGTGAAGGAGGGAAGAAGGGGGAAGTGGAGCAAACAGCTGCATGGTACCTTAGTTGCCATCTGGAGTTAAATCTTAACATGAGGAAAACACTACAAAAATCTCACACCCCTTCAGACCGCAGGAGCCCTGAACTGCACACCCACATGCAGCACATTGTGCAGACCCCTCCACAGAGAGGGTTACACCAGTTTGGTGATTTGAGCTGTTACAGGATTTTCTTGCAAGATAGCAACTTTGCTCCTCATTTCTACTGTGTCACAGAGAGGAGATGTTCACATTACAACTTCCTGCTGCACTTTTGGACAAAGGCAAGGCCACATTGGTGCCATGATTGCTGGTACCAAGTGGGAGATGCCCACAGGCTCATCCATTACAACTCGTGAAATTTGTCCTGTGGCTGCAGGGTACCCCACTGCCCACACAGGCTAAGTGCTCCACAGGTCACAAGGTCTTTTGTGCTCAGTGCTCCCCTGGTCAGGATCACTGCAAGGAGGCTTCCCTGCACCCTGATCTCTTACAGAAACTGTCCTAGCTGGCAGTGCTGCAGGTGGGAGGCTCCCAAGGGGAACTTGCAGTAGCTCTGTGGGCTGCAGACCTGCTCCATGCCCTGATGTTATGTGCCAGTTATCCTGCAGGTATACACCAGGCTGCCAGTGGTGGGAATTGTGGCTCAGACATATGGGTAATCTGCTGCCTCTTGCTGTGAGATCACTTACTTCACAGCACATCTTTCAGCAGACCTTGCTAGGGAGGTTTAAGACACCTGTAAAAGCCTTTTAGCAGATGAAAACTGAACTTCAATTCAGTGTTGTCACTCCTGCACGTTGTCACTAGGCAGATGTTCATTAAACAATGTAGAGTTGCACTTCATTGTCATGAGTGACTGGAGTGTCTTTGTGCACCAGCTGATTCATGTTGGCATTTTTATTATTCTGCAGCTATTGTGGAAAAATAGGGTCTTGATCCTCTGTCACCCCACCCAACTCTGTCATTGCTCACGCCTCTGCCAAGGGAGTGGAATAGGCTACCAAACAAGAAGATCAGCCCTCCTGCTCCCCAGCACTCGGAATGCACTGGTGCAAACAGGCACAGGGTCTGCACAGGCTGAGCCCTCCTGCTAATGACCAGTATTTCAGCACTGACAGCAGACCATGCTAGAGACATGGCAGGGGTAAGGCAGTGACCTCCCTGAGCACCTGATGGATGTTGCAGAGATTCTTGTCCCTTCGGTGCAAGTTGAGTAGAAAATGGCAGTGTGGAAAGAGGCACAGGGACCCCAACCCATAGTGGTGGTGGGGAGGTGGTGGCTGGCAGGCAGCAGGGGCTGCCAGGACCACTCTGGGGCACTGTGTTTGATGGGCTGGTGCTTGCAAAACACATGTGCCTCAGGTCAGTGCTCTGCAATGTCTCTACTGCAGAAAGAGGCATGGTTGGTCAGTGCTGTCATGTCTCTTTGGTCAGAGCAATTTTACTTTTCTTGCTCTGAAAGGAATACCTTTAAACAAAGTTGCCTTAACCTCCACAGATGGTTATTACAAGTTACTCAGGCATGCCTGGAGTGTGCAGTGGGGCTGCTCAGGCTTCAAAAATCAGATTATAAATCTGGAGGAATGTGTTCTTGAGGCGTGAGTCACCTTAACTGTGACATAACCATTTGGCCTGTTTCTGCTTAAAATAGAAACACTGAGCATCATACAGCCGCGGGAGGTGACAAGGGACAGATGAAAGCTTCCAAGCACTTCATTCCTAGGGAATCACAGCAGAGAATGTGCCCAGCCCCAGCAGCAAGGAGCTGTATCCACATATCTTGCAGGTGCAGCTGGGTGAGCTCCTGCCCCAGGTGTGTGGCACAGCATAGAAGGAAGTGCTCAAGAGTCACAGAAGCCTATGCTGACATGACCTGAAAGCAAATACTCTTTTGGATTGTCTCATAACTGCCAGGTGGAAGCTTGGGCTGTGGTGTGGGAGCAGGGAACTTCTCAAGCGCTTCCACTACTGTGTCCAGAGCTTCTGCCTCCAGCCCAGACAGTGTCCAGAGCACTGCTGGCATGGGCTGACCTGTCCCTCTGCCCTGCAGCAGGGCTCAGTGCCACAGCCTGGCCCAGTGTTCAGTGAGGTGGTGAGGGTGCACTGGTGTCCAGGCTGTCCCCCAGATGGGATCCCAGAGCCTGACACAGCCAGCAGCAGGGA
Source organism: Lanius collurio (assembly GCA_020086605.1). NCBI lineage: Eukaryota > Metazoa > Chordata > Aves > Passeriformes > Laniidae > Lanius > Lanius collurio. The sequence continues at coordinate 43,511,274 of JACBWW010000005.1, forward strand.
GCACTGCCTTGGTGTGCCTCAGGAGGAGCAGCCTCTCCTGGGGGTTAGACAAGCCTGACCTGACAGTGCCTCCAGGAAGTGTTTGCAGCAGCAGTGAAGGATTACGTTGGATGTGACTCAATGACACTCCTCTGAGGAGCCATGGCTGAGTGCTGCCCTGTCCCACAGTCAGTCACTGCCCTCGGCAAACGGTGGAGCAAAACAACCTGGAACCCTCTCCTTGTCTTTGTACCACAATTGAATCAGGCCCTGAGGTGAGGAGAAGGGCAAAGCACCAGTTTGACAACACTCTTTAGTCAACAAGTAAGCAAGGTCTGACAACAACCTGCTAACCATCCCACCACTGCTAGTGGTGTTCCTTGATTTACAAGTCCCCAGTTTGACTTCAGCAGAGGATTGGGCACTTGTGTAATGCAGCTTTGCTGTTATACAACTAACTCCAGCCTCATGTTTTCTGGTTTCACTTGTGATTCCTATCACACAGGAGCTGAAATGTTCCCAGTGGCTCCTCCTGAACAAAAGTAACACTGCGTTATTTAGGTTAAGGTTTGAAGTACTTAAACCCTTGAGCAGAAAGAGGCACATGAAACAAATTGACAACAGTTAATATTTACAGGACCAAAGCTCACAGAAAATCAGTAAAGTCTGTGAGACGATCATGTGCAACAACTCCAAAACCAGAAGTAAAACTTTCCAGATTAAAGGCACAGCAAAAGACCTATCAGTGTCTGACAATGCAGTTTGTTTCTTTCCCTTGTAGATCCTCTTGCACAATGCTGCATGTACAGCTTAGACTGAAAGCTTCTGACCCCTAAAATCAGGCTTTATTTCACATGCCTCAATTAAAGTACTTGTAATAGGCTAATCCCAAAGGTATCTAGTTCAGGAAACACTTTCCTGGAATTTGTGCAACAACCCAATATTGCAGGCTGGTGCTTCTTTAGCTGCCTTATGGTCTGTAGGACAGGGGTCCATGGGCAAATTTTTTGGGATACAATTCCTACTTGCAGACTGATAACTTTGTGCAGTCCCAAATTTTTGTGTCATGAATTGTGAGAAATACACCATGCAAGAAAAAGTTGCAGAAATAGAGGGAGATAAGACACAGAGAGAAGAAAAGACAAATCCTAGGGCTTCCCCTCCAGCTGTTTACCTGTAATATGTGTTTTTGACCTGCAGCCCAGGGAAGGTCTCTCCTGAAGTTGCTCCCATGCTGTACCCTGGTGTCAAAGCTCACAAGCTCTCATTGGACATTCATGCTCCACCTCCTGTTTGGCAGCCCCAGCATAAATCCAGCTGGAGAGTGGGACAGTGTGGTTGCTAAAAAGCTGGCAGAGAAGGTTTTCCTGAGAAATCCTTCAGCTTTCTCACATTCTGTTGGAATTATCTCTTTCACATACAGCCAAGGCAAAGCAGAGAAGGACAGTTGTGTCGTCTGTCCTTGCACCCGCAGAGTTGTTTTGAGAACCAGGAAGTTATTTTATTTACTCTAAGAATAATATTTAGAAATGGGTGATTTGCCACTTTACTTGTCAGTCTTGGTGGGTGGTTAATCTGGACCAGTAATGTGATTTCCTATTTGCCAACCACACGTTAATAGAAGCTTTCCATTAAATGGGTCTGAGTTTTGCTCTGACCGTGCACCTCTGACCTGCTTCATGTCGTGATCTCACTGTCCCTGGGGGGTAACAGCAACAGGACCGCAGTCTCATGTTTTGGGACAAGGACTCCATTCGAGTTGGCTAACTTCTGGAAACCATCATCACATACAGGGCGTGTCCCTGGCCAGGTGTCTAACCTGGCAGATTACGAAAAGTTACACACCAGACCAAGAGTCTAAAAAATCAGCAGGTTGGTATGGGGGAGTAGTGTTGAGTACACCACATTTTTTTATCCCAGATGATGTAATAACTCCAGGTTTGTTGTGGAGCCAGAATTAAGATGGGACTACATACAGACTGGGGCTGAGTCCCCTCACACTCACTCAGGGAAAAAGTTCCCTGGACAAAAGGCAGGGAGAGGGCAACTGAGGAGGACATACCACAAGAGAGGAGCAGAGGTGTCCAGTCATGGCCCAGAATGATGCTGGTCTAAAGGGGACCCAGAAATTCTACCTGTGGCCACAGAGCTCGAGTGTAATCCCTGGACAGAGGAAGGCTAAATGGACACTGGTTGCTGTGGGGCTGGGGCTGCCAGGTGCAGTCCTCACTTGATATTCTTGGGGACTTGTGATCCCTCAGCCTTCCATCCCAGATGATCTCTGAACCAAGAAATCCTGGTAAGAAGCCTCCCATAACCACCCCACAACTACATAAGTTAAGACTCTACTCCCCTCCTCCCTGCATTTGCAGGGGCTGAGCTCTTTCTCTCAAGTATGACAAATCCTTCTGCAGAATTAATTTGATTGATATTTAAATCAGCAGCTTTCAACCTGCAGCCCATTAAATCCCACTGGTACAAGGTAAGTAACCAATAAATGTGAAGCCTATTATCAGAAGGCTTAAATTTGTCTCAGGGGGATTCCACATCTGTTGGGGAAAATATCTGGGGCCATAAATATAAAATAGTCCATAGCCTCCCAGATGTGTGTTTGCCTGTGAAACATCCAATATTTCGGTAGAATGGCCATCCTGTGGAGTTAGAGTTTAGCCATGAAATAAAAAAAGCCATGGCCAACATCTGGAAAAGTCATCTATGCTTTACAGATTTGTAAAATGCCATTATGCAAACCCAGTTGTGTCATGGCTGTGTCATTTAATATCATAGGAATTTAAAATTTGGCTAACCCAATTGGCTAGGCCAGTTTCTTTATAATTTTGAAGGAAAAAATGCAAAGTCATATATATTCTGTGTGGGACTCTATTTTGGTGTCTTGCAGGTTTCTAGCTCTTTCTCCATTGCTTAACTGCTTGCATAATACATTGCAATTATAATTCAGGGAGAAAAGCCTTTTGTAGCTGCCAGCAGCCCAGGCGGTAGAAAATGTTTTACCACTAAAGTCAGGCAGGTATTTTTATTGGTGGCTGAGGAAGAGGAGGAGGTTAAGCCATGTGAAGCTGTTTCTATGCTCCAACATTTATTAACAAGACGAGGCAGGGACTGTATTTGCTGAGGGATTGGTGGTCAATACTGCAACATAACTGAACTGTGCAGGGAAAGTTCTGCTTAAACCCTCTGAAGGGTGAGGGCGAGTCAAGCAGATGCTGCTGTTTCACCTGGTTCCATTACATAGGGCCATTCAGCATAAAAAAACGTTTTTTGGCTATGAGCTCATCTGGCCACATCCATAGTTATTTAGGGTAACACAGAATTAGACAATATTAATGACACAAAATGACTCTTAACTCTTTGGAATATGATAGCAAATGGCCATGTTGAAGTCAGCAGATGCTATTTGCCTTGGTTTGCAGGTGTGGAAACTGAAGCACTGGGGTGAGCTGCTCAAGATTACAGGAAATAATTGGCAGGACTGCAACTGGGACCCAGTCCTGCTTTATTTTTCCGGAATGCCCTTGTGTGACGTTCCCAGACTTTGTATTATGGCTCCATAGCTTGTCTCTGCACTGCTGAACTTCTGACATGTCATGTGTTGCTGTGGGTCAGCAACCGGGACATCCCTGGAGGCTGAAATGATTGTTTTCCCCTTCACCTTGGGCATGAGTTAGCCACACTCCTGATCCCTTGCTCTCTGCAACACTTTAAACACCTTGCCCTCACTGAGTTTCCTACAAAAGCACCTTTTTCCTTGGAAAGTTATTTAAGAAAATGTTCCATAGCTTTTTTTCAGAAGTGCTATAAGGGCAGCTGGGCAGGAGGTTGGATCAGCTGATTTCCTGACATCTGCTCCAGTCCTACCTGATTTTATCTGAATGACTGAAAAAATTCTGACACCCTCTTTTCTGGCTGTGATCATGCTGAGGAGCCTCAGCTGTTTGTCACCTGTCATCTCATGGGAGTTGTGGTGGCTCCAATTCTTTTCCAGAGCCATCACTGCTGGAACCACCTGGAGGCCACCAGTGCCTTGGGATACATCCACCAGGGTTGCTGTCTAACCAAGGGCTGGTTGTTTGGCTCTTGTAGCTGCTGGGCATGTGTCAGCAGCAGGAGCCTCTCAAATTCACTCACAGCTGCCCAGAGTACACTTGGTTTTCCTAGCACTGGCCTTCCCAGCAGCTTAACCAAGGCAGAAACACCAAGGAGTGAGGATAGGCAGCTACCCAGTGCCCAGATGAGGAGTGCCCAACTCCTGCCTGTGTCTCACTGAAAGTCTGGTGGAAGTTAGGTAAGAAAATGTTTTTTGGGTGGTACAGCTTAATTGCTTGTCTGGACAAAGGAGGACTCTGCACAGAGGACAGCTATGAAAAATTGAACCTAGGTGTCATACTAGCATCTTTTGTACCAGACCATCCCCTTTCCACACACCCCCCTCCTCACCCCCCCCCCCCTTCAGGTAGAATGATAATGTTCACATGAGACAAATAAGTTTTTGTCCTTAGCAAGTACTGGTATTCTTAACTGAGGGGTTTCTCTAGTGTCATAATTTAATTCAAATCAAAATATGAATCCAATTATTCTCCGCATCTTAGGAATATGACTTTACTACTACTGTGAGTTTTGAGTTGTCATTGCTTTGAAATCTTTCAAGTCAGAATTCTTAGACATTACACACACATTTATGCCTGTCACATTGCATTCTCCCGCTTGCTTTTGAAAAGAAGGAATCATTAATGTTGTTTTTTTCTCATGGGAGAATCTATTTTCTCTTTCTACAATTACATTGAAATAGAGAATAAAAATTGAGCCTTCATGATTTTTTTTCAGTAAATTGAACTATTGTACACTGTTTTTCTCTCATACTTTGCATTGACTTGTATTTAATACATGCCATTGTAATTTCTTTTTGCAAGAAATTTAGATGGTTCTTTGAATGTAACACATCATATTTCCACAGACCTTGCTTTTCTTCCTATTAATTCTTCTGTTCTTTGGAAGTGTCCTTTCCTGCACTTGAAAATATTTCTCTTTACTCTATGGATCCCAGCACAGAATTGTATTCCTTCCCAATAGGGAAAATAAAAGCAAGAAAACTTGTGGATTGAAATCAAGGCAATTTAATAGGTGAAGGAACAAGATAAAAACCCCCATAGGTAACACAAAGGAGATCACTCACCATCTCCCACAAGCAGACCAGTGTCACACCACTCACTGAGCAACAGCACCTTTAGAAACCCAAAACATCCCCCTTCTTCCTCCCCCCAGTTTAATTGTTGGCAGGATGTTACCTAGTACATAATAACCCTTTGGCCAGTTCAGACCAGTTGTCCCAGCAGTGTTCCCTCCCAGTCCCTGGCCCACTGCCAGCCAACTCACTGGGGGAAAGCAGGGTGAAGAAATTAGAAAGCCTTGATGCTGTGCAAGCATGTTCAGCAATAGCTGAAACCCAGGTGTGCTGTCAACACTGGCTTAGCCACTGATCAAAAAGCAGCACCACACAGGCTGCTGTGGGGAAAGGTGACTCCATCCTGGCCAGACCCAGTCCAAGTGCCTGCCCAGGAGGGAGAAGTGGGTTGAGACCTTCTCCCCATGCTTATTCCTTTATCCCAAGACTTGGTAGGCTACCATGGAGGGACAGCATGGGAAATACAGAGAAGAAATTGGGAATCCCCTGCCTGGGGGAGCACAGTGACTACCAGACCAGTGCCAGCTACTTGTGTCCTTGTTTCTCTGACATCCCTGGAGTGTCTGATACCTATTTTTATGCTATCAGACAGATACAGCACGAAGGTACATCCACAGGATTCCAGTACATGGCTCCTGGAAGATATGCTTTCAAATCCTCTTTTGGGGCATGAGGGAATTCAATGTACCAAGTTTGCCTTAGGTAAAAGTGATTGGTGTTCAGCATTTCTGCATTTAATGAGATGTGATGCCATTGGTGTGTGCTAGCTGTATTGTGTGAATACTGGATAGAGCCAGCCCAGGCTGGAGCCATGTCTGCACCTTTTCTGTGACATGGGCACTGAGAAGCTCCTTCTGTCTGGGGCAGCCCCAGACTTGCCTGAGCGTGCAGCTGGAGGCCCAAAAAAATTTAAACCCCAATATTTGTGTGCCTCAGTCTGATATTGAGCAGAGGTACTCCTCCAGCTGACATGGTCTGTGATGCCTTGTCTCTACCCTCTCATACATGCTCACAAGCACTTCTTCAAAAAAATCTGGAAAAATAGTTATCCATTTCTTTCTGTTCTTTCTTTAAATATCCACCATGATCTCTAGGCTTTAAGCAGCCAGTGCCCTAAAAATATAACATGTTCATTTTTGTGTGCTCTGTTAAAGACAATTAACAAAACATAGGGAAGATTTAAGGTTGAAATGTACGGTTTTCGTCTGGGTCTCTTGATGCTTCAGAATCAATCTGCACATCTTATATCTACAAGGATAGCAAAGGCAATTCAGAAAGCATGTTAACTGTTGCCAATAGTAATGTGATCTGACTGTTGTGGAATCAAGATTCAAATAAAAATCCTAGTGTCAGGCAATAACTCTGTTTACAATACTTTCTGTAAGAGCGATAATGAGGCAGAGAGATGAGGAGGGGACCTGCAGCTGCAGGTATTTCATAGACTGTCAAATTGCAAGATGGAGCCAGATCCATCCACATAAATATTTATATTAGAGAGACAAAGCTGCAGCAAATTCTTGGCTGATGGGAAGTGTCTTCAGCTGATGTGAATTTTTATGGCTTGTGATTTCCAGCAGGACTGTGACAATTCACATCACCAGAGGAGATGCTCCTCTATAATTACTCAAATCCTTGCAACAGGGACTATTGTCACCTTCCCATCAACCCTGCTCTCCACACACTGTTGCTATTTAACCAGTCACAAAAATGCCACTATCAGAGATCTCGACAGCACACCAAACATATCTGGAATTTGGGATCCCTGTGAGACAGCAGCAGCATTAATTCATGATCTTTAGTTATATGAGATGATCAAAGATTAGCAGATCAAAGGAAACAGTTTCTTCCACAAAATGCCAGATGCAGGAACTGGGTTGGGTTACAGCAAGGGAGGCAGCACGGGAGGGAGGCAGCCGAGCTTCCCCATGGGAACAGGGCAGAGCACAAGGGGCTGCTCCTGCTTGTGGCCCAGGTCACTCCCACAAATGGCAGAGTCTGTGGAATTGTCTTTTACTCTGAGAATTACAACCAGCAAAGCCACCTGTTAGTACAGACAAAACAGCAGAAGGGTTATTGGGGTCAAATATCCTCCATTGCATTTTTCTGGGAGCAGCAGAGGAAAGGACAGGCTTTCCCAGCCTGGCTGCATATGTGTGGGAGCTTGGGTCCGTCTGTGTGGCACTGAGCAGGCGGTGATGGAAGGGTCCCTGTTAGGCTGGCAGTCCTGTGTTATCCACTGCAACCTATTGGAAAATTGGCCAGAAGGGGCTTTCCTGGGGGCTGCACAGCCACACCAAATGCCCAGGCAACACCAGAGCTTATCTGGAGGAAGATGTCTACAGTATTAGAGAAAGGCATGGACAAGGCAAGTAACTAGAAACTGGAACCCGAAAAAATCACATTTCATTACATAAAGTGAACATAAAGCCCATTTCCAATGCACATGCAACTCTCACTGTTCTCACCATAGGAGAAGGAGTGGCCTTCATTGGGAATGACCCTGCAGCTCACCTCCAACATCACAAAACATTCACAAGAGCTTCCCTGCTCCAAGGATGCCCATGCCAAGACCATGCCTGCACACTGTGGACAGCCTCTGCATGACATCCCTTAGCCTGACTTCTGGCATGAGCCTGCTGAGGTTCTAGGCTGCCATCACCAGTGCCCTGATTGGACCTTTCAAGGAAGGACCATGGAACACCACACAGCATTCCTATGATCATCTGTGCTGTGCTGTGCAGGTGAAGGGTTTAGCTGGCCACCTCATCCTCCTTGCCAGTCCCCAGGAAGGCAGCTTCTTCAGGAAATGAGTGCTATTTCAAAGAGACATCGCTCATCAGAAAAATCTTGAGTGAGTGACTTTTCCTGAGGCTTTTGCAGCACTACTGCCTGCTTGGGCTCCCACATCAGCCTTCTTATTGGAACAACCCAGGCTGATAATTTTTTTGGCAGCTTATCCAGAATTTGATTGCTTTTGTCCTGGACTGTGACTGTATATTTCTATTTCTGGCCTGGAGGATTTGCAGAGTCAGGGCAGACACAGGGACACTCAGTCCTAAGGGATGCCTTCAAACAGCATCTACCTCCTCTACCTGGAAGCTGCCTGGGACACCTCTCCAGTTAAATGCATGAAGCCTCCAAAGAGGAAAACTTCAAGGTGCCTTCACAAGCTAGTATAGATCACAGAAGTATTATTTGAGCACCAAGAAAAGCAGAGTAAAGGCAGTGGGGTAGGAAACATTCTCCTTGTCATCACAGCAATATGAAGAGGGGTGTTTCCTATTACTCTCCTCTCTGACTCCACCTTCTCACAAGACTTCTGCAGCTAGTTCTTTGGCAAATAGGTGTTGCCTTACTGTGATGGTTTTGGCTGGGGTGGAGCTAATTTTCTTCATAGCAGCTGGTATGAGATTATGTTTTGGCTTTGTGATGGAAACAGCGTTGATAATTTGAGGATGTTTTTGTTATTGCTGAGCAGTTCTTACACAAAGTCAGGGCCTGTTCTGACCCTTTGCACAAGAGGCTGTGTGTGGAGGTGCCTCCCCTGAAATCTCAGGGGGAAGGACCCTGCAGGGTACTGGTCTGTCCCTGTCCCCATGTCACCTGTGCCCCATACCTGTTCCTGATTGGGTGGGTTGGGTGCCCAGACCCGGGAAGACAGCAGGGTCCCATGACTGGGGTCTGCCTGGGAACTCCAGCCATGTGGCTGGAGGAATAAATAATCTCTGAACATCTAAAGAAATATCGCTTCGTATTTCCTTCCATGTTCATCGCTGTCTTGTACATGTGGTAAGGATCCCCCGCATTACAACAGTTGTGACAGGATGTAGCCAGGACAGCTGACCTCAACTGATCCAAGGGATATTCCAGACTACATGGCATAATTCTCAGAACATCAGCCTGAGGGAAGAAGGAGGAAAGGGGCATGTTAAGAGTGATGGTGTTTGTCTTCCCCAGTTACTGTAATGTATGATGGGATCCTGCTTTCCTGCGGATGGATGAATACCTGCCTGCCCATGGGAAGTGGTGAATTAATTCCTTGCTTTGCTTTGTTTGAGGGCACAGGGCCTTTGCTTTAGCTATTAAACTGTCTTTATCTCAGCCCATGAGTTTCCTCAGTTTTAATCCTCCAGTTCTCTCCTCCATCCTACCTGGGAGAGTGAGCAAGTGGCTGTGTGGGGATCAGTTGCCAGCTGGGGTTAAACAATGACAATTACCTTTAAGCAAACACCATTCAATTGATCAAAGAATAGCTGAAAAAGTAAATAGTTTTCTGACTACAATTTTATGCCACTCCCTTTCTGCATGATTTGATTGTGGGGGCTCCAGAAACCTGCAAACAGAATTTCCATTATATTCTTAGAAAAGATGTGTGTGTGTGAAGCATGTGGGTGTGCTTGTTTATATGTATGAATATGGGTGTGCTTGTTTATATGTATGAATAGATATATGTTTTGCTTATTGGCTTTTAGGTATGAGAGGGAGACAGCAAAATGGGTGGGGATTGCCTTTCATCAGCAGGGTCCTGCAGTGAGCCACGTCCTTGCCTCCCTCCCGCTGCCTCCATGCCCGTGTGCAGTGCTGCCACAGACTGCTCCTGCTTGCTCACAGGATGCAGATGTTGTAGCAGCCTCAGCTCATGCCACCACTCCTCCATGTACCCTTGCATGTGTTGAGCAGCCCAGTGCAGCCTGGGTGGCAGATGGAGCCTGCCCACAGATGTCCTCTGCCAGGGAGACCCAGAGTGGGCAGATGTGGGGCAGACACGGGGCTTTATGCAGCCCCTGTGCTCTCTGGGTGGGAGCAGAAAGGAGCATTAGCCCACAGGCTGTGCCTCTCATCCCCATGGAACCACTCCTCTCACACACAATGGAGTCATCAACATTATCCCACCATTGCTACTTTACTTCCACACCCATTCTGGGTATGAACAAGCAATGCTAGAAAAAATTAGCATCTCACTTGCTCTGGGGTTCTTGACTGCAGTCATTGACATGTACAAAGCAGAGTGCCCACAGTGGGGATATCACCATGACCTCCCCCTGCAGCCCAGTCTGGCAAGTAAGAGCTTTGAATGTGCAAAATCAGTGCCAGGTGTCTGGTCTCACAAGCTGGGGGTACACCACCAGGATACAGCTGGAACATGGGGCCCCTTTGCTGGGCCATGTGCAGGGCTAGAATCATGTTTTGTGTCTACAGCTTTAGTGGAGGGTGCTGTGCTCTGGGATGTGGGAGAAAACAAAGAATGGCTGCAGTGGTTGTGGCTGGCCACACCACCAGGCTGACCAGAAGTCTGACCAGAATGGCTGCCAGTGAGAATGCCCTAGGCTCACTGAATGTAACCAAGGAGCTTGGAAACCCCAGGCTATGGGATCCTTGGTTTGGGGGTCTGAAAGGAAGGTAAAGTTGCATTTCATGGTGATGAGGGCTGGAATAGAGTTCTGGGTTGTGGGCAGTGTGGATTGGAAAGAATGAGCCCAAGGTGACTTCCTGCTGTCCACATCAGAGGGAATTCATGGTTCTGCCCTGCTGCATTGGACAAACTGTCAGACCTTAAAAGGTTCACACTTTTTTTTTGGATCAAATTATTTTAGGCTTGGTCCATGTGGTGTGAGTTGTGCCACTTCTCAAGTCTCAGCAGTGCCTTGTCTGAGCTTTGGATGGGAGTTCAGTTCATTGGATGCTTGGTGCATCTAGTCCCCTAATTAGCACAACCAGCCAATCTGTCTGGCTGAGCAGTAATTCTGGAAAAGATTAGGATTTACTGTTTGATAATCAGCTGTAATGAAATTGTAATATGATGCTGAGGTCAAAGCTGTTCTTGAATGCTGTTCCCTGTTTGTCACTGAGCAGGACCTCTCTATAAGGTTTGTGAGCAGGACCTCTCTATAAGGTTTGTTGCCTCTGCATTTGTCACGGGTACAGCTGGAATGTGCTGTCTAGTCCTGGACTTCACATTCCAAGAGGGATATAAAAAAAAAAAAAAATCAGAGAACGCTCAGCATAGACCAGTACTGTCTGAAGGCCTGAAGAATCTCTTACAGGAGATCCAAAGTCTACCAATCTTCTTCTCCAAATGGTCTACAAGACCCTGCATAAGCTTTTTGATGTTACATGTAAAGATACAACAACTTCCTTCATTTAGAGTTGATCAATAGTTTTAAGCAAGAAATAACATAATTATTTTCACCAACGAAGTTGTTATTTGTCATACATTTGCCATTCTTGGAGAAGTTTTCAGTCAATGTTTCTCTGAAGGTTATCCTCAAATTCAGCTGTAGATACTGGAACTGAATCAAGGACTAGTTTGAAGGAATTAGGTAAAAACTCAAGCAAATTATCTTCATTGTTCTTTCTAGCCTGATGGTTAGAGGTAATCAGACAGCTCATATCTATCTAAATATGAAATTTAAAGCTTGAATTCTGTATGTTTTCACAGCCTACTGTACGATGTTCAACATGTTGGTGAATGTGATGAAGGAGCAGTTTGTGCTAGTGACTGCAGGGCAGCCAATGCACTCCTCCTCCCCTCTGGGGAGATCCAGTGCTTGTAGCACCTGCTGTGGCACAGCTGCTGGCTCTGTGGCTCTCAGTGGGTACCTGAGCAACAGAACAGACTTTTATGGCATAGTTAAAACACATCAGATATGAACTATAGAATCCTATTCCTTACTTGTCTTTGTGAACACTATCATAATCTCCAAGCCTATGAGTGGAATTGCAGAGGGAATTGTGACTGATAAGTTTGCAGGAAGCCACCTGTGCTGTGCAGCTGGGATGAAGGGTTGCCTGGGACCTCACTGCTTGACAGCCATAAACTGGCATGAGGGTCATCTCCACTCACTTGGAGGAACTCTGCCAACTGTGATTTTTTGATGGAAAACTCACTAGAGACCAGATCTAGCAGCCAGTGACAGCACCCAGGGCTGGAAGGCAAATCTGGCTGTGTGTGCTGAGCTCCTGCTCCAGCACATGGCAGCAGTCATCAGTGCAGTCCCCACTGACAGTAGCCAAGGAACACCCACTCTTTTGCTTCATCCTTTGTCAGCGTGGGTTGCATCATGCTCCCATCTCATTTCGTTAAAAACAATGTGGTGCTTTGAAGCTTCTCATGTGCTAGGGGTTGCTTTAAGACAAAGGTGTGTCATTATCACCTGCTTCAACCTTGGGTTGCCAAATCAGTGTCTGTTGGTACTTGCAGCTTTGTACATTATCATTTACCTGGCAGATGAGCATTTCTT
>JACBWW010000005.1:43524026-43556370 GCA_020086605.1 Lanius collurio
CCTCTCCTCTCCTCTCCTCTCCTCTCCTCTCCTCTCCTCTCCTCTCCTCTCCTCTCCTCTCCTCTCCTCTCCTCTCCTCTCCTCTCCTTTCCTCATTTTGCACCTATCTTCAAAATACTTCATATGATTTAAGCCATTCTTCAAGACAATGATTTTGCCTGCAAAGAAGATTCTGACTGGGACTTCTGCACAGCTTATATCAGAACGTGATTTTAAAAATGGCTGCCTTTCCTTGGCACCAGGTGACTGAGCTTTAGAATGCAGAACTTGGAAGGATGAAATATAGCGCTAACCTTTAAGGCTTCTCCAGAAACTCAGAACATGGCACTGATCAAATGTCAAGAGCAGTGCTCTTAGATATTTTATCTCAGTTATATTAATTGAAAACCAAAGCACTTTACTACATGTGCTACAATCAATGATGTATCACTGGATTAAATAATCATGTAATGATTATTACTTATGCATTATTCTCCAGTTTTTCCATATGCATACTTTTGAATGACATTTATTTGAAAATATAATGAGGCATATGTGCATGCCTGTAGTGTATGGCTTTGGACTCTGCCATTTCAGTGTGCATGAACAGAAAAATAGTAAAATTTAATTTTAAACTGTTTTGAAACATTTCTCTTCTGAAAATCAGAAATCAGGAGCCACATTCAGGATTTGCTTCAAGAAGTCCTCAAGTCCAGGGTCAGAAGCCAGACTCCTTTGGTACTGAGCTGTACTGAGCTTTGTAAGGTCGGGGAAGAGATTGTATGACACACTTTTACTCCAGGAAAAGTGACCTTGATCAGAAGGTGTCTGATTTCTTGAATGTTTGTATCAAGTGTGAATACATAATCAGGTTATCAGCCCCTGCATGATCCTAAACTAGCAGATCATGTGTGTATATGGTGATCTTAACCTGTACAATTGTTTTGGTTTCAAGAGACTACTTAGGATTATGAAGTTAAACAATCCTGTGTTTGTAGTCTTCATGGGAGTTTTGCAGAGCCTTTATTCCAAAACTGGCTTAATGCAAGTGGATTCTTGAGCCCTCATGGAAATTGGACCTTGAACTGCTTCTGCATGCTCACACTTTCATACAACTTCTACTATTGCTGTAAAAGCTCTATTCATGCTGGGGGACTTATTTCACCTGGGACAGTGGCAGGAACTGAAAAATGTGTTGATAACCCTCTTGAAAGCAACACCAGTTTAAAACGGAGCATTTTCTAAAACAGTTTGCTGTTGAAAACTGCAAAACTATATTTTGTACAACTACAGGATCCAGTGGTCAACCCAGACTGCCATGCAGCTGACATCATGTAATTTCCACCCGATTCTTTTGGTCTCATAATTGGATTTTTTAGGCTCAAAGAGCTGAAACTACAAGGAGCATTGACTGCAGCATTGAGGCTCCAGGTGATCTCCTTAGGACCAAAAGGATGGAAAAGCTTTATCAGAAGTGAGTTGGGTTTATACTAATCATAAAAGATTTCCCAAGAGAGCTTACAAAATCAACTGAATTTCAGTGCAAGTGCTTTATAGACATCCTGATTGTCCTTTAAAGCTCATCAGTTCAATACCAACAACTGTGTGTAAATAACTTGATGGTAAAACTGCTATAGCACAGCTTTCAAGGAAAGTATCCAGCTGACAGGTCAGCAGAGGAAACGCAATTTGGAAAAAGTTCCCTACTACTTTGTCATCAACAAAAAATTCATGTATTCAACCTGTAACAACACCAGATCCTCTCAGAAGGGTTGTTTCTCCCAGGAGCACAGAGACAAAAAAAGTAAATATCCTTATTACATAGAAGAAACACATCAGGCAGCAGTGTGTGTCTCTATATACACGTGTGCATGTGAATGCATTGCACATATACAAGAGTGTATAATGCATATGTAAATATAACAGACTTGGAAACACAGGAATACAGCAAACCTTCTAGTAGAGCTTCACCACATGTCATTCCTGCATGTGATAAGATTTATATATCACCTAGGTCGTTCTCCCAACTGTTGCTAGAATAAGTTATCCAGCCTGTTTGCTCAGTTCCTCACACTAGGACTGAAATCCTGCTCTGCTCCTTTAGAGCAAGCGGTGCTTATGACTCTGCAGTTCTTGAAGCACAACTGGATTTGACAGTAGTAAAAAGCAGTGCTCCTAAAATATTCCTGTAAACATTTTGCTTAAAACATTTGAGGTTGGTCAGACTTCTAAAAATAAAAGTAAACCAAAATCCCAAAAGAAAGTGTGGTTTTCTGTTGCCCTCTATGACTGTGTTTTTTCCCCTTTCTAACTAGGGAAGAAAACACCAAGAAATGTTTGTAAACCCCAAGCTTAAAAGTGTCCTGTAGTCCCCAAGATTCTGCTTCCATTTGTATGAATTGATCTCATCACAGTGCGTAGTTTGAAAAGCCATTCTTGAGACTCATCTTGATCTTGAACAGTTACGGCTGCTTCTGCTTCTGGTTTTTATGTTGGTCAAATCTTGCTCCGAATGCAATGTACATACCCCTTTCAAATTAATTTTACTGTAGGTTTGGGGAAACTTTACCTAAGACAATCTTCCCCACAATTTTCTCTTCACCCTATGAGCAGGGCACATTTCTCATGCTGATTAAATCAATTGGTGGAGATGAGCTTGTAACACAAAAACTGTGATAGCCAGTATTTGGTTTCCTGGTGGAAACACTTCTCATGAAAAACTGGCAGTGCTTTGGCAGATTTTTGGGAAGAGGATGGAGAGGGGATGGAAGTGAACAGAAGGTAAAAAGAGAGGGATTGTTTTTAAAAGCGCTGTCATTAAATATGTGCATCCAGTTTCACTTAATCATGTTCTTTTTTATTGTCCTCGCTTTCCCTCTGACAGATTATGGAGATCCAAAATATGCAGTGATCTGCAGTGACTGTACTGATACCCACTATCCATCAGTCTCAGACCAGATGCTGGTGAAACATTCTGCTCTACAGGATAGATACCAACTGGTATTCACTCACTTTGTGTTTACCTCTCTTAAATATAGGTGTAGAATGAAGGCCCTTGCTCACCAAACACAGGCTGTTGTACTCTGGTTGCTGCAACAGCAGCATTGTGTCCTTTCATAGCAAATGATAACATGCAGTGATGATGATTACATGCAGTAAGCATCAATGAGATGATGGACAGGGAAACAATATGAAATAAAGGTGATTTCCCACATAAACCCAGTAAAATAGCTCAGAAGAGGCCAGGAATGAACCTCATTCTGTTTTTCAGCTGACAGGACAGGTGCTGACTGCCATAAAATCTTAATTCTTCACATTCCCAAGGACACCAAGCCTGAGAGCTCTCAAAATTTACTGTTTTCACTGCTGACTATAGACATAAACAGTAACCCAGAAGCAGCTGACATTCTTCAGGGTCACACTGTTTATGTGGCAATAATGCATCTTGTACCCACATCCAAGACACACCCATGAAACACTGGGTCCATAGCATATGCTCCCATTCAGGAGATCTCATCAGCAAATCCCTCAAAGTGATCCACTGACTTGGGAGGCCATGGGAGCAGAAACTGAACAGAAACACCACGTTTCCTGTGGATGGAAATCAGGAGAAAACCATTATGAAAGATGTGTTTGTGGAGGCCACTGTTGTGCTCCCATGTCTCTTCAGTGACCTGTCTGCAATGAGCAGCGGATAGAGTCTTTAAAGCAGCCCATGGGAAAATAAAACAATTCAAACTGAATTCCCTTATGCAAAACAAACTCTTTTCAGAGAATCCCATAAATTACATTTTATCCAATTTTCTCTGAAGCTTTTACAAGGAGTTCTCCTGGAGGAAGAATTATCTCATATGCCAGCTCTCAAATTTCTGCTCCGTGTCTTATCAGCTGTAAAGTTATTCTAAAACACATTTCAACAATTATTTTATGATGGCAAAAATACAGCTCTTTTTTATCCTTCCCATCTTGCTAGGAAACACTATTTTTATCTGAATCAAACTGACCTCAAGGCAGGGTTTCTATTGCTGTCAAAACCCATCCTTCCTCAACTGCTTGAGATTCTATTTGCTGCATTTTAACAACTCATAACAGGTTCTTTTCCTCTCAGAATTTTATCCCACATTGCTCCTCATTATTGTTTCAACAAATACTTTTCCACAACAGGTGAGGAAGTCCACAAAGTTGTTATTATCTTTCACTGATCTTGTAAAAGAATGTTATCGGTCCTGACCAAGAAGCCAAAGGCAGAAGCAGTGAAACAGTCCAGCTCCTCCATCTTCTGTCTACCAAGGAGCAGACTTGGTTTCCAGTAGGACTATCCCACATTCTGTACCTGTCACAAAACTTTGTACAGTTTCAGGTACCCCTATAACAGTGTGCCAAGCCTTCTTCCAAGAATGAGGTAGGCAACCCAAGAGAAACAATCAGATATGATCACATTGTAGAAGCTTATTATTATTATAAGTGAAGTCACACATAGTCCAAAATAACTCCAGGCCTTTGCTCTGCAGAGCAGTCCCCAGCAGAAGATGGTACTGGGATACGACCTGAGGGTTATGCCTCCTTCCACTCAAGTCACTGTGACTAAGGGGCTAGGGAGTATGAAATTTAATCTCTAGCCTAAAGAAATCTGAGCTATCTTTAAAGAGGCTTAGACTCACCACAGAGTAGGTAGCATGTAACCTGCAGTGAATACAGTGTGTAATACAAGTGCATGCAGAGAAATAAGGCAGCATTGAAAGGGCAGTGTTACGGGCCAAGCTCTCACCCCTTTTCTGGGAAACCAGCAGGACTGACTGCCTCTCTGAGGCACCTGTACACTGACACATGCAGCATGGGGAGCACACAGGAGGAATAACAAGACTTGTGAGACATGGTATGACAGCTCACCACCTGAAGTGCTGCCGTGGGTGGATACTGGCTCTCCAGGAATGACAGGCTGGAAGAGCAGGGAAGGGGCTTGCCCTTCATGTGCAAGAGCAGGGACACTGAATAGAGCTGTGCTTGGGGTGTACAATGAGCCAGCTGAGAGTTTATGGGTGAGGATTAGAGGGCTGACCAATGTGAGCAATGCTGTGATTGGTGCCTGCTGCAGACCAGATCAGGAAGAGTACTTGCCACAGGTCTCTGGTGCCTGTGATCCTTGAAGGCAAATCTCATCAGTAAAGAACAAGGCAAAGTGAATACTGTTTCTCTTGATGTAACCAAGGTTTTAGATGCTGTCTCCCAAAACTCTTCTACACAAACCAGTGAAGTGTGGACAGATAAACGCACAGTGAGGTGTGGATCAGTGGCACAAAGTCCAAACATAGGCTATTCACTAGCTGAGTGCCCCAGAGGTCAATACTGTCAAATATCTTTATTAATGCCTTAGACTATAGGAGAGAATGCACCGTCAGCAGTCTGGAAAAAGTGGTTGATGCTCCAGGACATTTTGCTGACATTCAGAGAGCCCTGCACAGGCTGGAGAAATAGACAGACAGGAACTTCATGAGACACCAAGTCCATTACCTGGGCAGGAATATCTTTAGGCAGCAGAGCAGGCTGGTGGTCAACTGTCTGGAAAGTATCTACAGAAAAGGATTTGGGGATCCTGGTAGACAAGCTGGCCATGGGCCAGCAATGTGCCTTTGCAGCAAATAAGGCCACCAGCCTCCTGGACTGCCTTAGGCAGAGCATCGGCAACAGATCAAGGGAGATGATCCTTCCCCTCTGCTGAGCACTGGTGTCTTGTGTCTCATTCTGTGCTTCCCTGTACAAGGCAGGCATGGACATGGCTGGAGTCAGCCTAGCAAAGGGCCAGGAAAATAATTAAGGGACTGGAGGATATAACACATGAGGAGAATGTGAAAAGGCTGGGACTTTACAGCAGAGTAAGAGAAGGGTCAGGGAGATCTTATCAGTGTGTATAAATAAATAACCACAGACAGACTCATCTCTGTAGTGACCTGTTACAGAAGAAAAGTAAATGGACACAAACTGAAACGCAGGAAATTACCCCTGAACATAAAAAACCCTCAACACTTTTTTACTCTGAAGGTGCACAGACAACAGTGCAAGTTGCCCAGAGAGCATGTGTGGGGCTTTTATTGTTGGAAATTTTTAAAAGTGCAAAGGACACAGCCCCAGGCAGCCTGCTGGAGCTGACCCTTTGCTGAGCAGGGGGCTGGACTAAGTCATCTCCAAAGGCACCTTCAAACAGCATCCATAATGTGAATCTGTGTTCCTGTGTTATCTCCTGTATGTGCCTGCTCCAATCCTCAGCTCCCAGCCCATGGAACTGGCAGTTGAAGAGCAGCCTCGTCACAACCTGAGCCAGTGGCACCACTCACACTAACACACCCAGAGGGTGGCCCAGCACCTCACTGCACAATTTCTCCTGCCCCTGCTCTGGGACAGGAGTTCCACAGTGCCAGAGCAGTAACTGTGAATCACTCCAGAACATGCACTCAAGAGTATCTCAGAGCACTTTTTGATTTTGGACTGAAGCAAGGAGAATAGTTTAATACACTGATAAAATGCAAAAAAGAAAAAAAAAAAAAAAGGTTTTTAGCCAAGCTCTCTTTCAGCTGTTGAGATAAGATGGACAAAATCCAGAGGAGTTGTGAGTTTTCTTTTATTAGTGATAAAATCTAAGCTGTTGTTAGAAAAATCAGGAGGATTTAACAGGCTTAATAGTGGCTCCTAAATTCCTCAGTAGGCCTGTGAATTTGGAGTTTAGATCTATGAGCTAGGAAGTGCTTGGCACCTTATCAGCAGTCAGCTCAGAAGCCTTTGGAGAATGAAAATCACCTTTTTGTTCAACTTCCCCTGGTAGCTTGCCAACCTTCTTGTTACTCACTAAGTCAACTGTCTCTAGAAAATATGGTCCTGGTCTAAGCCACAGGATTTAAAACACAGTTTAATAACTATGCAGCAAGGTGAGGGGAATAATGTCATATCATAACATCTCCTCAGCAAGCAGATGCAGTTCAGCCCCTTGACTGCACAATATCCTAACTAGTCCCTGGGGTTTGCTCAGTGGTGCCATTACCTTGCAGGCACAGTCTTGCCCCACCATGAAGTTGTCTGACCTCTTTCCTTCTGGAAAGCACTGGGCAGGCAGGGACACAAAGTGGTAGAATGGAGGGACAGACTGAGGAGACAAAGTCAAATAAAGGGCGTAGCCAGATGAGCAGCTGGCAAACAGTTCCAGAGCTGTGAAATTTCCTTGGCAGACTTCTCCAAATGGCTGAAGTATTCCCCCAAAGACAGCCTCATCATGACCCTGATGGTTCTGCTCACATGGTGGAACTTTGCTAAGTTGCTCTTCTGATAAGGTCATTTTGCTAAACACAAGTAGTCCATGGGTACAGGTACAATTATTACCATCTGAAGAAACATGGGATAAAACAGTCTTGCACCGGCTACTATATAATTCAGAACACTGAAATATAATCACAGCTATCACTAATTTTTCTCCCTCCCTTAAAAAAATCCCAAATTTATATTTATTCTACTGGCATCCAAGCCCATAACTGGAGAAGCTGTACCACAGTCAAAGCTGCCAAATCCATGGTCAAGGCCCGGACAGAGACTCCCACGACGTACACCAAAAGGGATGGGAGGAAAAAACAAATACAAGGGCAAAGGAAGGGATGTTCCCAAACAATTTGATTGCTCTGAAACACCAAATATTTTGCAATCACCTTGACCAATTGTGGGGTGCTCTCCATAAAACATTCATCATTTGCCATTCCATCAATCAGAACAAGCGAATCAGTAAATAGCTGAGGAATGTAGGATTTATGTCTGAAAGTACTGATAATTTTTTTCAAACAAAACTCTGTCCAGCTCTAGAGGAAACACTTCAAAAAACAGTCCTCACAGACACAAGCAAAACGTGTGCAAGAAACTAGGACTTGGCTATTTCTCCCATGTTAGGAATTTGGGTGATTTGAGATACTTCACTCATAATTTCAAGTAGCAATGTGAGTTTGCTTGTTCTGCAGCAAAGGTGTATTGGTGGTGTCATTTGCCTTGAATAGCCCTCCTGGCTGAAATGCAGCTCATGTTCCCTTCAGCATGACAAATAACACACTTCATCTCTCCCTGGAGCCTGGAAAATCTGAGATGAGATTGGCACTGCAATATAAAGAGAGATACTCTCAAAAGGGAGGCAAAATAATTTGAACCGAGTGGAAATAATCACTGGCACTCCTAGCTACAGACAGTCCTTGGATTTCAATCTGTATTTCAGTGTAAAATGGCTTTCCCTCATCACATCCATAAACCACCTAAACCAATTGCATCCTAATCTTGACTGTGGGTTTCTGGCACAGCAGTAAAACAAACATTGAGCTTATAAAAAATACACAATCAATCACATGTGCTCCTGCATGAGCTATCCATGCCCTCAGCATAACTTAAATACAAGCATGGGTCTGTGTGTCACTTCAGCTTTGGACATTAAAAATATAACACTGTGTCCAGAAGAAAACTTTTCTCAACTAATCCTGTATTTCAGAGCCAGAGAAGTTGGGGGTTCTTTTTAAAAGATAAAACATGCAGGTGGTCTGCCATTTGCTGTGGGTACATAAAAAGAGTATTACACAGATAGCAAAGGAGAAATGGATGGCTCTGGCAGATGGCATCATGCTCAGGGTTAGCCAAATCCCCTCTCAGGCACTGGAGCCCAGATGGCCAAGCAGAAACACTTTCTGCCACAAACCCTTTGCATGCCTTTGAGACATCTCTGTGCTGGTAGGGGAAGTATGTCAATTCACAATCTTGCTGTGAAAAAACAAAACTTGGTGTATGCTGGGAAATATGTTCATTCACAGGCCCCCCTCGGCCCCAAGGCTTTCCTTCCTTCATCTGAGCCTCTGCCTGGCTGGGGTGCTAATCACAGCTCCTGCACAGTCTAAAAGGTGATTACCACTAATTTTGCAATCTGGGTTTGCAAAATGAGGCAAAAGGACCCTTTTGGCAGGTTTCTGTCCATGTACCTCTGAAATCAGTAAGGTCTCTCTGAGAAGGTGGGAGAGCAAGGACTGGGTGTATGCAGCTGCTAAAGGAACTCAGCAAGGGTGACTGACACTGGTGGAAGTGCTTTGCAAAATACTCAACACTTCCCATTTGTTTTGACACTGCTCTTTAGCTTATGTGATTTCAAAAAATCTGCTTTGCTCAAATCCACTGGAGGTCTGAAGCACATGGTTATACAATGGGTTCCCACCACTTCTCTCACAAGACACCACAGGGCATCCAAAGTGTCAAGACCTTGCAACTGACTCCTGCCTGCTCCTTTTCATGCTCGGCCCAAGCTGCCAAACACTTGTCTCTGCAAACTTGAAGGCCTTCTGGAAAATCCCAGCTGGGGGACATTGCACAGGCATAGTGACCTTCCAATTCTGTGTATCCTCTTCCAGGGCACTGTTTTCATGCCATGGTGCACACACTGATCACAACAAGTGAAACAAGGCTTGGGTGGGTTCTAGTGAAGGCTACAGACCCCACTCCTGCCAGAGTATCCCCACGCTGCCGCTGCCTCATGCTTTCAGCAAATGCTCAGCACATACAGAGACAGTGCATAGAGACTGGATGTGGGGAGGAGGAAGATGAGGAAAAGATTTAAAAATGGGAGACAGCACTGGGGCAGGACAGGGGGGAGAAGCAGGGCTTAACTCAGAGATAAGAAGCAGAAGCATCATATAGCTTTGTCTGGGGAATTATTTTTGATCTCCCCTTCTCTTTTGCCTTTTCTGAAACCTGACACTGCCTCATACCATCCTGTCCTGCTCCAGACTCATTTACAGACATCTTCAATACCTTGCAGAGTCTGATTCCTTGCATGGGCTTTCTTTTTCTTCTTCCTCTCTCCCCACTGCTGGAGGCTGTGGCTGCTCCTGTGGTACCTGCTCTGCTCCCAGCTGAAGCAGCATGTCTGTGCAGTCACTTGAGCTGACATACTGCCAACCATCATGCCCACATGTTCTCTTGACATTCCCTAAATGCCTGTAAAAATCAAAAATTCCTGTTCAGGACAATTCTGCCTTTATTGTGAAAGCTCTCAGCTCTAGCACATCCTTCCTCCCTGGAAAAGCATTCCTAACATAAATAATTTTCCCTGTGCACACATTGATGCCAGGAAACCTCTGCCATCCCTGCTGTGGTTTGGGGGCAGTGATGACGCTCCTAAGACAGCTTTCCTCTGCCTGACAGGCCAGCTGGGCAGCAGGTGCTGTGCTGCAGCCAGCACAGTTGAGCACGGAGGGGGCAGCCCACTCCATGGCACCACACCGCACACATCACCTCCTTTCAAGCCAGAGCAGCCTTCTCCATGCAACACCTGGGGCTTTAGTCTGGAGCCAAGAGCAAAATGGAGCCAGAACTGAGGCCTGAGCACCAGCTCATGATCAGCAACTAAATCATCAGGAAGAACCCTGGCATGGGTGAGATCTGGGCAGCCTGTAGTGTGCCCAGCCAAGGCATGGGCTGGCAGGAGCTCGGGTCCTTGCAGGCTGTTTGGATGCAGTCATCTGATTTGGCAATTGGAGAATTTGGCTGTGTAGACACAAGCTGAGCTGTGCCAGGAGGGCTCCAGGCCAGTGAAAAAAATGTAGCCTCAGCATCAGGAAAGTGTTAAGTGCTGCCTACAAACTCTCAGAAAGAAGAAACACACAACAGTATCTTCAGTAAAGTGCAGTGAATATGGTATGGCTTCATTTTTTTCAACTTTATTGCAGAATTGAGCATGTAGTCTAAATGCTCTCCCAAAAACTCAGTGAGTAATGTTCCATACTCAGGTTTTACATTCAAGATTTCATTGCTTTGGGATAAGCACCTTCATTCCCATAGAAGAGAATCCTATATCTCTGCAAGGCAGTGATTTTTCTCACATCATCTGTCAAGTTACTGCTGCTGCTCCTTCTTCTGTCACCTCTGCCTCTTCACTTTTTCCCATCTTGCACACAGTCCCAGATTAGACTGGCAGACTCTGGCAGATCCTAGCAGATTCTGACTGTCAGACATGTCAAGATTATATCTAACTTTAGGGTTTAGATCACTGAAACAGTAGAATGCTGAATGAGAAGTTCATTGTGTCTTTGAGAGGCTGTCCTTTGAAAGAGCATCTCTTGGGACATGAAGTAAAAGCCAGATGGATCCCTGTTGATGAGCTGAGCTCAGTATAGGGGGATTTATTGAATATCAGGAAGCATGCAGAAATTCTATGCAGCTAAACTCAGTGCCTGTGCTTGAAACTGATCCCTGACAAGGAACTGGGACTGTATTAAAACTAAACCAACTTTTTTTCCATATCACATGGAGACAAATATTCATTCTCACTTAAAAGTTGTCTGCCTACAGTGCAGAAAAAAAAAATCTAAAATTCGACTACAGGTGGGAAAGTCCCTCTTTGCATTATATTTATTCTGCAACAACAAGCATGTCTTACCTTCTTTGAACACAACTCGCTGTGTCTGAGCAGGGTTGCACATCAAAGAACACTCTTACTCCCCAGATTCCTTCTCCCTTCCCAGTTGGAACATGCAGCATCTTCCTCTTATCAGCTTGGCTTGGTGAAGGATAATAGGAATGACAATGTGGGAAAGGCTGCTCTGGCTGGGGACTCTGTGGCCATGGGGTCCACACTGCTGGGGCAGGCTCTAGCCAGCCAGAAGCACTTGAGGAGATGGCAGCTCACATCCCTCTGTTTCCTAGCTGATGGCCGGAGCAGTTTAATGCTCAGTCAGATTCTGGGAGAGCCAGGGAAGAAGCCTGGAGCTTGCTTTTGTGCAAGGACATGTATTAAGCAGAGATGCCCCCATTTTACATTCAAAGTACTGAAGTGAGCAGTGGGAGCATGAACTTCAACGGGGTATTAAGAAACCATGAGTTGTTGTAAAGGAAAGGTATTAAGTTTCTCTGGCTTGATGGGATGAACTAAAACAATTCTTAATTTATTCCTATCTTCGGGACTCAAAGCCCAAAAACTTGTGTGTAACGGACTCTTAACCCTGACTGTGATTTCCCAGGGCTCCAGAAGAGAACACAGTACTGCTCATGGTCAGTCTAACCAGCAGACACGAAATACCATGGGGTTCATGTGGTGCCCAGCTGCTTCCATGATCCTGCCTCCTGTTGGGGCAGGTCAGCACATGCTGAGCTCCATGCTACCCATTCCCTCTGACCACAAGCCCACATCTCAGCACAACACTGCCACCACCATTCCTGTACTGCTGCAGCAGGGGCTTGCTCTTGTTTACTTGTAAGCAGAAAGAAGGGAGAGGGTGTTACTACATTTGAAAAATAAGAAATTAGTTTCTTCCACGCCATTTCATTGCTCCTGCTCCTGATTTGGTTCCACAAGTTTGTCACCCCTCAGCAGGCATGGCTGTGTGACAAAGTCTTTGTTTGCTGTGGGTCCCTGGGCCCTTCTGGGACCCATCTCCCACTGGACTGTCTCTAACACTTTTTTCTGCAGCAAACTTTGAGGTGGTTCCATTTCATCCTGCTTCCTCAGGGATTTATCCTGCATAAAAATGCTGTAGCTCTTTCCCTGACAGATCCTCAAGATATATTATAACTATTTTTCATATAGATGCAAAAAGGCTGGCAGCATTATATTCAGATGGAGCCATTCATCACCAGAGGTTAGCAAGGCTGAACATAATTTAATAGCATGACAAAATTCTTGTTCTATTTTTGCAGGCACCCCAAAACTGTGGGTGAGAACATTTCAGGCCTGAGATCCAGACCTTGTCACTCCTGAGTAATGGTGGGCACAGCTCTGGGGGCATTGCTGGAAAGTAAGACTGACATATGGTGCTAGCCTGACAATTCTGGGGGTAGCTGTTATTTTCTGAAACTTCTGCATTTATTTCATTTTATGCTGATCAGGAAAGCACTGAGCTGAGAGCAGATGGTACTGATTTGCTCAGGGTTATTGCTGGTCGAAACTAAAAAGTGCTGCACTCCATTCTCACAGACAGCTATTAAACTGGAAATGGATATTATTTGTCCATTGGTATTTCCTTGGAGTTCACTCTGGAGTGAAGCCACATTTAGTTGGGCACTATTCACTTACCCTCAGAAGGACTTACGGTTCTTTGCTCCTAGAAACCCAAACCTGAAGTGAAAACCCCAGATGCAGAGTGCCCTGACCTCAGGCTATTACCAAATAATTCTCTCTCCTGTTTCAAAACCCTTTTCTCAGAAATATGGTTTCCTCTTTCTTCCTCCCTAACTTGAGGAGACTAGTTGTGGTATTACAGCAGCTGCTGATTGTCCCACTGGCTGGCGGGACACCCCTTCAAAACACCACTGAGCTGTTGCAGCTCTACTGCTGGGGTTGCTGAGAGTGGCTGTGCTTCTCTTTTCTGTATCAAAACATACCCTGTCACATTATCATCCAATTCAGGCCTCCTGCATCAATTTGAGAGCTGTTTATTTAGTAAAACATAGGCTAAATCTGCTGTGGACGCTGTCATGGAGATGCCTCCCTTGGGCAGTCTTTTCCTCCTTATTGAGGGAAAGGTGGTTTGCCCAAGGTAGTGTTGGTAATAGAATCATTTCCCTGAAGCAATTATTGACAAATCCACTATATTTCCTAAAGTCTGTACTAAAACTACTGATTCTGAGCACTATGGTCTAGCAGAGCTCTGAGGACCTCAGCAGCTCAGCGTCCCAAGTGGCAGGTCTAGGGCCCAAGTCTTGGGGATGGAGAAAAACAGCACTTCAGAAAG
This sequence comes from Lanius collurio, assembly GCA_020086605.1. Classification (NCBI taxonomy): domain Eukaryota; kingdom Metazoa; phylum Chordata; class Aves; order Passeriformes; family Laniidae; genus Lanius; species Lanius collurio. The sequence goes on from JACBWW010000005.1 coordinate 43,537,733, forward strand.
ACAAAGCGGCTCTAGAAATCTGGAGAGCAGAAGAAACAGAGCCATGAGGCCACACTCATTTAGCTTTGCAAAAGAAATCAACAGATTGTGATTTCCAGAGGTTTTGTAAGGCCACCTTGCTTTCTCTTTTAGCCTTGGCTGGTTGATGAATACACCTGTTGTGCTCCAGTGCATAAAAACATGCAGACAATGAAATCTACTAATACTAAGATGAAGAAAAGCTCGAAGTTAATGTAATGGTTGCCATAATAATTTACACCTAATTACAACTCATTACAAGGCTGTCTTGAGTTCCCTGGGTGGTCCAGGATCATCCCATCTTGTCATCAGCAAAGATGAGATAGTAAAGCTGGTTTGAGACAACAGATTGCCTTAAAAACAGGTCTGAACTCCTCAACATATCCATAATCAAGTAATCGACACACAGGACTTCTCCAGATGGGAATTTTTGACAGTTCTACATGTTCCCCCAGGTAGCTACTGCTGTAGCTCATCTCGTTTGTGTATCTAAATGTGTATGTGGTGATTAACATTGTGGGTGGATTGTCCCTGGCATTCTCACGCGATTCTGATGCTTTAGCGGTTGCAGAAGGGATCAAGTTGTACATAGATATGACATTTGCAAGTAGTCAGTACAAACTGTTCCTGCAGATGCAGAAAAATACTCATGTAAGACGGTCTTTTGTACACAGTTAAGATATTTAAACCAGTTTTGTATGTAGTTGTCACAGACAAAACAGACCAGAATTGGGAAATTTTACTTAATTTATTGCCAGGCCACACAAGCTTCAGATCCCTGATTTGGATATCAAGAGAAAAAAGAACACAGATAGACATTCAACATGAAACTCCATCCTCCCTCCTTCCCAGAGTCAACTTCCTTTATTTTTTCTGCAATCACAGTTGCTCCCACAAAACTCCCTGGCAATAGGATGAGTGGTGCGGGAAAGTGGAAACGGAGCATGTGAGGGCTTTCTGCTGCCCACACGGCTGTTTCTGCTGCGCTGCTCTTCGTGATTCCTGACACTCTGAACAATGGTCTCTGCATGCCATGGAGTTTGCAGTGGCCAGGCACTTAATTTTAATGCTGATCCCTAATCCTACTCCTAGTAAATCAAAAGTGGAAATAAAACTGTGCTATAACACAATTGCTAAAGCAGTCAGTTCTGCTGTCAGCAGATGTGATGGCCAAAGATCCCCTTAATCACAGACACAGGATGTCTGAGTAACTCATCTCTGGATAAAAGAAAAAACATCAATGTGAAAGTGAAACACTGGCAAACATTTCACATAAAACCTAAGTTATGTAGTGTGCCAGAGGGTTTGAGTCATAGATACATTATACTGTAATATTAGATGCTGCAGACTGTGAAAATGTCATCATTAGCACAAGTTGTGCCCCTTCATCAGGCAGAAATAAAATACAGAGGTCAGTAAACGTGCCACATACCGCACTTTTTTTACTATTATGGCAATAGTAGCTCCACTGAATTGCTATGTGTGATTTAGCTCAGGTACAGATAGGTGTGTCAATACATGCTTATTAAAAAAAATCAATATTTTAAAATACATTTTATATATCTATAATATACAGATCACACTACTCCAGATAGTTGCAAACTTCTACAATCACACCACAAAAATGTCTCAGAGAGACTCACAGATTACTGATGTTTACCCTAGGGTAATTACTGTCACGCCATGTGTACCTTTTGTCTGTCAGATACATTAAATTGAGATACACTCTGCCAAGTGATGAATGTCTGTTCTCTCAAATTCCTTTAAAGATGATCAGCACTTAACTGTCCCTCTCAGACACCAGAAGAAAACAGCATTCAGACATTTAACAATTAATTTTGCTGCACAACTTGTCCTAAGGCCAGGGTAATGGAGATTCCTTGAGAACAGATGAAGGTGATCTCTGACAACACATTCTTGGCTGGCAGGTGCTTCAGCACATAATAAATACCTGGAATATATCCAACTGTTTTGGGAGAAGCTGTATAAAATCTAATCTGATTCAGAATTCCTGTGCAAATGTTGATATATAAAATGGCACAAGATAATTTTAAATACAGACTGTCTTTCTCATTCCCTGTGCACTCCCTTTCTTTTCTTATTGTGCTTAGACCTTCTTTTGGCTTTAAAGTCCCCAATCACATTTTCATTGCACATCATTATTTATGTAAAACCTGGAAACTGAGGGGTTAATTCCAGTGTATGCCTTCAGACTAGGTTCAAGTCCATGTGAGTTACTATATTCCTCTGGAAAGCCTTAGAAGCAGCAAAGGGCAATATGTTACTGCAACTCGTGAAGGGCTGCAGCTGTCTGTTTAATTAGTCTGAGACTGCCTTTTTCCGGAGTGAATTAAGAAGCTGTGAGCTGTGGGCTGTTGGCTGACAAGGCTGTCATACCATGGCTTCAGGAGATCTGAACCTCTGCATTCACAGAAGAAACAAAGCATTTTCAAGGTTGTATGCAAGCAATATCCTGTTTTAAAAGAACACTTAACACTTGTGCAGGTGGAGCCCTTACCTTCATCATCCCCAACAAATCTTTAAGACATAGAGTGTCCAACCTAATGTAAATATTTCTCTGTTTAGTACTTGAGGAGTACAGGAGTACAGATTGATTGTATTTCTGTTACAATGCAGGTGCTGATGAAGGTCTGGCTCAGATTTTCCTTACTGTCTGATAAGGAGTAGGTTCAGGATGATCAAGGGGCTGCTGCCCATGGTCCATTTAGAGAGGCTGAGGTTCCAAACCCTGGACAAGAGAAGGATCTAAGTGATTCATGCCAAAAGAGCAAAAGATAATGGGCACAAACTGAAATTTTAAAAGGTTATACCAGTCTGGATATTGGTAAAAATTTCTTCACCATGAAAAAATTCCCAACAAACAATCATTAGAATAGATTGTCCAGAGAAGTTGTAGAGCTTCCACCCTCTGAGGATTTCAAGACCCAACTGGATACAGCCCTGAGGTACACAGTCTGATCCCATAGATGGCTGAGACCTCCCAAGGTCCCTTCTAACCTGAATTATTCTATGATTCTAAAAATTTTGTGGAGTTCTCATTGCTGTTACAGTTTGTGCCCCATTCCCAGTGGGCCTGGTGACACACCATGGATTCTGTGTTTAGTCAGGGACTGGAAGAGAAAGTTCTAATGGCTTTTAGTGGAAGTTATCTCCAGCATACACTGATCTCATGCTGACTTAAAATTGTCTGTGCACACAGAAATTCATTCATGTAAAGAATTAAGAGGTTCCTATCTTGCTTTGTTTTACCAGAAAGTACCTATTTGTTCCAGCCTTTCTCCCTCCTTTCAGCATACCATTAGAAAGGTTCTGCTGATGACTGCTTGGGCTCTTGAGAATGCCAGTGAGGCCAGGCCAGGTTAGTGGAAGACAGAGAAGGGACACGGTAGCCCAGAAAGCTCTAGAAAAACAGGGGGCATATGGAAGACAGTACTGTAGTGTTTTCTCCCATGTGTTGCCAATAAACGCAGTGGCAATAAAACTGCCAGCAACAACACGACGCCAAGCACACTCGTGGCAGAAAGTGAAAGCGGATGCTGTTCAGAGCAAGCTTTTCCTTGCAGAACTGCAAATACAATGTACACAGTCAACACAGTTATTGCAGCATAGTCTTAACCAGAGTAACTGGTGTGATGTAGCAGGTTTCTGTGCAGGAGTCTTCTCCAACTGACGTCAAACGAGGGAAACACCTCTTTAGCAAATTCAGTACACTCCACTGTCTGTAATTGGTCTACAGCAGGAAGAGTGGCTCAGACAGCTATGGAAAATGCTTACATTCACAGTGTGTCATACTCATGCCCCTTCTCCCTTCTCTTAGGGTTGAAGCAACCCTATAAGGCAAAATAATCACCAGTGTTAAGTTTCTGAGTAGCCAAGAGCCATGGCATGAAGACTGGGGATGGTGATGACAGGAAGAAATATGCTTCCTGATTCCACTGGATGACTCCACCTAGTGCACTGTTCTTGACTTTGAAAGGGAACACCAAGCCAGAGTCCAAGGTTCTCTCTACCATGACATTCCTTACATGAAGGCCAAACCACCTGTGGCACTATGATGGACTCATGATCAAAGCTTTCATCTAGATTATTTTGAGTGAGATAATTTTTGACAAGTCCTTAGCCATAGACTAAGTGTCCTAAATCTTGAATCAACATGCTGCTAACAAGCACCCCCTTCAAGAACTACTGCTAGGAAATCCCCCCAGCAGCAAAAGCTGACCCTCCTCTTTCAGCACAGCCTCACACAAACCATGTCAATTCTAAGTTACACATCTTCCTTCTGTAGGAGGATGAAGTCTGGGACAACTCTCTTTGAGAATAAGGAAGAACAAAAAGTAATCCCCTAAACTTAAACAGGATAAAGAACAGGAATAAGGACAGCAAAAAGAATGGCAAAAACCCCCTGTAAGAATAATAGCAAATAGCAGCAAAATGCAGTGCCCATGGCAATGGGCCCTGGCTGCAAACTGCTGAGTGGGGGCCTTGTCTGAGCTACAACACAGGTCAGGGAGAAACACAAAGTAGAGTGAACACAGAATGAGGCACAAACGGCAACAAAGGTTCCACAAAAAATGGTAACTCTTCCAGATAACTACATGGACTTGAAGATTAAAGGGCTAAACACAAAGTTCATAAACTGTTCTGAATCCAGAGCCTAGGACAAAGCTGTTGACCAAAAAAAATCCCAGAGGACATTTTACAAATGGTTACAAATTTGTATGCCTTGATTTCCTAATTTATTAAATGAAAATAATGTTACCTACTCCATATATTTTAGATGCTTCATTCCTTCAGTGTTCAATGAGTTCTAAGATCTTAGGAGGGTAGGTAGATACAGAAGTACAAAACATATTCTTTTTGATTACCATCTTATTGATCAAAATTTCTCATATACTTGGAAATTCTCCCTGAATTGAAGTGACTTTTCAAAGCCGTACAACAGTGTTTGACTACATGTGGAAAATAACTTGAAGACCCTTGTTCCAATTAAGATAAAGAGATGAGAAATTTATTCAGAATGCTGGAATAATATTCTTACTTAAAAACCAAACCAAAACAAAAAACCCCAACAAAACTGTAAGGCTCTGTAAGATAGTAAGAACATAATAAAAAACCTTACAGAGTATTAATACTTCTCATCTCAAATCTCTTTGGACTTCTGAACTGGCTACATCAGGAGATATAAAAATTTAAAATTTCAGTTCTAGGAAAAATGACCTATTAAAAAAACCTGTGTGAAGTACATAAAAAGTCATTTACCGAGGAGTGTATGTAATCAACCTTCATTAAGGAAAAGTATATTTTCAAAACCTAACTACATTGATGGCTTTAGCAAAACCCTCCAACAACTTTGTGATGTCTTACCCTTAAGAGGAAGGGAGCACCCCAGATCCGTAAATGTTCGTGGTTGACAGGAACAACGGAAGTCAAAGGGTCGGTAAAAACTCACGAAGTTTCATTAGTAAATTATACATTTTGCATAGAAATTGCTGTGTTAGCCCCTGGCCTCTTGTGTAAGTATACAGCAGTGGGTTTTGGATGAAGGGGTAAGATAAAAGAGAAGAGAGAAAGAAAGTGAAAAGGAAGAAAGAGAAAGAAAAGAAAGAAAGGAAGGAAGAAATCACTAGTCCTGGTTCCAGTTGATGCAGCTGGTAGGGTGTCCAGAGTCCTGGGAGAACTGCTTGGGCTTGGTGGGGGTGCCTTTTTACAGACAATTTTCCCCACCCTGATGACAGATTCTCACTTTCCAGGCAGACTAGTTGTTATGTGCAGCCCATACTTTCAGACATTTCTGGAAATGGGTCAGAGGATTTGGGGTCTTGGGTGGTTTTTTTCCTCCCCACCAGTCCATGCACACTTCTTGATCTCATTCCTGTGCGTGTACTGGACTGTATTGTGCTTTTTTCCAAGAACCAGAACAAGGACATTTGTCCCACAAAAGTGCTGCTTATCATGGCCCCCTTCTTCAGCCACACCCTGTTCTTTCTTACAGCATGTAATTGTTACCAACAAGTCTTGGTGATTTACCTACACTCCTTGCTTGGCTCCACAGCCATCCACCTACCAGGGTTTGAGATATCCATATTAGTCCCTTACCTTCTGGTCTTCTACAGATTTGTGCATGACAATGTAGTGATAGGCACACTTTCTGTTTCATTTTGTAATGCAAGACCTTCTGAAAATGACATAAATAATCAGTGATTGATTCTTGTAAAGTAAAAATACAGTCCACTGAATAACGGAATATACCTTTCATCTTGTCCACTGGCTAGTCCATAGAAGATAAAATTATACTGCCCCCATGTTTTTAATACTGAGAGACCCAGTCTTGGTGATCTTAATCAGATTAAACATGACATGCTTGATATTGATTTGATATTCAGTCACACCAATATAACATACAGCAGTTCTATTAATTATTTGAAAACCTGATTTTATCCAATGTTTTAAAAGAATTTTATTAATGGTACAGGTCTTTATTGATATTTGAAAGATTTAATTGCTATGATTTAACTAAATTGGACAAGGATCAGAAAAAAAAAGGCATTTTGAAGTTGGGCTAATGAAGTCTTTTGCTTCTGTTGAACCAGAGTTCAGGCTCGATAATCTATTTTACTTAAACCAGAAGAGAAGAAAATTACAGCTTAAATGTATCTGTTTCTGTAATCATTACACCTGTTTGATGTTGCAGTAACCACCACTGATTTCGGTATGTTTGTGCCCATTTTATATCAACATAACAGAGAATGAAACAAGGCCCATGTAATTTGACTCTTCTTAACGTTCCTTATTCACCCAGCTAAGCTGTTTTTAATCAGCATGTATGAAGTGGGTAAAAGCATAAAAATTAGGGCATCTGTACTTACATCATTGCCACTGACTGCCAGGCAGAGCCATGCAGACCAGAGCAGTAGAAGATTAAAGCACTTCAATTGTGCTGCTCCTATGTTAACTGATAGGTGTTGCTCAGAAAATGCTAAACGAAGTCCAAGTTTTCCCTAGGCACTTATAACTAAGAATATTAAATCTAAGCAGGAGTTCACTGTGTTTTTCTAGATAACTCAGCTGAAGATCAGAAATAGCACAAGTCTTTTATACATTAATAAATCACAGCAGTACTTGCAGAAGTACTCACAAGAGTATTGGAACATCTTGCCTCCTTATGACAAATTTACAGACTCAAAAAGAACACAGGAGTATCTACACAGAGAGGGGGTCCAGCTTGTGTTGCTTGTACAGACTTGTCCCACCATCACAAGCTCACCTCCTGAGCTAGAACTGTTCTGAATTACTTTCACCTGAAGTCAACAATCAAAGGAAATAGTGACTGCAGAAATTGCTTAAAGGTATTTACATTGCCTGTAGTGCCCTGTCTTGGGGTGTCCCTTCAAGTGGGACACCTGCAGTTGCAATCTACATTTGCTCCTCTGATGGATCTTTCAATCAGTCATAAACAAGAGTCTTGAAGAGGTTTTCTCTGTGCACAGTAAAAGGGGAACAAGTGATTAATTTACCACACTTCAGCCATCTTGCTTCACTGTTGGCGTAACATTCAGGATCTTCCATAATCTCTGGTTGTGATGGTAGGAACCACTGTTCCCTGGGTTCCCAACAGCTGGAGAACCTACATTCTTGGAAATTTTCAAGACCTGAACAGTACTGTCTGAAATCTTTATGGAAATGTTTTGAGCAGCTGGCCAAACTCGAGCTAGAGCTCCTTTAAGGGTGGTTCCAACCTGGACAGCTCTATGAATTTTGAGAGGGTTTAAGTGGCCTGAGATTCAACAAGAAATAGTCAAAAAATACATTAGCTCAGGATTGGCCAAGACTTCAGCTCACTTTTTCCCCTTCTTGATGCATCTCCTCTCTTACCAGCTCAAAATAACATTATGTTTTTAGACACTACACCATTCTATCCAGAAATATCCACTGATTCCCAGGTCTGAATCTGGAGCCATATCACATCCTGACTGCATCTGGAGCTCTCATAGTTACATTGATATTTAGAACTTCATGGCTGTCCTCCTTGCCCTAGCTCTGCTTTGCAACCCATATAAAATCATCCCAGGTACAGTTCTTGAAAAGCTGATATGATAGAAGAGATGCTGATGCTGAATGAGGTAACACAGCCAGAACACCACTGTACCACAGTGTGACTCAACACATAAATTGGGACACAATTCCTCTGTGGATTTCCTGATCTAGTGGAACCCCTGAAAGCCTGCCTGTAGCCATGACTCATAGGAAGGGCACAGAGGATGACTCCAGTACTGTTTGCATAAACAAGGATGTCTGACCATTTCTTCTACATATATATTCCCACTTCTGGATATTTTGTCTTCTCAATATTTTCAGTCTTTAATTGTCTTCTGTATATTTTCAGTCTTTAATTTCACTTCCACTCTTTTCTATTGCTCCATGCCAGTTAGTTGACCCTCACTGTTCTCTGAATATTTCCCTTTGTCAGGAAAATTTTGGCTCTTTAGTATTTCAGCATCAAATAGAACATTTCTGCTTGAACTACACACTCGAATATTTCCCCCTCAAATTTCCAGTGTTGCATTTCCATTCTCTCTGTAAAAAAGACCTTTGGGATTAGCAAATATTGCACAACTTTTATCAGTTAGTTGTTACTTAAATCTCAAAAGTCTTCTTTAAAAAGATTTAAATCTTTTAATTGGAATAAAATGGCAGATCTTTGTGACAATGAAAGTTACGTGACTGGATAATACATGAACACTAATAAAGTGACACAGAAATAAATCCTCTTAACAGCAATATGCATTAATTTCCACTACTATGATCAGTTTATAAAGAGAGTAAACATCACTATGTAAAACACTGGAGGAGGTATCTGTAGAGAAAAAAGAAATCGGATACCTTCTGATTCCCCAGCAAGAAGAAAGCAACTCTGCCAGCAGCAGCAAAATAGGTGCATTAAACAGAAAGACAAAGTGAATGGAAAATGAAAACCTAAGGAAGGCACTGGTTTAATATAGTAAAATTAACAAGGGCTGGGGAAAAGTTCACATTTTATCTGACACCAAGTATTTGACACAGCCTATTCATCTCAGTGGGTTCACTGGCCCACAAATTTCTGCAAATATTTGTGGAATGATTAGTAATTGCTGCCCGATAAGATAAATGCCAGATTTTTTTTTCTGAACATTATCTCATATTCTTGTTTAAGAAGTAATACTGGGATTTTAATATTGTTTCATCCCAATTTCAGTGGTATTTTGTTACAAAAATCATACCTCTAAAAATTAGCAATCTAAATCTCACTTCTGTTTCCACTATCTTTGCAATCTCAGGATCAAATTTACAGAGAGAAATACAAAATATACCTTGACAAAAATCCAGAGAAAGGACAAGCTATAAACAAGTCTGAATTTCAGGGGTGTGTTCCAATTACTTGGTTCATTTCTCGAGAGCACTGAGGAAGAAATGAAACTACGGGCAGGGACTGAATTCTGGGAGCTTGGCAAACCAGTGTGAGGAAAGAGGAAATGCTGTGTCCAGGGGGCCATACTGTAATTCAGTTCATTGCAACTTATCAGATTGGCAAACTCTTCAAATATCACCACAGTGAAAGGGCAAAGCCAGGGCCTACAGGTATCTGTTAGGTAGGTGCAATCCAAGTCAAACAGCTCAAACTGGGACCCCACATTGATTCCTGATGCAGCACAAGGTGTTACACAGAATGCCTGCCATGTCTCTCCCTAATAGGCAGAGGCAGTGCTTACTTCTACTTCTCAGCCTCATAATTTAAGGTACTGTGGGGTATTTTTAATTTATGCATCAGTCTGATCTGTATTGAAATTGACGCATAAAGTTCATCCCTGTCTCATCCTGCCACAGTAAGCACCAATCTACAGTTCTCACTTCATGTTTAATTACAAAGCACTAAATAAAAACTAGGACAAATGTGAGTGAAGTAGAATTTAATAGGAAAAAAAGACCTAAATCCAAACGTACCATTCACAGAAAACTCTGTACAGTGTAGCAGGTGCCTCTTTGTTTAGCCCACGGACCTCTAGGTGCCTATCAGTTGGTTTCTGTGCATGCCCACAGCTCGACTGCCCCAGTGCCTGCCTCTCCTCATCCCATTCCCTTGCTGACATCCAGAGCGCATTTCTAGGCCATGCTCCTTGCACACTAATAGGATTAAGCTCTTCGCAAAATGCAACTGCAATCTTTTCCCATGTGGACAGCGGGAGCAGAAATCCCCCACGTGCTTAAGGAGCAGCCCCAGCTCAAGGGGCGGTGCTGGGCTCCCACCCTGAGCTCCCGGTGACTGAGGCCAGTGCCAGCCCACTGGCTCTGCTCTGTGCACCCATTGAGGGTGGACTGGGTCTGCAAGAAGACCGAGAAGAAAGCTACATCTCTTCTACACTGTAAGGATTGGCGGGCAGTGCTCTGGGGGCGAGTCCACCGCTCCAGGGACTCTGCGTTTCAGGTAAACCACTCCACAGAGACCTTCAGAACCACAGTGACCTGCACAGTGCAAATATTGTGTAAGATCACTTTAAAACAAAAACAGCAACTTTTTTCAGAGATCATTTATTTTAAAGACATCAAAGAGAAAGATCTCCAGCACTGCAAATGAGTGTACTTAGACACAACTTCATAATTTTTGCAATTACTCACCAAACACGCCAATTTGAATCCAGCTCAAGTCAACACACTGCTAACATCCTAAATTTAAGCACCTGAGGCAGTTTTTGTCTGTTATCATCTTAGGCTAATATTCTAAAGATAAACTTTTTTCCTTCATTTTTACCTCAAGAAGCAACAAAATACAAAATTATAAATTTCCATGAGGATGTCCCTGTTTTCAAAGGTGTTCTCCTAGACAATTGTATTTCAACCTCTGCACAGAAGGAGCCCAAGGAATGGCTCAGTCCAGCAGCAATTTGCATGCATCATCTGTGAGGGAGGAGAAATGATCCTGCATCTGTATGCTGGGTTTCCTCACCTTCAGCTGGGATGACTTAGCAGAACAGCACTGCATCCTTACGCAGCATCACAGCTCCAGCCACATCTTGTCGACTGAAATGGTCTTGATTTGTCTCCTAGTCAAACTGTAATCTGTGATGCACTGTTATGAGAATGAACAATGCTTGGGGCTCTGTCCAATCCCTATCAATTTATATTTACTCTCCTCAGGAACAATGGGAGCAAGGTATTTCCCTGATAAACCTCACAGTTCCCTTTCAGAAAGGATGCTGAGGGAAAAAATCACATTTCTTTAAACTTAGAGTGCAACAGATATTATAACTTTGGGATATTTTTTGGCCAGAACACTGTCTGTATAGTAGAGCTTACCCTCCGTACCATTCTTTTAGCAAGCATAAATAAATTATTCCTTTTTTTCCCCCCCTTCTCTTTAAAGACACAGTGTACAAGATCCTGAGTGTACTGAAGTCAGTAGTAGCTCACTTGAGTACCACTGCTTTTTACAGGATCAGACTGAACTAGAAAGTGTTTGAGCATGTTAACACAAACCCAGAGAAAGAACAGTTCAAGGCTGAAGTTCATGTGAGGTCACTGGTTGATGTCATAAACTGTGAAACTGTAACTCCTCTAACTGATGGGTTCTAGCAAAATGCCCAGTGTCTGTCCCTCTACTGATTTTTACAAATGTGTTGATTTATCTTGGTCTGCTTCAGGTATTTTCCTGCAAAGCCAGCATGAATATTACAGAAACTGAGAAATCAGTAAATTTGTAAACCTTTCATGTTGTCTACTCATTGAAAAAAGAAATTCTGGGTAATTGGTGTTTCTAGGGAGTTCCATTTTCTTATTTTTTTTCCTTTCCTTCACAGAAGGTACAAATCAAATAAAGAAAATAGAACCTTCAGCCTGCTAGATTGAAAATGGAGACCTGAATCATTAGAAAGTAATCTTCTGTATTTCTAAACTGAACAGGTGGCATTTGATTTCAGACATAACTGTGGCAACTTGGTTGAACTTTGCATGTGCTGCAGAAATGTTGTCAACCTTGTATTTTCACCTAGACACACAACTGTGTATCTGTCTCTGAGTCTGAACACACACTGTGTATTGTGAAATACAAAACAAAAGTCAATCAGTTTAGCTCCAGGCCTCTGATCCCTCCAACACACAAAGCTCAGTCATGCCCCGCAGACTCTGTGGCTGCTGTTGTTACTGTGTCAGTGCAGAGGCTCTGGTTTGAATCCACCCTCACCAAATCAGGTGCTAAACAAACATATAACTAGAAATGGTCTCAGCTCCAGAGGACTCAGCATTTACTCCAGAGCAGTAAACACTGATTAAATCATAAACATAACTCTGGATAAACAGCAGTAAAATCTTCACACTCTGTCAGAACATCACAAATTCTCATAGTCCGAAAACTACTGAAGAAACAATTTAGAAGAATATCTGAATCCTGAAATGAATGTATTGGAAATATTTCATTCTTTTTCCTATAAAAATCAGATGCATTCATTATGATGAACTCTACTTTATTTGACCAAGCTGATACTCATCACTGACATGAAGAGGAGGATATTTGGCTTGGGAGGCAGAGAAAATACTTTGTGCTCACTTGATTCAAAAGAAAAAGAGACTCAGCTGTTTGTTTGTTTGTTTGGGAACCTTGGTGTATGGAAAAAGTATAGGTGATTGAGTCTAATATTCCTGTCAGCTCCCTTCCTGTACTGCGTCCCACACTCCACAGCTATCACTTGACCAGCTGCAGAGGCTTATTTTAGTTGCACATTAATTGTGCCAGGGACACACTCGGTATAGCTCAGAGGCTACTATTACAAAGTTTATTGGCTCAGGTACAGTGCTGCACAAACAACATTACACAGCGTTTGGTGTCAGTTCAGGAAGCAGTTTTGCCATTTTTATATGACCTGGAACATAAAGAACCAGCTTTACTAACCCAAGCCAGCTCCATACAACTGTATATCTGAACCAAGAAAACCCAGAAATGCAAGGCTTGAACCTTTAACTTTATAAAGCTGCATTAGATTCAGCAAGCTCCTGCTGAGGAGGGTGTTTTTGATCCAAGCTGATGCTAGACAGATGCACTCAAATACCCATGAGCAACATTTACTTGTCACTCATCTCATGAGGAGACCCTAGCATAGAAAAGATAGACAGCAGATCCACCTGAGGGGCTCTCAGTAGAGGGCACCTTGGGACACAGCCAAAACTGGTAAACTGTGCTGGATGCACAGCACCAATTCAGAACCAGTCAGACATCTCTGCAACAGTAAATTTCGGGGTGTCCTGCATCATTTCACCCATCTGTGTGACAGCATTTTCAAGCTACCTCAGCTTTACAATACTCTGAGCGTGTGACTGAACTTCTGTTACTCCTTGAAGAACATGCAAACATCTCAGTACTGATTATGCAATGTACACCAAGAAATAACAATTTACGTGATGTGATACAAAGCCATCACCACAATCTGAAATTCACCTCTTCCAAAAGTCAAGGCAAGAAGCCTCACAGCATGTCTGGAAGGCTAGCAATCCAAGTCCCAGCAGAAACACAGGCATTGACTTCCAAAGATAAGACCTAGTGGCCAGATGTAGTTCTTAAGAAGGTGTAAAGGAAAGCTCACTTGCTGTGAGTCATGGTCAGAAGCACAAAAACTGACAAACATGTGAAGGTTAGCTGTGTCAAAGTCCTGTGACCCAAGTCCTGCAGTCACATAAACACCACTTGGTAGGTGGAGTTCAGAAAAGAGATGCTATGCCATGGACTGAACAGGTCTATAGACAGACCATCAACACGTATTTCAAACAAGTATTAGGGAGTGTATATGTATATATATATGTGTATATATATATATACACACACACATATATACATACTTGCATAAACAAAAGATCTATTTACATATAATCCAATGTGACAGCTCACCAGAATAATTTGCCATGTCCTGTAAACATAATCTTGCACCAGATTTAACCTTGTCCTACATACTGCATAGATAAAGAAATTCCTCTTATTTTTCATACATACAGTCAAGTCAGTTTTTCATACATACAACCTGCATAGCCTATCATTCTTAAGGAGAAACTTCTGCACAAGCCTTTGTATAAACTACAAGGTAGAAACACTAGGTCTGCTTCATTCACTGAATATGAGCCAGAACTTTTTATTCACTTCTATTCAAAATAATCTACTTCTCTGTGATTCCTTGTGATTGGGATACTATTTAACAGGACTATAGAGGGATGCAGTTTAGCAATGAGAATTAAATTCTTGAGCACATTAAAATCTGCTTAGATGATCTTAACCAATTATGCATCGATTTACACTGGACTCCCAGCCAGGTATCCAAGATGAAAGTACACTACAAGAACACAACTGAGATGTTGCAGAATGGCGTAGGATGAGAAGCTTTAGGAAGGATAAAAAGAGTTTAGCCTTGGGGGAAAAATGTCTACAGGCTCCAATCTGTTTTCCTTACAGCTTAACAGCAAAAAACCATATGCAGCGAGGTGGCAAGTGACAGACACCTGATAAACTCCAGCTGCACCAGTCTGGCCATCAGGCACCGAGGCACCTGTTGCCAAAAAAGCTTAAACACCACCACATCAAACATAAAGCACAAGGAAGCACATTTAAAAATCTGCTCTTTAGCCAGTATATCTGAAAAGTATTAAGAAACAGGGTTGACATTTAATCTGTCTATATGCCTTGGAATTATCACGCAGATAAAGGGAGCACGGGGGATTGGTTCAGGCTCAGAATTAACAACCAAAACAACAAGAAACACTAGAGAGAAAAATTCACACCCTGTACATAATCATGGTGTGTGCAGCAATTCCAGTCACAGAGATCCTCTACACAGTTGTGACTCTCACAGATAGATGAAATAAATACCAAGTTTTGCAGTAGTGATCAAGGAAAGGATATAATGTAATATTCATCTTAATTTGATTGTCCTTGTAGTTCTCCTAAGACATCAGCCTGAGGACATATTTGCAGGACACTTTTCCTCCAGATACAGTAGCACACTACATTATGGACTTTATATACATAAAATGCTGACTGCACAATTCTGCTACGAAGATTATCATTTATTATCAGAAATCCCCGGGGAACAAAATATGTCCCTGGATTAATATGAATTTATTAAAGCTACCATCAGAGCTTTGTTGATTAAAAATATTTAAACAAGTACCTCTAAAAATTTCTCACATGCCAAAGGAAAACTTTGCAAGGTAACTGTTAAAGAATCCCAAATCTGTCAGTAGGCAAACTGTATCAGAAACAATTTAGCTGAGCTCGCATTTAAATTGAAGAACATTATTTCTTGGTGTGGTTCCATCTGGAGAGAGAAGTTAAGCCCCATATACGTTACAAATCCTGATTTCAACAAGGCAGCTGAACAGTCCAAAGTCAGTTTTACAGATAATAGATGACAGATACAGCACAGAAAGCAAGTATTTGAGTTTCCCAGGATTATTTCTCTTACAACATTGTAACAGTACTCCCACCATCTACTGCTGCAAGAGTTGCAGTTAATTTTCTCCAGACTTAAAATATGTCCTCCTCACTAGCAAATGGTGATTTAACACAGCTCTGTTTAGCACAGTACCATTTTCTA
Organism: Lanius collurio; assembly: GCA_020086605.1. Classification (NCBI taxonomy): domain Eukaryota; kingdom Metazoa; phylum Chordata; class Aves; order Passeriformes; family Laniidae; genus Lanius; species Lanius collurio. Next base: position 43,553,374 of record JACBWW010000005.1, read on the forward strand.
TAAATACTCTGAAATCCCTAACTTTATAGTATTTCATTATAGATACAGCTTAAGATATGTTCATAGGAGCTAAATTAAACCATTATTGAAGTTCTGGTACATTGTAAGATACAAGAAAGAGTCAGCAGGAGGAGGGAAGAAGATGCTGACAAAAATTCTGTCTGAGCAAATCACTATTAATTATTCTATTGAAAGCTTGAAGATATACCAGCAGAATTCTGTAGTGAGAAATTTCATTTAAAAAAACAAAAAACAAAAAAACAAGCCTTGTGATAATTTTCTGACTTTTCCAATTTCTTGCTAAAGTTAAGATAAAAGACTGATCTGATAAAATAACTTTTCTTTTTACAAATCAGAATTTAAAAAAAAAAAAAAGTTTTTTCCCTTCCAACAGAGAAATTTCACCATGAAAAAGAAAAGGCAGATAATACAGATAAAGGATGTGGGAAGGGGCAAAATCCTGATGTGACACCTCAGAAGTAAGTTTTTTGACACAACATGGCAGGTTTGTATACAAAGATAATTTCAAATTACCCCACGATCATGTCATCACATTGATGGGACACTCCACAAAAAGAATCTTCAGAAGAAAATAAGAAAAAGTCCAGGCAATTTCAGAAAAATACTGTTATGTTTAAGGGGAATGTGGAAAAAGTAGAGCAGCTTTCTAAACTAGCAAGGACTTTTAGACAAGTTTTGCCAGTGGAAGAGAGCAGACTGTGTTGTCTATGCAGCAAAAAACAAGACAGAGAAAAAAAGGTTAAGAGCTACAGATAGAAAGAAAGTGAAAATTTCAATTTTTTTTTTTGCTCTGATGGGGAAGTTAGGGTAAGAAGATAACTTTGTGTCCATGAGACTGAACGAAAGCAAGTAGAAAATCTAAGACAAGAACTAGTTGCAAGTTCGTGGCAGCTAATAGTAATAACAGCAATTACCATTGCTATTAGCAGATTTTGTTGAAAAACAGCACTCAAACAAGACGGAAGTGTACAGGAAACTCCTGATGTAGGTAGTCTCTTAATGTTTCCAACATCTTCACAGACCTTTTCCTGTTGTATGGAAACCCTTTCCCTCCTAAGAAAACTAATGAAAGTAGTTTCACAGAATCACAGAATAGGTAGGGTTGGAAGGGACCATGATGGGTCATCAGGTCCAATCTCCCTGCTCAGGCAGGGTCAGCCTGGCATGGAATTGTGACCAGATGGTTCTTGAATATCTCCAGTGAGGGAAACCCCACAGCCTCTCTGGGCAAGGTATATGCATTTATATATGTAAAACGGGTGGTTTGCTCACATGGAATGGCATAAAACAAGAGCATGCTGAGGTCAGCAGGGACTCACAAGGGTAATCAAATTAATGTGGCTCACAGTGGCATTATGGATACACCAGGATCTATACAGAATGACGTCAGAAATACCTAGATCTCATTCCTAATCTTACCCTTTGCAATGTTTTTTGACATTCTTATTTCTACCAAAATCTGACTGGTGAAACCCAATGTTTCTAAATCATATTAATAAACAATAGTTATACTATTTTTAGATTTGTAAACCATCAAATAACAACTGAAGTGTTAAATTACCCATGGTTTTTCAGAAAAGGCTAACTGAGCAGGTTGTGGTTTTTGTTGGTTGGTTGTTTTTTTGGTTGGGTTTTATTAGGTTTTGTTTGTTTGTTTGCTTGTTTTTAATGCAGCAGAGTAGCATTGTTAACAGCTAGCTATTTTTCCATATGCCTGATTAGCAGAGAGTGAGACAACCATTTCCAGTCACAGACGAGCCACAGCTGTGACAGGAACTGTATTTGCTACTTGCTCCAAGAGTGTTCTCTTGTCTCAGAACAATTCACAGGCTCACAGAATCCATTAGGTTGGAAAACTAGGTTTTCATCGAGTCCAACCTATGTCAAGCAGACCACGACACCGAGTGCCACATCCAGTCTTTCCTCAAGCTCCTCCAGGGACGGTGACTCCATCACCTCCCTGGGAAGGCTATTCCGATGTCTAATCATCCTTTCTGCGAAGAAATTCTTCCTAATGCCCGACCTGAACCTCCCCAGGCACAGACTGAGGCCGTGCACTCTTCTCCCATTCCCTGGGAGAAGAACGTGACCCCCACCTGGCTACAACCTCCTGTCAGGTGCTGGAAGAGTGATAAAGTCACCCAAACCTCCTCTTCCTCCTCCAGTCAAATACCAGACAAACACGATACCAAAATCCCAAGTATTTACTTGAATTAGAAGGCCAGTTAAAATTATAATGAGTATAAAAGCAAGCTCTTGGAAAGCAGGTGTAACATTATATGTAATCACTGATCAACAGCAAATTAAGAGAGGGCTCGGAAGTATTTTCTGTCAAAAAGTGTCATGTTCTTCGACTGAGGCAGCCGGTGCCGAACGCCGGGAGCGGAGGTAGATGGAGATGTGGGTGCCCTGGAAGGCCAGGAGGTCCTTTCCCACACGGGCATCAGCCCCTGGGTAAGAGGGGCCCGTGCGGCGCAGCAGCCGCCCTGGAGCTCAGCTCGGCCCGGCCGTGCGCGGGCGAGGATGCAGGTGCGAACGGGGTCGCCGCATGGAGCCAGGGCGGTGGCGGTGGCGGTGGCGGTGGCGGTGGCGGTGGCGGTGCCGGTGCCGGTGCCGGTGCCGGTGCCGGTGCCGGTGCCGCCACCTCCCCTTTCCCGGAGCCTCAGCGGCCGCCGAGAATCGAAACCGGACCCCGCCCGCCCCCGCGCACCGCCCCCGCCCCGCTCGGCCCCACCGCCCGTCCAGCCGGGCGCGCGCCGCCGGCCAATAGGGACAGCGCGCTCTCCGGTCGCGCGGTGACGTCACCGAGCCGGCCCCGCCCAGACCCAATGAAAGAGAACGTGCGGCGCGGGACGCTCCCCGCCCGCCCCTCCCCCTGCACCGACCGGCGGCGGGGCCAATCGGAGCCCCCCGGCGCCCCGGCCCCGGCCCTCCGCGCGGTGACGTCACGGCACCGCCCGCGGCGGCACAGCGGCG
>JACBWW010000005.1:43556741-43600896 GCA_020086605.1 Lanius collurio
GCGACCATCCACTGGGCCGGGTGACCCCTCTCCCGGTCGCGATCCCGTGTCCCCGCCCCGCCCCGGCCCCTCTCTCCGCGCTCCCCCCGCTCCGAGCGCCAGCGGCGGCGGCGCAGCCCGGTCCTGTCCGTGCGGCGCCTCCCGGGGCTCGGCGACATGGAGTGCGCTGCGGCGGGGGCCGAGTTCAACATCCTCCTCGCCACCGACTCCTACAAGGTGGGCACGGGCAGTCGGGCGGGAGGGAGGGGGTCACCTCTGCGGGCACCGGACCCGCCGGGGCTCTCCATCCGCAGGGCGCCGAGCGAGGCCGGCCCCGCCGCCACCGGCCCCCCTCCCCGCCTGGCCGGGGCTGGGAGATTCCCCCGAGGCGTCAGTGAGGGTGCCCGGCCTCGGGGCGGTGCGTGGGGGGACGGCGAAGGCCTGTCCGGGGCTGCCCCCCTCTCCCCCGGCAGCCCCGAGCCGATCCCCGCGGGGTGCCCGGGGCCGCGCAGCCGGGGGGGCGGCGGCGGGGCCAGAAAAGAAAGTGAAAGCGGGCGGGGTGGGTGCCGCCGTCCCGCCGCCTTTGGACGCGGGGGGGGCGGCCATGGCGGGCACGCGGGGGCCGCCCGGCCCCGAGCATCGTCCGGCCCCGCCGGGCTGCCCTCCCCCCGCCCTGGCCGGGGTCGGGGAGGGCGCACATGTCGCTGCCGCGGAGCAGGCACTCTCTCCTTCTCCCGCGTCTCGCCCCTCCCCTTGCTCCCCTCGTGCCGGTCCCTGCCTGCGGTTGTGCCTGGCGGTGATGCAGCGCGCTCCGGGAACCGGCTGGCGCAAAGTACGCGTTTTCTAGCCCTGTGCTTCGTTCCCGGCCGCTGCGGTGTCACATTCGCTAGGCAAGGTGTTGGTTCAGAGGGGAGAGCCGCACTGCACGGCCCTCCCTTCGTTTCTTGGAAATAGTGGTGCTGACAGCAGTGCCGAAGTGCAGGCGCCCCTTCCGCGCTCCTACCCGGTGATTGCTGCCCCGGCAGCTCCTGGCGTGCCTCGCAGCGAGTGTGCCCGGGCCGAAGTCCTGCCCCTGCGCGGCGTCGCGGTCATGTAAGCGGTCAGCCTCCAGGTCCTGCGTGTGACTCCCCGTGGCTGGACACATGTGCCCGGCCTCTCCTAGGCTGGAAGCCTCTCTTATTTCCTTCAGGAGCTGCATTGCAATGTCAAAGAGGTTGCTGGTGGCCTAAACAAAACTACAGTAACAGTTCTGATTATCATTGTAAAGCATTTATTATGTTTTAGTTCTTTGAACATTGGGCTGCTTGGGATGAGTTTCAGGGAGGAGGGTACTCCTGGGTAGAGGAGTGGAAGAGCAAAAGCTATGTTGTGACCGGGTCTTGTTACTGAATAACTACTGAAGTACAAACCTCCCTGTGTGCCCTAATCACTGACTTGTGCCTTTCCCAGCTTCTCTGTGGTGATATTATTATTACTATTATTATTATTATTGTCATTATTATTACTATACGTTCTGTCAAGATGTAAAGAAAGTTAACAGTTATTGTTGCTGTTTGTGGGAAGGAGTTTAGGAAGGTGGGAAGATGCTGATAAATCTTGGAGCAGCTCAATCAGGGCATCCTCATGCTGCTGAGGCTTGCAAAGCTGCTTCCATTCAGGGCGTAATCTAGCTACAGTGCTCTTTATGAACTAGGTTTGTGTTTGTTATCTAACTTATTCAAATACGGAAGATACACTTTTTTCCATGTCTAAGACTAATCACATTAAATACTGCAGGTCTGGATTTAAAGAGTATCTACTTTAAATCGAATTTGCGCAATACTTTTTCTAAATTGTCTAGGTGTGCTCAAGGATTGGTGGTAGTGAGACACATTGGAGTGACATTAAACCAGTTTGTTTCTGTTTTGTTTGCTGTTTCATAGCATAGATGACTTGGTAACATTCCAGGAGTGGTAGAACTCTTAAAGAGGTCAAATAAAGGTCTAAGGTGATGAGGTTCAGGTTTTTTTCCAGTTTAAAACTGAATTTGGATGAGGTTTTCTATGGCAGCTAGGAGTATTTTGTATTATATTTAGAGAAGTTGCTCCTCTCAACTGCTTTGTTAGGGCTATTCAAATTGTCTGTGTTTCCATATGCTTTTTTCCAAATCTTAGGAATTCCAGTGTCTCTGAACAAAGCTTAAACAAGTAGCTGCTTTTATCTTGTTAGGTAATATGAGCAAACATCATCTCCCTGGATGATACTATCATTTCCTAATCAATGAAACACACTTAGTGAGAGCACTTTCAGCAAACCTGCACTAAAATATCTGGTAGTTTGCAGCATCAAGGTTTTACAGGAGTTACCAAATGCTCTTACTAGCAATTAAAACAAAAGTGAGAATTGATTTTGGGATTTTTCTTTTTTGCTTTCTTTTTTTAGTTCTGCTGTATCCTCAACTGTAGCATCTGTCTGTGTGTGCAGAACTGTCTGTACATAACATTTAGACTGAGAAGAAACATGGATCAGGTCAGAAGTTTATGTGGTGATCCAATTGCAGTAGATGCCAATCCATACAAGCTAATGTTGGTACCCAAAATCATGTAGAAATAAACTGCTGTGAAAGAAAAAATACATGCAGACCACACTAAGCAGTACAACCCTAGCTTAGGCAGTTGCCTGTCAGAAAAAAAGTTGTGGAATCTCAGGGTCATATCTGTCAGAACTTGTTAGTTTGAGTACTAGCTCCAATGTCCCAGTTCTCTGGTGCTGCAGTTGGAAATCTGGGATGAAAAGACAACTCATTACTGGTTTAGTGCCTATGCAGTTTCAGAAACAAAGTAATTTGGTAGGCAAAGATTTGTCTGTTGAAAGCTAATCCAGCCTCCCCTCCTTCTACGCTATTTTGTTGTCTTCATGTGCATCACAGGACATTTCCTCTTAAATCATAGAGATTATCAAATACTCAGTTTCAAAATCTTAAAAGTATTTTTGAGAAAGTGCTGAGTATCATTCTGATTGCTAGTAAAGTCAATATTTCTAGATGGGAGTAGTTTCCAGTAGGTGAATATGCACTGGTTCCAGTACCAAGCTTCCATTACTGACTGGAGCTTACTCAATTTTACAGGTGCTCCAGGATTTTGAGGCCGGGCTTCAAATTGTACAGTTTATCTGTAAACCCAATAACAAGATAAATGTTTTTACATCACTTAGATTCTTCTTCCAGTGAACTTTGTTGCATATTCTTAAGCTTTTACAAATTCCCCAAAAGTGTAGTTCCTCCCTTATGCTGGGAATTATATGCCATCCCCTCAGAGCCTGGGCATGGGCATATGGTGTGGTGTGTGTGCAACATGCTGAAAAGTAACAGCAGTCTTTTTAATTCTTCTGATCATGAGACTCAAGAGATTCATCAATGCAGTGATATCTGGGGAACCTCATTGTCTTTATGTTTGGTACAGCAATGGCATTTCTATCAGTGAAGTTTTCTGCTAGTGACTTGGTATTGCTGAAAAGGGGAAGTATTTGAAGTCGAAGTCCTTGTTGATAGAAAGCTTCAGCGGGCTCCCTGAAAATCACTGTTCATGCTGCATGATGTCTTAGTCTCGTGTCTATAGCAAGACACAATTTCTGTAGCTACATATATATAGCTAGCTATATACAGATTATACAATACTCTATAGGAATCGTATCTCCCTGTGACAGTGGGGGTTCTGTTCGCTCCCTGCCCTTCCCCAGTGAGAGGGGCTGTGCCCTTCAGTTCCTCATTTGTCTGACATCACTGACACACCTCCTCTGCATTTTCTTTCTCTTTGATTCCCAATGCTCTGTTTAGCCTATATTTGTTTATTTCTGCACAGGCAAGAAATCTTCCAGGGTATATGTAGTCTGAAACTGTGTTGAGAGGATCGGCTTGGCAGAGTTGTGTTGTTCAGTGGGAAGACAGCCATGAGTGGCACGTACCAGGCCTGGGTCGGATGGACCATGAGCTGCAAGTGGGGAGAGGCTATTGACCGAACCTTGTTTGCTGGAGTAATAATAGCTTATTTTGCTTTTGCCAATGAGATCTATTACTGCTGCTTGGCATGTTTTGTAATTAAGCTGATAGCTATAATGAGCTGCCATGCAATTACCTCTTAGGAGGAGCTGACTTGCTATCTAGACTGTAAATGAGATCTGTTTCAGAATTAATTTCTTTCTGGATGCTTTAAGGAAACCCAAAATATACAGAGTTTTAACTCTGTATGCCTTATATGTTGAATTTTAAGTATTTGTCACTTCAAATGACTTCTTTTACTGTGCATGGATGTAGGAGAGCACTGACTTCAGAGACACTTCACGTGAGTGTGTGTTTTTCTAGGCTCTGACAGCCTGTATATTCTTTATTTAGAAGGCTAGAGGTATGTAAGGAAAAGACATGAGTACTCCTTAGCCTACTGGATTTGACTAGTACTTAATGACTGCAAAATATTCTTTACAGCAGCCCATATATATATATATTTTCCTTAATTATAATCTTGTGGTGGCAGTGTGAATTTGTTCTCTTATCTCCTGTAATTCTGCCAGTGGGAAAGCGTCGGAAACTTCTGGCTCGACACTCCTTGTAAGATGCAATCTTTACGCTATCTAGGTTCATTATCCTCCAAGTTTTGATTTGCAGTCACGTGGTCCTGTTACAGACCCCAAGACATCATTGCTTGAAAGGAACACTGCGACTGTACAGTATTCAGCCAATTTTTAAATTAATGGGAAGCAACTCCTTCTAAAATCGTTGAGGCTTTCATTGCTGAAGAGGTAAATGTTTTTCCTTTTTCATTAAGGAACAGGAAACTTATAGCAGCATGTGCGGTAGTACAGCTGACTAGTCACATATGTGTAAACAGTAAACATAAGGCATTTTGTCATCTCTTTTGTGATAATCTTGGATGTAAAACTGTGCTGGTTTTGACTGAGGTAGGGTTAATTTTTTTCCTAGGAGCTGGTATGAGGCCATGTTTTGCATTTGCGCTGAAAACAACGCGGACAATTCAGGGTATTTTTGATTTTGCTGAGCAGTGCTTGCAAGTCAAGGCCTTTTCTGCCTCACACACCATCCCACCAGTGGCAAGGCTGGGGGTGCACAAGGAGCTGGGAGGGAACACCAAGACAGCTGACCCCAGCTGATCCAAGGGATATTCCTTACCACATGACATCATGCTTAGCATATAAAGCTAGAGGAAGAAGGAGGAAAGGGGGGAACATTCGGAGTAGTGGCATTTGTCTTCCCCAGTAACTGCTACGCAGGCTGGAGCCCTGCTTTTCTGGGAATGCCTGAACACCTGCCTGCCCATGGGAAGTGATGAATGAATTCCCTGTTCTGCTTTGCTTATGTGCAGAGAGCTTTTGCTTTCCCTTTTAAACTGTCTTTATCCCAACCCATGAGTTTTGTCACTCATACCCTTCTAATTCTCTCCCCCATCCCTGGGAGGAGTGAGTGAATGGCAAGCAGGGTTTGGTTGCCAGCTAGGGTTAAACCACAACAAAACCCATGAAAATCTTTAGTAGTAAAAAAAATCTACTGTAAAATGTTACTGTTTTTAAGCATTGTATTTACTTTGAGAAATTCAGAATACATTCAGTTCTATTGTTTACCCTCGACCTTGCATTTTAAATGAATGTGGACCTGGTTATTGTTGCAGTGTACCCCTGGGTTCCTGTCAGTGTACCCCCCGGGTCCCTTTTCAATCTCCTAATAGAAAACTTAGGAGGTTAGTCAGGACATGTATAGCATCTCTGCTGATAATGTGCAGCTTCCCTAGGAATTCATTTGCTTGCATGTGCTTTCCTTATTTTTTGTAGTACTGACTGATCTCTTAACTTCTTTTTTTCTCACCTCCGCTCCTCTTATTTTTCAATAAGCCTATAAGAAATGGTGGATGAACTCAAATACAGAGACATTAGAAGTGGTACAAGGTCATCATTTAGTTATAACTTCCATTATCTTATCTCTCTCATCTCAGAAGAGCAGATCTCTCCCAATAGTCTCACTTTGGTTCTTAAACATTGTCTCAATCTTATGCATTCTAATGATGGGCCTGAAGTCTCTCTAAGGCTTTTTTTTTCCTGTGGTAATTTGAAGCTCATATAATCAAAATAGTAAGATTGTACTTGACTCTTAGATTTATTTTTGTTTTAAGCTCACTTAAAAATGTCTTGCATGTTACCTGATATTGTTGGATGCCCTTTCTCTTGAGTTATTAAAGATTGATTCTTCTGACATTTCCTCTCTAGTTCAAATAAACTTACCATTTAACCATACTGGCTTTTGCTTTGGTTTTCATTTCCGCTGTTGTGGTGTGCATTCCTTCTTCGATTGCTTTGAATGCTACCAAAGCATCCCTGTTGAATATAACGGCTAGTCACAGTTGTGTTGGGTTTTTTCCTGAAGAGGGTCACAACTGCCTTGTAACTGCTGTTAGTTGTCTCATCCCAGTGAGGTATATCTGATGGAGCAGTCCCTTTGCTCTTAAGTCCTGGTTCATTTCCTCATTGTTGCTAATAATGTTGTTTTCCGTATAGGTTGTTGGCAGACTTTGCTTTTAACTGGTCTATTGGCTAAATCTCCTAAAGGTTTAGGTAAAGCAGTGTTTCATGTCATGGCCTCTTTCCACAGTGTTTGCAAATAATCTGTAATACCACAATTCATGGAGGTCTTGGGGTGCTGTGCAGAAGTCTCCCCCCTGTAAGTACCAGCAGTACCACTGCACTAAAATTGTCTAACTCAGTAAGGTGTATTGCCGTGTGAGGATCCCCCAAGTAACTCCTGGAGATCAAGGCTTGCAGCAGAGTGACAAAGCTTGTGCATTGGGCCGTTGTGCTGCAGACCTGCGGTGTCCTGGCCAAGTGGCCCAGTGTCCAGGCCATGCTGCTTCTGGCTTACCTTCCACCTGTCCCTCTGAGTCTTCATGGCTCTGGCCATGTGGCACCATGAGTTCAGTGACCAGGTTGTTCTGTACCCATTTTGCACTAAGGGTTTTGTAAAATAGCTCCAGAAAGCTCAAATACTGTCTTACTTGAACTGGTATTACCACTGAGTTACAGGCAAGATCCTGCTGGATTGATGTTTAAGGGTTGTTTTCTTCACTGTAGACAGGGCTTGGAAGCATCTTTCTGATGGTTCTTGTTGGCATCTAACCTAGGGGAGCACCAGGAATTAACCACCAATGGAGATTTGGGCCACACCTGACTTCTCATGTCACATCTGGTTTTCGTGTGATTTCAAATGGTTGAATTAGTTAGGCTTACATAACCTTTTATAGAAAGATCATAGCAATATCTTGTTCAACAAGGTGTGTAGATTATAAGAATATTTATGGGTTTTATAAGTCTTCTCATCTAGCTTAGAGAAAATGTAGCATTTACCTCAGCCATCCCTATTTTATGATGATTACCTATTAATTCCTTTTTCTTAAAATTTAACTCTTAATGTTTGGAGTGGGTTTTTTTGATAGGTGATCTAAATGCAATTTGTGCTTCATGTTTTTTCTTCAAAAAACTTGATTTAGTTAAATAGATGTAGTCCTTGTAGAGGTACTCTTTGTTCAGAATATACCTTTATTTGCATTAAATTTAATAAGGAGCTATCACAACTAGAATAAAAGCACTCTATTTCGGTCATAGTACATAATCTTGTAGATAGTAGTTCCAAGGCTGTATGTCATATATTTTATAGACAAAACCTAAACCACAGCCTTTGAACTAAACATCAAAAGGCCTTTGAAGATACTTGGGAGAGTTGTTTTCTTGTAAGGGTCTCTTAATCCCAGTAGAGGCTTTTGTTTGTTTTTCTTTTTGTTGGTTAGGTTGTTTTTTTTTCCTGTAGAGAAGGGGTTTCCTACTGACTTTATAGTCACTTCTACTTGTCAAGAGCCCATCTGTACACATCCTGCTTCTGTCATCCCCTTACTGAAAGCATAGAGTTACCAGTACTGTCTCAATCTGTAAGTCACATAAATTTTAATTTCAAATATTGTACACTGCTTCTGGTTGTACTTTCAACTCTCCTTTAGGATATAGAAAGATGCGAGTCTTCATCTGACAACAAGGAAAGATCAGGCATTTTTTTGAAGCATAGTTTTTGTTGTCCAGGTGCCTTATAGTGTTGTGTTGGGTTTTTTCTTGTTGATCAGTTTGTTTTGTGTTCAATGGCGTTCTTTGTGTCTTTTATGAATTGTGCCCACTCCTAGACCTTGGTTCTTTATCAGACTGTTTTTTGCCACCAGATACTTCACTACATGCCAAACCTCCTGACCACCACTATGGCAGATGGGTATTATTTCCACGTGTCCTAGAAGTCCAGAAATGACAGCTAACACAGTCAGCTGCCGTGCCATTTTGTGGGCAGATATTCCTGATAAGTGTGCCCTGTCTGAGAGCTTGAGAACAAAAGATGGCCAAATAAGTCAGAATGGGTTGTAGGTCTTCTGCTTAACTTCTCACACACCTATACAACACAGAGTCAAAGAATAGTTGGGGTTGAAAGGGACCTTCAAAGACCACCTAGTCCAGCTCCCCTGCAATGAGCAGGGACAGCTTCCACTAGATCAAGTTGCTCAGAGCCCCATCCAGCCTGATCTTGAGTGTTTCCAGGGTTGGGTCATCTATCACCTGCCTATTTGGGCAACCTGTTCCAGTGTTTCACTACCTTAATAATAATAAAAAATATATATATCTAGTCTGAATCTACCCTCCTTTAGTTTAAAACCATCGCTCCTTGTCGTGTTGCTTCAGGCCCTACTAAAAATGTGTCCGCATCTTTCTTGTAAGCCCCCTTGAAGGAAGCAGAGTTTGGTAAGTGTGGTACTTTTAAGATTGTGATTGTGCCTTTAAATATTGAGTAGTATTTTAAAGGATATCACAGCTTTGTAGATAAAACCAGCAGCTTTGTGGAATGTGAAAAGAAGCATATTTGAAATTACAGCTGTAAAGTTTGCTCAGATATAAATATTTTAATTGCCAGGGATGTGTATTTTCACTGTTTAAATAGATTCTAATATGTGAAGAATATAACTGAATATTACACATGTGACTTGCAAACTTAGTTCCTTATCTCCTTCAAGTACTTAAAGCAACTAAATCAATAAAATGGTATTTCTGTCAAACACAAAGTTTTCATGTAGGTTTAAATCCCTAGAAGTGACTATTTTCTGGACACTTGCTAGTATGTATTTTCAGGTTAAGATCTAATCTTATGTAAGAAAAGATAGCTAAACCTGTGATGCAACGTTTGAGGAACTTGAGTGGGGTTTTTTTAGGTGGAAACTGTCAGCAAGGTAGTCAGGAGGAGCTGTGTCCCCAGGTATGCTATATAAAGGATAAATCTGTTAGCATTTCAGCTCTCAAGTTCTGGTTTGCAGCCAGAGCACTCACTATGTTTTGTGATCATGCTTCAAAGCAGAGCTAGAATAGGACGTCCCTAAAAAAAAAATGCACTTAAATGCAATAAGAAAAGGTGGCACCAACTCAGTGGGTGCACTGTGCACCCTAAGCTAATTTGGGCCTGTAATAATTTTGACAGAGAGAAACATATAGCAGGGGGAGATGTCTTTGAGCTGCCAAAGTTGAGTATATTTTCAAGCTGTGAGCTGAAGATCACACAAATTTTCATTACAGTATGGGTGTTGGCTTCAGCAACTTGCCCATAGATGGTAAGTTGAATAATAAAACTTTTTAAAAGAAACCTGAGTATCCTATCTCAGGCAGATATAGTTTTCATTGTTTTGTTTGTGGTGAGAACAGCAGCATTGCTTTGGTTTGCTCTCAAGCTTGTCACAAGGAATTGAGATACTCATTTGGAGAATTGGTTCTGGCACATCTGCTGTGTACACTTGCAGCTGCTGGGCTCTGTCTTGAGCCTTTACTTTGAAATCATGAACTTAAAAGTCTGGTCCCAGTTGTAAAACAGAGCAAAAATTTTCATGAAGTTGCTGTAATTTACCTTGGGGGCACCAGTGGGGGAAGCAAGGAGTTCCCACTCTCCATGCCTTTATAGTGGATGAGCATTCTAAGGATTTGTTACAGTGTCTTTTTCTTAAGAGTGCATTTAATACAATTTTTTGTAAAGGGTTTGTGTATATGTGTGTCTTCATATGCCCACTGTTAGGAAGACATGTCAAATGGAACCTATTTTTGTCTGCTCCTTAGTAAAGAAGAGAGAATGGTGTGTGTGTGTTTTCTTTTGTACAGGGATTTTGTTTTCCTTTGAAAGTGATGATATCATGCAGAGAGTTTTCTGTGAGCTGGCAGTGTGATGTACTTCTTGAAGTTCTGCACAGAACTAGGAAAGGACTTGTTATAATTTGTGAAGCGAGACATTTATTGATGGCTTGAACTAAATCTAAAAGCCAGGTTTTGTCTTCGGGTCTAACATTGCTACTCTTGAGCATTCTGCTTTTGAGTGACTGTGGAATTGTAAGAGAATGGGTTTGTGCTCCATTAAATGCCTGTGGTGCCGTTCTTTGTTTGAAGTAAAGGAAGAAAATGTGCAATGACAAGCTTGGGTTTTATTTGATTGGCCTTGTAAACCTCATACAAGTAAAGACAATAGAATGATCTGAAAATTGACCTTTCTTGAATGTTTCCTTGCAGCATTGGAAACACAACCATAACAACCTTGTACTGGTATAAGAGAACCAAAAAATGCAATTGAGTGGTCTAGTTCGTTATCCGAACTGGGCGAAATACTAAAGTTAAGTGACATTTGAGAGGAGAAGGGAAACTGTCATTTTAAAATCCTTTAACATACAGTTTTAGCAATATAGATAAGGGAAACCTTCAGATATTTTATTTTGAGAATGTCAGAGAAACATTTATAAAAACAGGATAAGGAGGGAGGAGTGGTAAAACTATCCCTTTTCCAATTCCTTGTATTAGAAACAACTATTTAAGGTTGTTTGGAGTAAATAACAGCAAGAATCGTATCATGAATTCATGCTCTAACTTGTAAATATGAGAGTTGGAAAAAAATTCAGATGTGAGTTTCACACCATTTCAGTTTTGTTCTGATGTACAGTGTTGCTTTCTCAGCTGTAGGAACAGTTTTTCCTTATGGAATGTATAGACTTGTTCACAGACTTCTCATCATAATTTAAGAAAACTCTTGATATCTTCAACTTTGGGGATGCCTTGATTTACAAATGTATATTCTGTAATTTAAACATTGATAGTATGAAGTTTCTCTCATTGTGTATTCTTTTTGTTTAATATGGAATTAAGGATTTTGCACAGAGTTTGCTTTTTACACATTAGGAGATGAAATTTTGCAGGTTTAAGTTTTTAAATGTTTGGAGTGTACTTGTTTCAAATGCTGCTGTTACTCAAAGTAAATTTCTGGCTAGATTTACTATCAGGAGCTACAAAAACCTGTAATAGTTGAATTCAGCATAACATTGTGTGTTTGTATGACCAGTTTCCACATAATACACACAGGCAGCAACTTCTCATGCTTCTGTAACATTGAACCTGAACTTTTTCAAATTGGTAAAAAAAGTCCATCTAGCAAGCTTTGTGGGGAGGTACGAACCTCATGTAGATTTTAGAAGTCTTACTGACAGTAACAGATTTGTAAACTGGCTTTGCTGTAACTAGAGTTTGAGAGACCCACTCCACTCATGGAGAATGGGACACTTGGGTAAAGGCCATTGTTGATGCCTTCTTCAGCCTGGGTGGCTTTTATTTGAGCTATGGGATGGTAGCCTTCAAAACTTCGGTCAAATACAGCAGGTGTTCGGTATTGGTATGTAATTTTGTGTTTCCTGCAGCTAATAAGCTTGGCCAAAGTGTGGGAGAGCAAAAACTGACCTGGCACGTTGGTGTTCAGTGCTGCTCCTAAAATCCTAGCCAGTGTCTTTCCCAGTTAATCAAAGCAAAGTCATCAGGGGACGGGAGGATTACTCTAGGGGAAAAAGACTTGATGAAGAAGCAAAGAATAACAGAGGGAAGACAGTCTTTTGAACTGAAAATTGAAGGAGGTTAAAAACCTAGAAATAACCTAAATACTTGTGGTGTAGAATGTGCATAGATAAATAATAAAAGTCCGGAAGAGCTCAGAGTTACTTTTAAGCTTTAATGTACAAATATGATTTCTCTTGAGCTTTGTAGTGATACTTTGAGTTCTTACTGAAGTTTTTCTTCATGTAGGTTACACACTACAAGCAATACCCACCTAACACAAGCAAAGTTTATTCCTACTTTGAATGTCGTGAAAAGAAGACTGAAAATTCCAAATTAAGGAAAGTGAAATATGAAGAAACTGTTTTTTATGGTTTGCAGTACATTCTGAATAAATATTTAAAAGGTAACTGTGTCGAATTCCAGTAAAACTTTTCCTGTTATTAATTATCTCACTTTTTCTCAAGCTTGCAGTCTTGTAGTTAAAACAAATCCAGGTTATCCTGATACACCATAAGTAGTGACATGCATAATATCTTATTTGTGTAATTGTGAAAAATGTTGCCCACCCTCAATTGGTATTGACTTCTTAATCCAGACAACTCTCTACTGTCTTTATTTATAAAATCAGTGGTGTATTTCAATTGAAGAGGTGTTCGTGTCCCAAATTCAGTGGGCAAAATTGAAATGAATGGAAATAGAACAAATCTCTGCATAGAGTCACAAGCAGATAGAAGATTCTATGGAAGATGCATTTTGAACATAAACTTCAGTCTGTATTTGCTGGTTTGCTTACTGCGTAAACCAATAATAGTTTTAATTTTCTTTAAGTTTCCTTAACTTAGATTTTAATTTCCCCTAAATTTTGGATGCCACTCACCTTCAATCGTTGATTATAGGAGGTACATGTGAAAGTGGCTTTTATACTGATAATTTTAAGAGTAACATCTGAAAATTCCTTGCTTCTGTGCAGGATTTTATTTGCTTTTTGCATTATGTACAAATATCACCTGTTCTGACCTGAGTGCATGTTGCCTTCTGCCAAGCTTTAAAGGAAGATTTGAGTCTTGCATATTACATGTGTTTGTCTTGATCCAATAAATATCTCTACCAATTCCACCAAAGATTGAAATTCCATTATAAACAAAACCCTTGATAATTTTGTTTCTTTTGTCTTTAGCAATCTGAGGTTTTTTTATCTAAGATAGATGACTAGCCCTACAGCTGTAGCATGCTCAATCAAATATTGTGGTTAGTCTGCTGGTTCCTATCACAGAGTGGTCAGTCAAAGGTTGGTTGCAAAGTCTCTCCATGGCAATCCTCCCTGGAATGGCATAGTTTAACCCTTGTACCAGATATGTCCTTGCTGTAAGTGCCAATCAACACATTGTGCAATCAACACATTCCACTGGGAAAAGCACTACTGTTAAACCTCTTGACAGGGTTTTGACTGTCATAAAAGAGTAATAATCTCAAATTTTTCCTGAGTCACCTTCAAACCACAAGTGTATTTTACCCTCTTGGTTTCTTGAGCATCCTAATCTATATAATAAATGAAAGTAAAGTTTGGTTTAAACATTCTGCATTTGACATGTTCTTCATGTCTTTATTGAAAGCAAAGTGACTTTGCTGTGCCTGAACCTCTTTGTTATTTATTTTATCAATTGATGAATATTGTAAGTTTCTAAGCTTTAATCTGTTTCTGAAACTCCAGGTAAAGTGGTGACCAAAGAGAAAATCAAGGAAGCCAAAGAAGTCTATAGGGAGCATTTTCAAGATGATGTCTTCAATGAAAAGGGATGGAACTATATTCTGGAGGTAAAAATAATTGTGAAAATAGTTGGAGATCATTGTGAAGGATTTCTGAATCAACTATAGAATAAATATGACAGTCTCTCCTTTTAATCTTGATAGTAAAGACTGGATAAATTTAGCTTTTCATGTTTAGCGTACAGGGAGTAGCAGCTGTCAAAGAATAATCATATAATTGTAATTCCTTAGAGAAAAGTAATTTTCGTCCTTTCAGATGCCAAATACAGCTTTGCAGGTAATAAGGATTTATGGCTGCCGTCAGCCGGCTCCTGTGAGTGGGGGCTTGTTGGCAGGTCTCCATGTGTCATACAGTGCTCAGTGGATGCCTGCATCATTCACATGACTTTCTCAAACTCTTCATTACAATTTTTGCTCTCATGCAGAAAGCATTACAACTTCTTGAGTGTATAAGTAGTTCCAGAAAATATACATTTTGTTCAGTTGTTTCGTGAATTTTTCAGAGATGTGAACGTTGAACTTTATTATGAAACACAAGGCCTGAGCACTTCTGACACATAAAACTTTTCAGGTTAAGTCTCTCCACGATTATCCTTTTTCCCTTTTATTTAAAAAAGTGTCAGACTTCGAGTAATTGCAAACATCTCTTCTCTGTAAAAGCAGCAGATTCAAACTAACAGCATTCATCAGAGCTGTACTAATCTCTGCAGATTAATTAAATGCTAAGTTTCATTGTGAGTTCTGGTGAATGGATACTTTTGGCATTTGGAAGCCCCTTTTTTAGTCCTTGCATTTATATTTCCCTGGTTACCTAATAGTATGTGTTTTTACTGGGGGCATCTGTCTGTTAATATATCTGTATTTCATCTTGCCACTGGGGTGGACCATAGGTGTGCAAGAGAAGAGTGAATTTCAACTAAATGTTGCAAATGGCAGATAAATAAGCCCACGGTTTTCTAAGAGAGTTATGAAGAGGTTTGTAGAGGACTTGCATCCAGTCCAAATAACTGCAAGTGTGGATTCAATCCATATTTGTGTTTAAGCTACGTTATACATTATGAACTGTTTTCATCTGTGTTTAAAGTAAGCTTGATCCCTCTTTGGATAAAAGGAATTAATACACTTTTAATGCTGCATGCCTGTCCTCACTGAGTTGTAATGTGGCTTGTCTAAGTCTATTCAACTTTTGGTCTAGTCAAAATAAGCATTCCTGCATACCCTCTGTATATATTCCTTTGTCAGGTTTTCTTACTAAAATCGTGTATGTGTGTGTATACATATAAAAAACCTAAACATGGTTTTCATGTTGTGATCTCAGATGCTGCTGGCTCTCAAACTGGAAGTGTATGTACTCTTTGAGTCTTTGTGTGCCCTTTATGCACACAGAGGCCCTGCTTCTGCTCACTGAATTCCAGTGTATGTTCACACACCTGCCACTGTTTCTCCCTGGCTCAGGTGCCTCAGGTGTGGTAAGGAAAGTGGAGGGTGCAGTGGCTGAGTGAAGTGCCAGAAATTTGAAATGGATTTGAAACATACACATATCACTTAGTACTGAGAGTAAGTGAGTGGGTAAATACTGATAGGATGAAGGGGTAGAGGAAAGGAACAGATTTCCTGGAGAACAATGGGCTGGTGTAAAGGCTGGAAGTTGGCAGGAATCAATGATGAGAGATAGAGATGTAAGCCTTGAATTGTACAAGTCTATCCAAAATTTTTGCAAAGGACTGTCATACAGAGCCATGACATGATCATATCACTTTTTCCATGGACAAAATCAACACCTACAGCACCTTTGAACTCTGTTCAGGTTTTTTTCACTTAACTATGCTTTTGCCTTCATTGAATCATTATTAAATTATTTTGAGCCTTTTTGAAGACTTTGTTGTCTTTTGTTAATCCAGGTATCTCCAAGTCTGACAACTAGACCCTGTGTGGTATATAAACACAATTTGCTTTAGGTTATTACATTTCCAAATAAACTTTTAAACTGTAAGGTAGAAGAGATTTCTGATGTGTCTTCAGTGCTAGAGAATGTTTTGATGCTACTTATGAATCTGTCATTTCTCTGAATTGATGTAATTTTTGTTGCCTTTAACAGGATATCTCATAGGAAGCTTTCTGTCAAAATACACTACCATCCAAAACATTTTCAGTATTGCCAGTATAGCTCGCAGAGCTCTTACAAAGTTATAATTACTCTTTTAGACTTGCTATTTGCAAGCTACTCTTTTTCAGAAGACATATTTCACACAATGCTTAGTCCTTTGGGGATGAAAGACTGACAAAAGAGTGACACTCCAATATGAGATTTCATGTTTAGTGCATAATTGAGATGAAAATATTCTCTAAAATAGTTATTAAATGGATCCTGCTGTAATAAATTAAGAAAACACACATCTATACTAAGTAAACCAGTGGATTTTTTTTAAGATCTAGCTAGTAGCTAAACTTTTTTAGCTTACAGCATGTGAAAGCATTGAAGAAAACTGAGTAGTAAATATTTCTTGTTCTGTGGGTAGAACTTAGGTATTTTTATAGAATGCTTAAGCTTTCCTGGCTCAATTTACCCAAGGAATACTACTGAAAACCATAATTTGTTTTGATAAAGAGGATGGTTTTTAAGTGACAGGATTTTCAGCCTTTTTTGATAAGTGTGATTTTTTCATTTATTTGGGCTGATGGGTTTATTTTCAGGGTTGAAAGAAATTAAGAAGAAGAAAGCTTTATTGATAACTCATAGTCTGACTTTTATCCATTGCAGTTAAATAAAAGAGAGGTAGGTCCTAATCTTTCCTATTGTGTTACAATATTACTGTTTCTTACACAGAAATATGATGGCCATCTTCCCATAGAAATAAAGGCTGTTCCTGAAGGCTCTGTAATTCCCAGAGGAAACGTTCTTTTCACAGTAGAAAACACAGATCCAGAGTGCTACTGGCTCACAAATTGGATTGAGGTCAGTTTTGGAAATTTGACATGTTTTTTCTAAGTAAATATTAATGGACTTAAGATTGAGTCCTGTATTGCTTTAAGGGAAATCTCTGGCAGCTTTCATTTTCTGCTTTAATTCTTTTCTTTAGTCCTCTTACACAGACCTTTTTCCCCCACCTGGCAAGAGATCATAATAATTGTACAGGAAATTCACAGCAGTTCTTTTATCCAAAGAAACAAAGGATGGGGGGAACTGCATGTCAGTAGTTTGTGAGTGATAACTCCTGAGAAGGTCAGTACCTTGCCTGCCTTATAAAGGCTAATTACTTACACCCTAAAGCAAACTGTTGGAGGCATCAGTACTTTCTGAACAGGGAATGAAAATAAATAGACCTTTTTGTGCCTGATTAAATGCCAAGTGGGCATTGTTAAGTTCTAAGCAAATATACACCTAATATTGTGATGGGTTTTGTTTTAGACTATTCTTGTACAGTCCTGGTACCCAATCACAGTGGCTACAAACTCAAGAGAGCAGAAAAAGATTTTGGCCAAATATTTGCTGGAGACTTCTGGCAGCTTGGAAGGACTGGAATATAAACTGCATGACTTTGGCTACAGAGGAGTTTCTTCACAAGAGGTAATTCTGCTTGTCTACTAACTTGAAAAGTCTAATTTGTTGCTAAGTATAAAGAACTGTAGCATGTCTGTTAACCTCTGTGTCCCTGTTCTGCACTGAAATTGAGAATGCACAGAACACTGTTTGGACTACGTGTGGAGGGGGAGGTCTGGGCTGGGGTGGGGGGTACAATGTCTGAACTGTGAGCACTAGACTGAGAGAAGTTTTGTCTGTCTTCCCAGCATAAGTGAATGGAGTGTTGGTGAAATGGGAATTGAGTCAGAGTTTTGCTGTTACAAACTAGTTCTTGGTGATGACTAGATTTAGGCTTCTATATTTGGCATGGAAACAGAAAGTTGCATCTTTTTCAGACTGCAGGAATAGGAGCTTCAGCTCATTTGGTGAACTTCAAAGGAACAGACACTGTAGCAGGAATTGCATTAATTAAAAAGTACTATGGTACAAAAGATCCAGTTCCAGGATATTCTGTTCCAGCTGCTGAACACAGGTAAGATACTAGGCTAAGCCTTTCTAAAAATACCTTAGCAAAATGTAATTCTTTTCTTACCCATCTTTGTATCCAGAAATATATAGTATTAGCCATGACTGGTCCAGCTGTTGAAGCTGCAGTTCTGTACTGATGCCTCTATATGTTCTAGGGGCACATAAGTAGCATGGTTGTTCTTAGCTATAAATGCATTTTAAGTGTTTTTAACTATAACCTTCTTATCAGTGTCTGAGTAAATTTGGAATATTCTTTTTAGAATAAGCTTGAAGGCTTATAGTCTATAGATACTGAGGATTCACATTATGAACTTCAAATTCTGTTTTAAATATAAAGTCATAAACTGAAACTGTAAGTTGCAATTCTGGACTCTCGCAGTTGATGTTCTGCCTCCAGAAGAGGCAGTTGCACTCAAGCTTCCCATCAGTCTAACTAGTCTAAATCCTTGCTATATCACTAAGAATTGAGAATGAGATTTAAGACTAAGAAACTGATCTCAGACAGTTGAGATAGAGAGCTCTTGCTTTTTTTCAAATCCATGTCCTGTACAAGATTGAGAGTGAATGCAAATCCTTGAATTTCAGTTGCATGTCTACACACTGAAATGAGAATATGAGAGAAGATTGTGTTTTTCATATTGAGCACAAAAGCTAGTTAACTATTTAGTGTTGATTTTGAATGGCTAGTGTTCACATAGGATTGCCAGACATAATGGAAAGGCTTGCATGAATAGCCCTTGTAGAGTAGTGGTCATCTTTAAAGGAGCACTGCTTTATAGAACTTTCTGTAGCATTGCTGTAATGCTGTTCTCGAACTCCTGCTTGATCAATAAATGTGACAGTTTTTTGTCTGAAACTTCTGATGACCCAAACTACTGTAAAATATTTTATAATGAAAGCAAAAGCAAACACATGGAGTCAAGATCAAGTGTCTTTTGCATAGCATATTGGTGGTGTTAGAGCAGAGAGCTTAAACTGCCCTTCCTGAAGTTTGCACCACCAAATATAGGCTGCAGTCACCCTTTCCAGGTTAATACACAAAAAGGGTCTCATACGAGAGACGCTAATTTTTATGGAATTGTTGTACTGTTCCACAACCTCCAGTGCAAGGTGATGTTGTGAGCATGATGCTTGCCCATGGCATGTTAGCAGGGCTCTTCTGGGACTGCCCCAGCCTTTTTGAAATAAAGTTTGTTTGTCTCCCCACTACAATGATCTGTGACTTGTTCACACAGCAGATAATGCTGGAATTTTAAGGTAAAAATTCAATGCCCACTGACTCTCATGCTGTGCACGAGAGTGTTTTTAGGTCTTTGCACACAAGTTACTAAAGTCATTTATGTCAGCTGATTTGTGACAACCATGTGCAGAGCAGTTAGTGCAGATCAACTGCATGCAGTGACTTCCTACTGCTCTCAGCAACTCTGGTTTATGTGCTCACCTGTGGTAATGTTCTGAGGTTCCTCTGGAAGAATGTTTGTGTAAGTGAGAATATTTGTTTTATCTCACCATTAAAAAAACAAAATAAATTCTGTTTTCTTCTTTATTTTTTTCTAACATATAGTGTGGTGCTTCATTGTCGACTTCCCATTTTGTAGCATGAAGTTGTAAGAGCAGATGTTCTGTTCTTGCATCCATAGTTCCCTAGCTTTCTGAATTTAATCTGTTTATTTAGTATATAGTGTATTTATCATCCATGCAACAGAGCTGATAAGCTCATAGTTTCTGCTGTCTTGTAATCATACTGCTTATCATTGTCTTGAACTGTTGCTGGTAGGAAATACAGAAGGACATGTAAATGCTACTCTAATGTGAATTTTTCAATTGCCTTTGCAGTACCATAACAGCTTGGGGGAAAGATCATGAAAAAGATGCTTTTGAACACATAGTAACACAATTTTCTTCAGTGCCTGTATCTGTGGTTAGTGACAGCTACGACATTTACAATGCTTGTGAAAAAATATGGGGTGATGACCTAAGGCATATAATTGAAGCCCGAAGTCCAGAGGCACCACTTATTATTAGACCAGATTCTGGGAATCCACTTGACACTGTTCTAAAGGTAATCCTTTCTTGAAGCCATTTGTATACAAGATTGGGAGGGCAATTGTTTGTTTGGTAATGACTGGCTAGCAAATATATAATGCTCTAACTTGGTATGCATCATTATATTTGATGCTGGCTAATTTGGACCTATGAAAAATGTAAATGTTTACTTCACCTCCATATAGATATGGAAACTCTTTTGCAATCCAAATAGTTTCATATTTTTCATCAATCCCGTTCTTGCATATGGTTCTTGAAGCTTTTGCAAGTTACCAGTTTTGCTGATGTAATGATGTTTTAGTGCTTGTATAAAGAGAAACTTCTGTCACTTAATAACAAATACAACAGGAAACAACTTGAGTGCTAGTAAATGCCAGGTCAAAAATAATTCTTACCACTAAGTTTAGGTATCTTGGCATCCTGTGTTAATGTGATTCACTATTTTGTGCTACAAATACATGTTTAGCCCTCTTCTCTCTTTTATAAGATGGGCATTTAAGTCAGTGGCACTGACTCCAAATTGAAAAATACTTCTTGCCTCAGTGCTCTTTAGAAAGCATAATGATTGTTGCAGTTTCATAATAAAAGCTGTTGATACCTCTGAATTTAAGTAACTGTCAGCACTGTCCTGATAAGTGAGTAGAGGCAATGTTAGTTATATTGGTACTCTTTCAAATTAGATCTATACAGCATAAACTTTTTTTTTCCTTTGGGATAAGTGGCATATCACAAATAGGAACTCTGAATCACCTTTGTCAGAGCTGGTAAGAAAAACTCCTAGCTGAAGTGTTTTTAAATATTTGTGGCTTACAAAATCACAGAAAACTATCTTAAGGGAGATCAAAAGAAGAGCAGGATCTTCAGCTGACGCATTTGATAACAAAAATTCACAGCAAGCAAAGGGAGAAAGGAGGGAAGCATGGTTCTGCTTAGCTCTCAGGTGCAAGTTCATATTGTCTCTGGCTGCTTTAAGGGCTTCCACCACAAGGCTGGCATGCTTTTTCTTTGTGTGGGTAGGTTTAGAGCATGATTATGTGGGTATATTTATGAATTTATTTTAATTTTTTAGAAAAAGCGTGACTCAAGTGGGGGAATAGTTTCTTTATTAGAATGGCAGGATTTTATTTTCATTTTGAACTGTCTCCTTTCCCTTTCAATAGGTCTTGGAGATCTTGGGGAAGAAGTTTCCCATTACAGAGAATTCAAAAGGCTACAAGTTGTTGCCACCGTATCTCAGAGTTATTCAAGGGGATGGTGTGGATATCAACACGTTGCAAGAGGTAGGAGATCCTGTTCACTTGTCAGGGTGACTCTGGCAAGGTTGATATTTAATCTAGACTCTGTTACAACTAGTCAGATGTTGCAGTAGAGACTGCTGACCCTTGCCCTTAATTCCAGACACTGGCAGTGATATCATAATGTGTAAAACAAATTCATTAAAACTCTACAGGAAATTATTAAGATGCATCAAAAACCCCTAAAAGGCATTTTCTAATCCTCTTGTTGTAACCCTTCTCTTTCCACTGTCTCTCCTTTTGTTTGCTTTCATCATGCTTGTCAAGTCTAATTGAGATCAAAATCTGGCAGTGTTTGGTAATTTCATTGATGTCTGAGGCACGCTGCATGATCACTGTGCTGCAGCAATAGTAGTAATTAGCTGTTTTGGCTCATTAGTTGTGTACCATCTGAAGTCTGCTTGTCCTCATATATTAAAGGTGTGGTTTTGAGGGAGACTTTTTAAAACCGAGGGTAAGGAAGGCAAGTTCCTTAATTGGGCAACTAGTGGAATAAGGATTACTTGAAAACACAGAAAATATGTGCAACAGATTAGGCTATAGTCTGAGTCAAAATAGCAATTTTACCAAGACATAAATTGATAATTTAGTAGATTCTGCATACTTGAAACAAGTCATTAATTCATCACTATGGACTAGGGGTAGATACTATGTACTTCAGTATGGTTATAAAAGTAGAGACTTTTAACTACAGTTAACTGCAGTAACTACAGATGACAAAGGGCATGTAAGAGGAAGAGAACTTGACTTTGTCAGATTTGTCCTGAGTCTTTCATCTTCAGCTGTATTAGAGTTCAAAACCAGAAATAAGTTGAATAAACTTAAGATTCGTTTTACTTGAATTTATTGACACTTGTCTTTGCTTTCTGGACTGACACATCCTTAGGTTCTTCTCTACAAAGGTGATTTTTGCTGCTTCTCAAAATTAGGAGCAAGGGAGGTATCAGTTTTGAGTTTTAGTTAGTCTGAAGCTATCTGCATGTCTAACATGTTCATGTAATGTGAACCTCAATGACAGAACTCAGGTTTGTCACTCAGATCCCTAGAGAGCAGTTAATATTGAGATTGTAACCTGATAGACCAGCTGTAGTGCAGTCATGCTCTGCAGTTTTTTTCCCCTTCCAATGGCCTTAAAGTGAATTCTACTTTATTTTTTTGTCCCATGTGACTTTTTGACAACATGCAATTATGCTAATATGATTAACAGAACACAAGCATGTGAGGTTAGTAGCTGGAAAGAAAGTCTTGTTGTTAGATAGCAGGGGAAGAGACTCTGGTAAAGAAAACAAAACCTACACAGAAGTAAAACGTTTCTGCTTGTTCTGAACAACAGTCTAACAGGGCTGTTGCCTGTGTTAGGCAAAGTATGTTATGGTTGAGATTTTCATGAGTTGTGAGAGGACAGAAACTGGACTGTTCTTTCTTGTAAGGAACTCTGGTTGCTTTTTCTAAGTTATACTGGACAAAATTCAAGGATGTCATATAGCATCGATTCTAATTAAAATACTAAAGCAAGTATATAAAAATCTTTGCATTAGAGTGAAAAATGCTGTGATATCCAAGTTCTAAATGAAGCAGTAAAACATTTGCAGCAGCTAATGAGAGAGGATGAGAGGTAGAATGAGCAGTTCTTTGTTCAGGTCCTCTGCCTGTTTACATATTTTCCTTATGAAGCTGTAATTGATTATGAGAAGACTACCCATAACATGTAATAGAAGAGAGCAGAAGATCCAGCTCCCCAAGACATACAGAGCAGCCAGATTGCTGCTGCCAAGTGGCACCCTCTCATCTCTTCCTGACACTAACCTTGCTGTGCCTCATGTCAGCTTAGGTCATTGAACTGCTAGTCATTAAAATAATTTAGACCACACATGTAGCAGCAAACTAACTCAAAAGTGATCCGTTTTGTGGCTTAGTGAATTAAATTGTCCCCCAAAAGGGAGTTAATACTCACCAGCACTGTACAGAAGAAGACAAACTCTTGTTTAGAGCTGGGAAAAATGGGAAGGAAGGAAGGAAAGTGACATTTCTCATTTGACAGCAGCAAATTATGTTGAAGCAAAATGACCATGATTTTGCAATAATTTTAGTTTTATTTAAATATCATGAATCTCTTCATTCTCCTATGTCAGCAAACCCCAGATTTTACCATGCTGACTTTTAGAAGATTGGATAATAGCATAGCATTAAAAAAAGCCTAAAACAACAAACAAAAACCAAAACAACCCACCAAAACCAAACCACCACTGAAGTATAATTCATTCTTTTCCAAAAGAAGTTAACATGAACAAATAGAAATGTATCACTGTGGCCATCTTTTATTTCCCCCCCTCTTGTAGGATTATTATTCCAATTAGTCCATATCAACATTCAGTTCTAGGCATGATTTATTGTTACAGATCAGATGAAAGGTAATGGGTACAGTAGGAAAATCTAGAATGGATAATGACCAATAGTCTAATTTAGCTATCCAAAGTAGCTGAAACAACAATATAGAAAACAACTCAGAGTGTAAACTGGATTTTAAAATTCTTTGTTTTAATAGGGGATGCTGGTAGAACAGGTAAGGAAACTTTTTTAACTTTCTTTGCATTTTCACTTTTAAAAATCATTCCAATCTGCTAACTCCACAATATACTACACTTTCAAAGGATTTTCTTTGAACATTCAATTTCCAGATGTCTTAAATCTTTACACAAAATAAATCCTCTAATCTGGAGTCACAGTTGATGTATTAATCATGCTCATAATGGTCAGAGGAAGCTGGTCAAAACCTTGTCACCTGCATTGAGGACAGTGCATAGGTTTGAAAGTGTGAAACAAAAAAATCTTGTGTACTGTTTTCCTTTGGGGGAGGCTTCAGTTCTTTCATCTCTCCCTCTTCCCTGTTACTGCTGCTGTTTGCCATCTCTCCCAATATCTAAGGAAGTAACAGTATCTGGGCCTTCACTGTGAGTCACTGGTACAGTCAGAGCTGTCTTTCAGCTTAGTCTGGATTTCCCTTCCCCTTCTCACCAGACAAAGATCAATCTAAGTAAGAAAATCCTTTGTGAGAGAGTGGAAATCTAGAAGCCAGTTCTTCATCTAAGATAAGTGAGGAGTTGTGCCTGTAGCACTAGAAGAACAAACCATCTGTAAATAAGAGCAGGAGCACATTTCTGCACAGGGGGTTCACATTTCTTCTCGCCCAGGCAAGAGGGTTAAGCAGCCATGGCCCAGCTATGCTCTACTTGCACTAACATCTCTTAACCTGCAGGTAGGTATCAGTGACCATGAAACCTCAGCATGACGTGCCTTGGTGTAGGATGTTGTTTATGCCAGGGAGTTGTATCTTGCAGGCATGTTCAAGTGGGTTCAGTGTCAGACCTGGCCTGGCAATGGCACAGTAAGGCAAGCAGAACACCTTGGCTCAGGCTTGGCCAGCAGTTCACATAGCTTCAGGCTTGCTCAGGGTCTGGACAGAACCAGAGGCCAAGTGGAGTTTACCTACATTTGCCTCTTTAAAAGACAGCACAGATAAGTAGAGTCCATATCCAGGCCCAGTTAAGTCTCATTTCTTATGGCAGTATTAGACATTATGCTTAAGTAGAGGGTATAAAAAGTACCTTTTTCTACCCTTCCTTTGTCAACTTTAGTTACTTGTGAGATGCTTAAAGAAGAATTTAATTAATTTCAATCCTATAGCTTCCCTGAGAACTTCTTTTAACTGCTTCCAGGAGAATCTAATCACCTGAAAATAAAGATTCCTTTTGCTCTTGGTCACTCAGAGGGTATGATGTCTACTGCTAAAATCCACAAGATTGTCACATATTTGAGAGGGCATTTTTTTCAGGATACAAAGCTTCTAAAGGGTTCTCTTAAGTGGAAGTCATGGTGGTAGAGCCTGAGATTGATTTTGCTTGACTTGCTGATTGAGGCCGAAAAAAAAGCTGGTGCCATTGGAATGATGGAAATTCACTGATAAGATTTCTCCTGGGGAAATCTCTGATAGAAATCTAGTGGGAAGGTGTTCCAGCCATGCCCTCAGAAGGTTATGACTCTGCTGTTCACCTGTCCTGTTGACTGGCCTCTGTCAGGCATTCAGAGTATCTGTGAAGACAGTCTGCATGTGACTAAGTGCATAAACAAAACAGTAGTGTGTGCTTTTGTTTGCACTACCAGTTTGCCATGATCTGAAATGGAATTGTGGTTTTCTTTTATTTTCCCCTTTTTAAGAGCCTTAGCTGTCCCTTTAAAAAGCAGCTTAACATCAGTAGCTAGTGAAACAGTCCTGTTCCGTGTTACTCCCACATTTCTTCTTGATGCAGGAGGCTAAAGTTGCCCAAAATATTACCAGATTTCTTACTATGCTGATTTTTGAAACTCTGCAGTGTTCTTCATCGATTATGCCCTTCCATTCTGCTTCTCAGCTTCCTTTTTTTCTGGATTGATGGTATTTTGCTATCTCACCTACTCTGGTTTTCTCACCTGCTTTTGTTAGTAAAATGTTAGGAGACAAGAGTTTGAACTCCTGTTCTGGGGCTATAACCATCATTTCAGGCTGTCATAAGGTTAACAGGTCAGGGGGACAAATCTTGGCCCTTTATGAGCATGACCAAATGAGCAGCCATTTCTCCAGGCTAGAGGATGTCACATTTGTCTGGATAGAATGTGGGTGGAAGGAAATGATACAGTAACTTTTACCGTGACTGTTGCAAGCAGCGCAGTTCACATTGATCTGTACCTGCCTGAGAAGGTGGCAAAGCAAACTCTTTGAGCAGCTTTATGCATTTTCATGTCCCATCTTTGGAATTGCTAATCTTATCCTAAACAAGGTGATTTTCAAGAAAATTGCTCTGTTCAAGTCGTTGGTCAAGAGAGGGTAATAACTTTTTGGAGTTGAGCAGGATGACTGCATTGTTTCAGGATACAGGTTCTGCTTCAACGTCTTCCCATAATTCTGAGAAAATGGAAGCCTCTGAAATACTCTCATGAAGTCTTTTCTTTAGATCTCTCTTTTTCTGGGCACTGCATTACTGTGCCACCCTAGTTTGGGAAGTATATGTGCTGGCATGATAGTTGTGTTACAGCAAAGGCTGTCCAGTTCCATGCTGTAAATAAAAATGCAAAGAGTGTGCCAAGTATTGACCAAATTATTACGTACATCTCCTGGAAACTGAATGTTAGTTGGCTTAATTGTCTGTAAAAGCATCTTGTTTAAGTAGTAGAATATTTTTATGGAAAAATGGCATGGCCTAAAAGTATGGTCCATCATAATTTTCTTTTCCTTATTAGATTGTGGAGGGAATGAAGAAGAATAAATGGAGTATTGAGAATATTGCCTTTGGATCTGGTGGAGCCTTGTTGCAGAAACTAACCAGAGACCTCTTAAACTGTTCCTTCAAATGCAGTTACGTGGTGACCAACGGCCTTGGGGTATGTCTTTGTACAGCTTCTACCACTCTGCTTTCAGTAGAGGCCTCCCCACCTGAAAACCTGTTTGACACGTCCTGTTACGTTACCACCATCTGCACTAGGTCCTTCAAAGCCCTTTCCTCTTAAAAAAATCCTCTCTTCATTTTAGGTAAATGTCTTCAAAGATCCTGTTGCCGATCCCAACAAAAGGTCAAAGAAAGGACGGCTGTCGTTGCATAGGACACCTGCTGGAGAGTATGTGACACTCGAGGAAGGCAAGGGGGATCTTGAAGAGTATGGACAGGTAT
Organism: Lanius collurio; assembly: GCA_020086605.1. Taxonomy (NCBI): domain Eukaryota; kingdom Metazoa; phylum Chordata; class Aves; order Passeriformes; family Laniidae; genus Lanius; species Lanius collurio. The sequence continues at coordinate 43,583,492 of JACBWW010000005.1, forward strand.
GGATTTTCAAAATCTGTTATATCATTCTTCATGCAAAAATAAACTGAGAAAAAGCAGGTTATAACTTAATTTCAAAATTTATTTCTGATTTGTCATTTTGTTCAAATCCCATCTTACTACCTCAAAAATTACCTCAGTACCAAATTCAGTAATAACAGAACAATTAGAATGACAGTAGAATGTTCAGGTTTTGCAATTACAGGTATTTCTCTTTTGTTTGTCTTCAGAAACATGAGAACATTACTGCTTTCCCCCAAAACTAAAGTCTCAGTGTTGCAGAATATATACTGGCCAGGTAGTTTTGTTTGGCCTATATTGCACAATTTGAGTGGTGACCCTAGCTGGAGGTGGAACAGGGACAGCTGTAACTAAAATTCGTTTCTACTTCCTCACTGAGATTTTTGTAAATAGTTCCTTCAGGAGTTAATGCTCTGTACACAAAATAGTTCCACAGTTTTCAAAGATGTAAATTTAAACCAGGAATTCAGTTTCCCTGTGAATTCTTTACAGCTGCAAAATGGAATGCTGTTTCTGTGAAATAAGCACAAACTTTATGCCAATCTCAGGCTTTCAGTTTGATAGGTGTTGTGTTTTCAGCGTGCAACAATGAAGCATTAAACTGCATGTGGAGTCTTTTCCCAAGTTAAGAGGACTGAAAATAAGTTGTCAAATTGCACTTCTGCTTTTAGAAGCTGAAATTCTTCTGGTATACAGAAACTGTTTCTGTGCAACTAGGCAGAGGGATACTACTAGGCATACTGTTTAGCATGACAGTAAGCATAAAACCAAGTTCTCTGAGAAATTTCAACATAAAAAACCCCTGAGTTATATGCACTGAAGATACTCTGCTGTGGGCACAAAGGTCTTGTATAAATTTGAAACTTTTTTCTATGTACATATTCATATACATATGTTAACAATGAACATTCATATGTATGTAGAGAGGGAAGGACCAAATGGTAAGAAATCTCCTCAACACAAACTACAAGACTTTGGCTCTGAAATTAGCTGATATATTGTCCCTTCATTTTTGACAGATGAAATTATTCATTAAAACTTCTTTTGTCCCAACCTATTAACAGGTGAAACTATTCATTAAAATCTTTTTGGTCCCAGGGTATTAGAGAGGGTCATTGGTATGGTTCTGGGGCTCCCTGGAAATCCCAGGGAGATGTACCCTTCTGTGAGCCCATTTCCCTAAAGCCACAAGTCCTTGTAGTAGGTCACCAAGTGGAGGGACTGCTCAGTGTTGCTGCTCCGCTGACTTCTGTTGCCAGCTGTGCTTATTGCCCTTCCAAAATTGCTGTGTGCAAGCTCTTCCTGATATGCTGTTTTACAAAATAAATGAGCAAAGGGTACTGTGAAGAAGGATATTTATGGTTCTTTTTCTAGAGGAAAAAAATACTTCATGAACCTCTGTAATTGACTGGTTGGGTATCAACTACTCTAGCAAGGTGTATTTAGTGTGTGCTTGGCTTTGGCCAGGTGTAGATAACTCTCTCAAGGGACTACTCAGCACAAAGCTGCTGTCTGTGCACAGGATGACCCAAGCCCTTTCTTCTGTGTAACCATTAGTGAAAGGTGTCAGAAGAAGCTGTAAAGATTTAGTGTCTTGACAGTCTAAAGTTCCAGCCTTACCAGGCTGGATTTGTGTGCTTGCTTGTGTAAGCTGTGTTTGCCAAATCACTCTTGCTAAAACAGTGGTGTTTCTTGCAGGACCTGCTTCACACAGTATTTAAGAATGGAAAGGTAACGAAGTCATATTCATTTGATGAAGTAAGACAAAATGCCAGGCTGAAGAACAGTGAATTACAGACGGCGTCTCACTAAGTTCCATTCCATGTCTGTGTATGTGTGTGTAACTAGTTCGTACTGCATAGCTACTGGTTTGTTGTACAGATTTGTGTGTTTGTGTTTTATGACATTGTAGCCAAATTATTTGTTGGTTTATGGACATACTGCCCTATCTTTTGCCAGTCTTTAGAAGATGAAATCAGGAAACGGTACTTACATTGTGAAACATATTTAATGCTAAAGTGTGCTTTTTAGGGCCCTTTGCCAGTAGTGATTCAATCTGGTATTGATCTTTTCACAAACGAGACAGAGCTGAGAAACTTTTTTATATATAACAGAATATCACAAAATGGATTTACATAAAATTATCATGATTGCTTTATGTTTATATTTAACGTGTATTTTTGTACAAACAAGATTGTGTAAAATATATTTAAAGTTTCAATAATTAAGTCTTTCCAACTTTTCATGATTTTTATGAGCACAGACTTTCAAGAAAATATTTAGTGGGGGGGAATCCATTGCCTTTTGTCCATTAATCAGCAAATAAAACATGGCCTTAAAAGTTTGTTGTGACATTGTTCCATTTGACAACTAAATCAGGACTCGTATCTCCTTAAGATCCCATAGAGTTGCTGACCTCACCATTTCTTGTAGTTGTCTGTATTAGTAAATCTGCATTAAACAAAATTACTGTTCTTACTCGAAGGTTTAGGTACTACAGACCTTGCTGGCACAGTAAGGTATGTAAGTGAAATGCCAAATTTGAAAGGATTCTCTACTGCAACTTAACTTGCCAAGTCTATCCCACTTGGTATATGCACCTCAATATTTTAAGAGTAAAGTTTTTAAGAGATCTCCTCTTCCACTATAGAATATATGTGTAAAATACTGAAATATGGAAGCGGTGTATTTTAAAGTAATTACACTTCTGGGTTTATTTTTCATATACTGTAAGTGACATGACTTTAAAGCAAAATACTGGACTGGGTAGTGCACTTTTTTACTTTTTTGTATTTTTTTCATTGATTTGCCTTTTGTCAGACTGGATGTTAAATTGTAAAAATGTTTAACTATTTTTGTTAACAACTTTAATAAAACTATGCTAGCCAAACTCCTACATGAATGGCAGAGCTGTTTCCCCTTCTCGCCCCATCTGTTTGGTGTGAGATGGGGCTTTTATTTTGCAGAGGGCAACTGTAAAACAATGTGTTTGAGAGATACTTTTGAACTGTCTGCGCTTGATTGTATTTGCTCTCTGCATATGCTTGATATGAGTATCTGCTGGAAAATGAAACTGTTGAGGATTTTATTTGAGAAGCTATGTAGTAACCTCTGAAATGTTTGGTAGTACTGTAGGATGGCTCTCACTAGAAAAGTACCTCCCTTACTTAGAAATAAAAAACAACAACAAAAGCAAACAGCTCCTGTTATGCTGGTGATTACTTATCAGCCAACTGCTTAATATACTGATGTAATTCATGCTTCTAATTAGTAAATGATGTTACTGGAAAATGTTAGAGATCTAAAGTAATTTAAGCCTACAAAATTTTGTAAAATGTGCTTTTAAAGGAAGATTGAAAAGCCATACTTCATTATTCTTATTCTCTCACCAAAAAGGGCCACATCAAAACATCCATAATATTTCCAGGGTTTGTGGTTAAGACGTTTATGCCCAGTCTCAATTGTTATTGTTAACAAAAACCTGTTTTTCACTTGTAGTGTATGTAATTATACATTTAAGTGATGTATTGTTTCAAGAATAGTGTTTTAGTAAAACTCTAAATGCTGACCTTTCACACTGAGGAACTGCCTTCCCTTAGCTATTAATTATATGGTTTGGTTTTGGTCAGGAAAGATTTTGAATCTGGACTTAGGATCAGTAGAAGGTAAATAGTACAGAGCCTATTTCACTCCTCCACATGTGTACTAGGGAATTTTATGATGTATGGTTTAAAAAACAATAAAGTAAATGCTGCTTTCATTCTGTATCAATAAAAATTTTGATAACTATTGACTACCCATAACTGATATTTTTGTACTTGAGAACTGAGGATATACTCTGGAAGCACTGTTTTCATGTGTACCATGAAATACATTATAATTGTTCAGTATTGTCTACAACTTTCAGCTTATTATTTAGAAACTCAAAGCAAATTCTCTACTTGTGCATGTCACTTTCAGAAAGTTGTGACTTCACTCATTTTATTAAATGTTAACAACTTTAAAAGGGGGGAAAAAAAAGAAAAACACCTGGTGCTATTCAGACCTGAACACTTGTCTCTTTGTGTTTGGCAGTTTGACATTCTGGGCATCAAGGAGTTGACAGAAATTACTGCAGTGCTTGAACCATACAATATCCTAATTCTTCCACATGAAAGCAAACAGCATGTTTGTTTGCTTTAAATTACTAGATTTGTAGTCATTGATATATTTTAATTATCCCCATTTCATAATACAATACAGTATTTGTATTTAAAAATAGGAATTGCGAATTTTGTGTTTAATACTCTGATTTGTAACCATATTTAGCATAAGAAATGGATTTTGTAAGACTATTTTTTTTCTTCAGCTGCATGATTATAAAAAAAAAAAAAGATACTTTTTTGGTACTTTGAAAGATCCAAGGAGAGAACAGAAGAGTACTAAACTGTTTGGTTTGCCAAAATCAAAACAAAGCTTAAACAGTTCTTTTCTTATAGGTTTTTACATTCCTTCTTGTTTAGTGAAGAATAAGTATTCCTCACTTAAATCCTCTGTTAAGGTAATTTTAATGTACTTGGCATCAAATACCAGTATGTAATACACATGGAAATAAAGTTTAGTTCTGGCAGTGAAAATCATAGCCATCTGTGTCTTAAAGTTCTGATGTTGGGCATCAGATGTCATTCCTGTGCTCTTTGTTGCCAAACAGACCAGAGCTGTGCTGTCATTGCAGTCCTTTAAGGAGAGCTGCTCAGACAATTGAGGTTAAATACATTTACAGCCAGCTTGGTTCTAGAGAAGAGAAAACAAACTGGGCACTTTTTTTTTTTTTTTTTTTTTTTTTTGTGGTGGTGTGTATGTGTCTATGTGTGGGTTTGGGTTTGGGTTGTTGTTGTTTTGGGGCTGCTTCCTGCTTTTTTTTCTTTTTTTTTTTTTTTGTGTGTGTGTGTACATCTATGCTTCAGCATTTTGTCTGTTGGTGCTTAAAATTAAAGCACTTGTAATTGAATTTGATATAAGGAATTATCCTCTATATTTGACATAATCCTTTCTCAAAGATTCATTTTTTAAACTTTACCTCTAAAGCCACTAGAATGCTTGTTTAAAAGCAAAATAACCATCAGTGTTGCAGCCTTCAGTTCACTACAGTACTGTGAAAAATAATGTCAGCTCTTTAGCAGACAGAATCATTTGGACAAGATATTTGTAACTAGAAGTTACTCAGTGTTAAACAAGAAGTTTAACTCCTGCATGATTTTAAGTTGCAGCAGGCACCTCACAAGAACCAAGGTGTCAGTGAGGGTGGGTGAGGCACCTCCTGTAACGTAATCCTCGTTTGTTGCTGGTCCCTTCAGCTCTTGCTGTACTGTAGAAAGGGGCTCTTTTAGCCCATAATAATGCTTGAATTTAAAGCTTCTGTTACATGATCTACAGAGAGCATGCACAGCCCTAGTGCCAGACAGGCTCCTCTGCTTCCTTTCCATGCTGTTACAGCCCACCAGCTCCAACACTCCAGATTTTCTCACTCTGATCAGCCTTTGTGCAGCTTAAGTCACTCACCAGCCTTGAGTGCGTGGTGGTGCCTCCCAGGTCATCTGCAAGAAAGCAGCAGGGAAATTCCAGTCCTTGGCCTGTGCAGAAGACAAGGGACTCACAGGCCAATGATTTAATTGTTACAGTAGAATTGGAGGATGCAAATAGGGCTATTTGTGTCCTTCAATTCTACTGTAACAATTAAAATAATAACTGTGCTGAGCTGCTTGAGGCATGGACTGTGAGGGTGCATTTGTACAATGGTAATTTCACCTCTGCTTGGAAACGTTTGGGTTTCTTTGTCTGAGAGCCCCATCAGGGTCCTGTAGGTGCACATTTCCATCAGATTTGTAAATGTATGACTGGGAGATCACCATCGTAAACCTGATCATTAGGGGCCTTATGTGGAGAACTGTGTGCCTTCTGAATAACCAGGTGATCAGAAATAAGGAAATACTGAGATTAAAGATGCTTTATAAAGTCATGCTTACTAAAACCACAGTTGCTAACCATGGATGTTATGTTCTTTGGGGATTTTTTCCTGTTTTAGTAGTAGCACAGCTGACCTTGTTAATGATTTTAAAATAGCTTTCACAGAAAGATGTTAGGTTTTAATTAATTATAAAGGATGAAAAGCACTTAGCAACAGGGTAGTTCCAAAAAGTGTTTTACTGTGGCACCATATTTTGTTGAAAGGTACCCTGATGTCTGGTGTAATACAATCTAGAGTAATTGAGAAGATATGGAAGTGAAGTCAGCAGGATTCTTCTCAAGTAACATACTTTGTTCCATATGATTTCCTTACTAATGTTTGCAGAAGTACTCCTAGCTGCTTTTTTAATAGAATTTCTAGAATTTTCAAGTTACGGTGAGGTTTCATGGCATCACAGTGGCAGTCATTTCTCCTGTTTCTGGCTGGAGCAGAGGTATTTTAAGGACAGATGGGAGCCATCATGCCTCTAGCAAGGCTTTTATTTCCCTCTTATACAACTCTTCTGAGTTCAAGGGCAAGTTTATTATTTGTTTACCATTGAGAAAAAAAAAATCAATAAATTTGGGTTGTGTAACTCCTTTTTTCCCCAACAGTTTAGTTAAAATAGAAATCAGTCCAAGGTATTTCACAGAATCACTTGATAAATTTACACAAGTGTACTCTAATTTTTAATGTATGTATTTATACTTATGCTTCATTGATCACTTGTGAGATTTGAGGATCTGATTCTTGGTAGTTGATCCAATGCTCATGTCAAGCAAACATACTTCAAAAAGCCAGGGGTAATTATAAATTGTTGGAAATGGCTTCAGAATCTTCATGTAATTACAGTACTTAAGAAATTCCAGTAGGTAGGTAAAGGATGGAGGGTTCTGTGGGCTGGACATTTTTACTTCTTTGTCATTAATTTTGGTTATTAATGTAGCTATTTAAAGCTTCCACATCAGTTCTTCTATACAAAAGGAGATGAGGAAACTTGTTCTATGATGTCACAGTAATCATATCACCAAAATATTAATAGAAGTAATACACGTGTCAAATAAATTGCCTGGACTCTGAACCTTATCTCTTGTAAGGTAAAGGGAAGAACTTCAGCCTCAAAGTTGATTCCCTTTCCTGCAAACAGGATGAGAAATAAGCTGTTTTCCTCAGAGTCTATGGGATGTGCTTTCCTCAGCTTTCTGGTAAAGAACAAGGCTGGTGTGCTCTTCCCTTTCAAGGAAGTTTTCCCTATTCCAAAAGATGCCACCCTATTTTAAGCATAAGGAATTGCAGCTCGTTGTTGGATGTGTCAGAAGGATAACTACCCCAGCAATTTAAGAGGATAATCGCTGAGTGAAATGGCTTTGGGTAGAGATATGTCTGTAAGTTACAGAAAGGTCAGAGCATGACAACTAATCTCCCTCTGGCCTGCCATTTCTGTCTCAGCTGAGCAGGTTCAAGTCTATCCACTAATCTGCTGTGAAAACATTGAGTCTGTTCAACCAAAACAAAGTGTTGCTGGGCCCCTGTGATTACAAAGCACTGGTCTGTTAATGTGCCCCAGTCTAATCTGAATCCATTTTTCAAGGCTTGTAGCTACTTGTTAAACCAAATGCCGGTGACAAACTTCATTAAAGCTCCGGTTCTTCCCCCACACTGTGGGTTTTGCAACCTCACCTCCAGGGCTGCTGATTGAAGACCATTGTTTGTTTTTATTGCTATTGTAAATCTCCAGAAGATAAAAAGAAAGATTTCACCTCTGTACAAGATTTTGCAATCGTTACAGCTTCAGATAAAAGCAAATAGATTCATGCATTAAAATCAGAGTAAGGTGACCCTTTGCTACCTTTTGTGTCCAAGTTGTGACCATGAAAATATTAATAGACGTGAGAATCTGGCAAAAATTGGGATTTGTTCTCTTGGAAACTGGTTTCTTTGTAAAGGTCCTGTACTGAAACATACACTTAGAACCTTTATAGTCATCAGTGAAGCACTGCTGAATACTCAAGCACTTCAGCTTGGTTTCTGCAGGTGTTTCTTGACAATTCAGTCTCACCCATGTTCCATATGGGTTACCCACAGGTAATGCCATCAGACAGATGGACAGTCTGCACTGGCACACAGAGTAGCAAGATAAAGTTCTTGAGTTCATGGAGACCACAAGCCTGAGTTTTGTGTCTGCTGGAAAAGTCCAACACTAGGAAATAACCTGTCCCACTGCCATCCTGATCACCAAAGGTGGGTTTGCTGAGCCTAATTCAGGTCCAGCTCTGCTTATAGCTGTGCAGACTACTCCCATGGCTGTTTTGTTGTAAGAGAGCACACATGGTTAATCCCTGGTCTGTCTTTCACAGCCCATAGTGAATTAGGCAAGACCTGGGAAACGTTTCAATAGTCTCTTTCTCCTTACAACAGAGCCCCACCCAAGGGCATTTTGAGACAAGAACCCATATGGTTATTGAATATGTGGTGTGCTGTAAACCAGCATGAGAGTGACTTTTGGGGGTTATGGTATGATTATAAGTAAAAGTTCCTTCCCAAGTCAATTGATTAGACACAAGTGCTGTCATTGGTTGTTACAACGTCAGAGCAAAGACAAGGCTATCAAGCTGTGTCAGTTAAGGACTCTGGTTCTTTTCCAAATGACTTTCTCTATCCATTACTCTCTTAAAACATGGAATTTGGGAAGTACCACTACCATCAATCACCCATGTGTAATTTTCCTGTAACAAGGTAGAGCTCTGTGTTACACTCTCTGCTCTTGCCTGACATTTGAATTGCCAGGGCTTGGTTTGATTTGGTTTCAATGCTACTGTGCTTTGTAATGACATTTTAATTAAGCTATTTTTTATAACACCAGGATTTTCTATTTAAGAGGTAGCAGATGAATCATAACATGTCACTTTATGCGAGGTTAGGATTACTTTCTCCTGTGCACACTGGCTTATGCCAAATTTCATCTCCTATTTTAATTTGCATTCACAGGGTTTCATAAGGTCCTTTTGCAATTCTTCACCTTTATTACCCTGTGTAACTCAGCACCTCCAGCAAGCTGTCACCTACTTACCCATCCTTCTCTACACTGTTTAACATGTTGAGCAGCAGGAGCTCCAGCACAGATCACCAAGTGGTTGTTTCACTCTGAGAAAGCTGAGTAATTTCCTACTATTTTCTTTGAACAATGTTGTATACATGTAAGGACCTCTTCTCAAAACTTCTTAGCTTTCTTAAAAACTTTATTATAAATCTTTTTGAATGCCTTTTTGAAATTAAAGTAGGTTATATCCACACACCTGGTCACTCCTTCAAAGGACTTCAAAGAAAGTAACTTTCTCTTGCATTTATCAACCAGAATCTCCCTCAGGAGCTTAAATTCATTCTGTCTACTGTAATTTCTCCCTTGGTTTTACTGCAGCTTTGTCCACAAGATCAAAAGTCTTTTGAAAAATTGGAAAATCCGACTCCAGACAACTCAGGGAATTTCTGAAACAGATTCTTGTTCTCATGCTTTGTCCTTTGCAGTACTGTGCTCGATGGTGAGTGGCACAAGATGCAGCAGTGGAGTACCTTGGGATAAGAAAAGCAGTGAGCCCTTGAGACAGATGTGTTCTTCAGGTTTGAATTAAAGGGACAATTACCAGGGGATGGACAAATTTATGGAAGGCTGGTTGCCTGGTGATGCCTGTCAGGGACTTGCATGAACAGGAAAGCTGGACATACAAAAGAGACAGCCCCACCAAGCACTAGAGACTAGAGGCAAAGATAACCTAGTTTGCACAGTGCTCATCCTTGGACCTCCCAAAAATTCTGTTCAACAAGGGACTCTGGATTAAACCAGACTCCAGAATACTTTTGAGTGAAGAGTCATTTGTTTTAAAACCACAAGCAAGGATCTGTGGACATGTCTCATGTCCCAAAAAGATAAATATATAAACCTGGTCACCTCTATACTTGAAACAAGGGTATATTGAACCCAGTAGTTCCAATATAGTTGCCTCTGTCATGTTTGCTGAGCAACAAGTGAGCACTTGCAGCTGATATTTTATGTACTGATTGTATAGGGATCACATACATATATGTACAGTTTATACACACAAAGATATAAATCTATCTTTATACGAATAGACAGATGTATATAGATGTGTATATATTCTAACTACAGAAAGAAATATCCATAAATACTAAGGACATTCTATTACTAATTGCTCCTGGGCTATAGTCTTTCATAAACTCTGTGTACATAGATCCTTGCTCTGTTTCTTCCTGATAACTTCATTTTATACATGAAAGGGTTGTGTAAGCAGCCTTTTCAGCTGCCACCTGACTGGCAGCTTATGCTGAAATGATCATCTATGGTTACTCCTAAATCTGTCTCTGAATTGCTGCTTGCCAAGATGCTGCATGTCTGTCTCTGGTGTTGTGTAAGTTGTGTAAGTCATGGGACTGTGATCAGGCAAGTCTGGTTTGCATAACAATAACCTGCCTTTGTCCCTCTTTATTACCCCTCAACTTACATGTCTCCCCCAGACTTTATCAATGAAATGTTTATGTCATTGTCTAGGTCACCAATGAACAAACAAATTGTGACAGAAAGATCCCAGTCATATGGCATCACTGCTAAATGTGGTCTTGCTCACTGGTGACTTGTAATGATCAATATTTTGAGATCAAAGAACCAGTTTTTAATGCACAGAGTTAATTATCTGACTGTTATATATTATTTGAGTTTTTAAAACCAAATGCGTTGTTGTATTAATTCCTTGGAGGAATTAACATGGCATTATAATAGTTTTCTTTATTCAACAGACATGGAAAAATAAAATAACTAAAGAAAAAACACCAGCCCAATTTCATTCCCTGTTTACTACCAGCCAGCAAAGTCCTCTGAACTGAAATGTTGAGGACAATCTCCTTTTTCCATTTGGGATCTCCTTCTGCCTTTAGCTTTGAGCAGGACCTGCTGCTGGCCAAATCCGAGTTTCTACTGCAATATCTAATGATGGAAAATAATGTCTTTGGGTAGAGAATGTGTCGGGAATATTTAGCTGGATGTTGGGGTTTGGGAGTTTTTGTTTTTATTTCCTCTCGAGGAATTTTCTCCCATACTATGTTACCATGTCAACAAATGACCGGGTACTCGGGGGAAACAAAGGAACTGGCCACAGAGGGGAGGGGCCCATCTGGGCACTACTGTCTTCACCTGGGTGTGTGCTCAGCACTCGGAGACTTGGTGTGGAGACGGGAGAGACTCTCTCGTCAGCACTGCGGGTTTTCCTGCCGTCTTTCCTCTCTGCTGGAAGAACCCCGGGATCCAGAGCCTGTCCTTCCCTGCCTCGCTGGGAGCTCAGCCGCAGATTCGGCTGTCTCAGCCTTCGCTGCTCGGCAGCCCTGCCCGTGCCGCCTGCCGAGACCTCCGGGGATCCCTACCACCGCTCCGCAGCTCGATACATCTCGCCTGCCACCCGGAAGCCGTGCTCCTGCTCCTGCCCCAGCCTGCCTGGCCGGGAGAGCCCAGACAGACCCCAGGATCAGCTGCCCAGGGAGGTTTGTGAAGCCTTTCTTCCATCCCTTTTTCCCGGGATCTAATCCGCCATTACTGCGTGCTCTCCGAGCTCGCTCCGGAGCGCCCCCTGCAGCCGCGGGAGAACCATCGCACCTGCCCTGCTCACCGGGAGCCGCCAGCGCCCCTGCCGGCTGTGACTGGAACAGCACCAAAGGGGAAAGGGCCTGACAGCCAAGAGAGGCTGCGCTGGGTTTGTGCTTCTGTTTGTTGTCACCATTATAGTTATTGTTGTTTGTTTGCCTGTTTATATATCTGTATTTTAGTAAAGAACTGTTATTCCTATTCCTTATATCTTTGCCTGAAAGCCCTTGATTTCAAAATTATAATAACTCAGAGAGAAGGGGGTTGCATCCTTCACTTCAAGGGAGGCTCCTGTCTTCCTTAGCAGACATCTGTCTTTTCAAACCAAGACAGTTATTGGCGCCCAACGTGGGGCTCGAGGGCATTAAGAAAAGGAATAACAGTTCCTGGGTAACCCAATTTTGTATGCTGGATATAAGAACCATGTTAGGCAGCACTATGTGGTCTGGTTTGCCCTGGTTCGGGTGTCATGTGGTCGTGGCCATCTTCTTCCCCTTTGCAGCTCCGTACCTAAACATGGGTCCTTGGACTAAGGCTACCATTACTGTTATCCACTTAGTGCTGTGGGTCGATAAGGTGAGGAATTCCTGGATTTTCAACTTCCTCTGGAATGTGGGCACATGGATAAAGGGCTATCATACACTAAGTGAATGTTTTTGGGGTTATGTTAAAAATGGTACCTTTTGTGAGGAAATGACACCAGGGGAAGCTTTCTCCCAACCCCTCAACCAGTTCTTTGGGCCTACCCCACTAGTTTTCGAAGGGTTTAGATTTCCCCTAGGTACTAGCCAAGTGTTCATAGGTTTACTCTATCTGGTGCTGTTGGTAGCTCTACTCTATTTAGCACTCAAAGATAAAGTAAAATTGACTTGGATAACTACCCAGGCACCTGCCCTGGAGCCTAAAAATGATGCCTCAGAACCTGATGTGGTCCCAGACACTAAAGATTGTGCCTCACAGCCTGATACTGCCCAACAGCCCACCTCAGAAGTGGACCACCCGAACTGGGTGGGGGTATTGGTGAAGGGAATGCAGGAGATGTGTCAAGAGATAGGCCAGCTGCGCCAAGAGATGTGCCAGGAGCGCAAGGAACACACCTCCTCAGCTAGTGAAGAACCCTCCCCCCGCCCCAAGGAGGGTGAGTCCGAGGGTGCAGCAGAGGAACCCATGGATGTTACAACTGTCCAGGTTCCAGCTAAACCAGAAGGGCAGCCAGAAGGGCAGCCAGAAGGGCAGCCACAGCCAGCAGCAGTTGCCCCTGTGCAGAGGAGGAAATATAAAACCAAATCAGTAAGACCAGTTAATGATGATGGGGAACCAGGGCCCTCACAACCAGCAGGAGAGCCCGAACCTGAAATCATCACCGAGTCCCTGTCGTACGACAGTCTCCGTAACATGCGAAAAGACATTGTGCGGCGGGGACGTGAGCCTTATACAACCTGGCTGCTTCGGGTTTGGGACCTTATGGGCACAGGTGTGCAACTGGACAGTGGAGAGGCAAGGCATTTGGGCTCCTTGGCCCAAGACTCGGGTGTGGACCGGATATTTGTGAGGGATCCAGGGCCCATTTCTCTCTGGGAGCGGCTTTTAACGAGTGTGAGAGAAAGGTTCATTCATAAAGACAGAATGCAAGAGTACCATCATAAGATGCAGTGGAAGACACTCGAAGAAGGGATCCAGCAGCTAAGAGAGGTGGCAGTATTAGAGGTACTCTTTGGGAGGGATGGACAGCATGATAATGACCCCGACAGAGTCAAGTGCACAGGGCAGATGCTGTGGAACTTGGCTAAGCTAGGGCCACAGCAATACACCACCTTCATTGCAACGATCAATGCTGATGACAACCGAGAAACAGTGGGCTCTGTCGCCAACAAGCTGAGGAATTATGATAGTATGGTCAATGGCCCGCTGAAAGCCCATGTGTCTGCTGTGGTTAAAGACCTCAAAGAGGAGATGAAAGAGATGAGAAAAGAGATGAGGGAAGAGATGAGGGAAGAGATGAGGGAGGAGATAAGGAAGATCAGTGTGGCACCAGTGCGAATCACTGGTCCCCAAGTCAGAGCCCGATATTCCCCAGCTAGAGAGAGAGGGTACACCACCCCCCGAGTTGAGCTGTGGTCTTTTCTCCGCGACCATGGGGAAGACATGAGAAGGTGGGATGGGAAACCCACGTCTGTCTTGGCAGCACGGGTGCGTGAACTCAAGGGGGGAGGCACTAATCGAGGGGGCTCTGTTAAGGCGAAAGTAGCCTCAGCCTCCCGTGACCAGACGGCCAGGTATCACAGAAGAGATGATGACATGTCAGACCCCCTTGAAGGCACCTCCACCATGTATGCCCAGGGACAGAATGATAACCAAGGCTAGAGGGGCCCTGCCTCTGGCCAGGAAGAGGCACGGGAGAACCGTGTTTTTTGGACGGTGTGGATCCGATGGCCTGGCACATCAGAGCCACAGAAATATGAAGCGTTGGTTGATACTGGTGCACAATGTACTCTAATGCCATCGAGACATGTGGGGGCAGAACCTGTGTCTATTGCCGGGGTGACAGGGGGATCACAGCAGCTGACCCTGTTAGAAGCCGAGGTGAGCCTGACTGGGAAAGAGTGGCAGAAACATCCAATTGTGACTGGCCCAGAGGCCCCGTGCATTTTGGGCATAGACTTCCTCCGGAACGGCTATTACAGAGACCCAAAAGGACTCAGATGGGCATTTGGGATTGCTGCTGTGGAGGCAGAGGGCATTGGGCAATTGAACACTCTGGCTGGGCTATCAGAGAGTCCTTCTGCAGTTGGACTCCTGAGAGTGGAACAGCAACAAGTGCCAATTGCCACCTCGACAGTGCACCGCCGGCAGTACCGGACAAATCGAGATGCTGTGATCCCCATCCACAAGATGATCCGTGAGCTGGAGAGCCAAGGGGTGGTGAGCAAGACCCACTCACCCTTCAACAGCCCCATCTGGCCTGTGCGCAAGTCTGACGGGGAATGGAGACTGACTGTGGACTATCGTGCATTGAATGAAGTGACTCCACCACTGAGCGCTGCTGTGCCGGACATGTTGGAGCTCCAGTACGAGCTGGAGTCCAAAGCAGCAAAGTGGTATGCCACCATTGACATTGCCAATGCATTTTTCTCCATTCCTTTGGCACCAGAGTGCAGGCCTCAGTTTGCCTTCACCTGGAGGGGTGTGCAGTACACCTGGAACCGACTGCCCCAGGGGTGGAAGCACAGTCCCACCATCTGCCATGGATTGATCCAGGCTGCACTGGAAAAGGGTGAGGCCCCAGAGCATCTGCAGTACATCGACGACATCATCGTGTGGGGGAACACAGCATCAGAAGTATTTGAAAAAGGAGAGAAAATCATCCAGATTCTCCTAGAAGCCGGTTTTGCCATCAAAAGGAGCAAAGTCAAGGGACCTGCCCGAGAGATCCAGTTCCTGGGAGTGAAGTGGCAAGATGGGCGGCGTCAGATTCCCACCGAGGTTATCAATAAAATCACTGCCATGGCTCCACCGACTAACAAGAAGGAGACACAAGCTTTCCTAGGCGCCATAGGCTTTTGGAGAATGCACATCCCTGAGTACAGCCAGATTGTGAGCCCTCTGTACCTGGTCACCCGCAAGAAGAACGATTTCCACTGGGGCCCTGAACAGCAGCAAGCCTTCGCCCAGATCAAGCAGGAAATCGCTCACGCGGTGGCCCTTGGCCCAGTCAGGACAGGACCCGAGGTGAAGAACGTGCTTTACTCTGCAGCCGGGAACAAGGGTCTGTCCTGGAGCCTTTGGCAGAAGGTGCCTGGAGAAACTCAAGGCCGACCACTGGGATTCTGGAGCCGAAGCTACAGAGGTTCTGAGGGCAACTACACTGCCACCGAGAAGGAAATCCTGGCTGCCTATGAAGGAGTCCAGGCTGCCTCAGAAGTCATCGGTACAGAGGCACAGCTCCTCCTGGCACCCCGACTACCAGTGCTGGGGTGGATGTTCAAGGGAAAGGTTCCCTCCACCCATCATGCCACCGATGCTACTTGGAGCAAATGGATCGCTCTAATCACACAGCGCGCCCGAATTGGAAACCCAAATCGCCCTGGGATCTTGGAAATAATTACAAACTGGCCAGAAGGTGAGACCTTTGGACTATCAGAAGAAGAAGAAGAAGAAGAGCAAGTGACCCGTGCTGAGGAAGCCCCACCATATAATGAGCTACCGGAGAGTGAGAGACGATATGCCCTCTTCACTGATGGTTCCTGCCGGATTGTGGGTGCTAGCCGGAAATGGAAAGCTGCTGTATGGAGCCCCACACGCCAAGTTGCACAAGCTACTGAAGGGGAAGGTGGATCGAGCCAGCTGGCTGAACTCAAAGCTGTCCAACTAGCTCTGGACATTGCTGAAAGAGAGAAGTGGCCAAGGCTCTACCTCTATACTGATTCATGGATGGTAGCCAATGGTCTGTGGGGTTGGCTGGAAAGGTGGAAGAAGGCCAACTGGCAGCGTAGAGGAAAACCAATCTGGGCTGCTGAGGACTGGAAAGACATTGCCACTCGGGTGAAGAATCTACCTGTGAAAGTCCGCCATGTAGATGCCCATGTCCCCAAGAGTCGGGCTAATGAGGAACATCGTAACAACCAACAAGTGGATCAGGCTGCAAAAATAGAGGTGTCCCAGATAGACTTGGACTGGCAACATAAGGGAGAGCTGTTCCTAGCTCGATGGGCTCATGATGCCTCAGGCCATCAGGGCAGAGATGCCACCTATAAGTGGGCACGAGACCGAGGGGTGGATCTAACCATGGACAGTATCTCCCAGGTGATCCATGATTGTGAGACATGTGCTGCCATCAAACAGGCCAAGCGGGTGAAGCCCCTGTGGTATGGTGGACGATGGTCCAAATACAAGTATGGGGAGGCCTGGCAGATTGATTACATCACACTGCCTCAGACCCGCCAAGGCAAGCGCTATGTGCTCACCATGGTAGAAGCCACCACTGGGTGGCTGGAGACCTACCCTGTGCCTCATGCCACAGCCCGGAACACCATCCTAGGTCTGGAAAAGCAAGTCCTTTGGAGGCATGGTACCCCCGAGAGAATTGAATCTGACAACGGGACTCACTTCAAGAACAGCCTTATCAACACCTGGGCTAGAGAACATGGCATTGAGTGGGTGTACCATATCCCTTACCATGCACCAGCTGCAGGCAAAGTAGAACGGTGCAATGGACTGCTGAAAACCACCTTGAAAGCACTGGGTGGGGGGACTTTCAAAAACTGGGAGATGCATTTAGCAAAGGCCACCTGGTTAGTTAACACCCGAGGTTCCACCAACCGAGCAGGCCCTGCCCAGTCTGAACCCCTACAAACAACAGATGGGGATAAGGTTCCAGTAGTACACATGAGAGGTATGCTTGGAAAAACCGTTTGGGTTAATTCTGCCTCGAGCAAAGACAAACCCATCCGTGGGGTCGTCTTCGCACAGGGACCAGGTTGCACCTGGTGGGTGATGCAGAAAGATGGAGAGACCCGATGCATACCTCAAGGGGACCTTGTTGTGGGGTAACTGCCCATGGTACTGCACTTGTACCAGTGTCTGTATGTATATATGTATATATGTATATATATGTATATAGTTCAAGTGATGCACGCGTGTTTATAGTTAAAAGAGTTATGTTTGATGTAACATGTTAGTATGGGAAAAATTCGGGGTGGATAATGTTGGGGTTTGGGAGTTTTTGTTTTTATTTCCTCTCGAGGAATTTTCTCC